>VXBW01005450.1:108781-141591 GCA_013400375.1 Thinocorus orbignyianus | reverse complement strand
CCAGGTCCATGTCCTTTCTGTGTTGAGGACTCCAGAGCTGGACACAGGACTCCAGGTGGGGTCTCAGGAGTGCAGAACAGAGCGGGAAGTCAAGCATGGAGCTTTTTTAGGTGTTTTGCTTCACGGAAGGATAGAAAAGAGACATGTAAATTGAAGTTGCTTGGAGAAGGGAAGGCAGCGCTGAGCAGGAGAGCCCGTGGGCAGCCCCGCAGCCAGTGCCGTGTGGGCAGCAGGGTTTGCCAGCCCGGCTCTGGTTTCAGGGCTCATACAGCAAATGGCATCTGCTCTCTGTAACCTGAACTGCTAAACTGTAAAATGTAAATCCAGGACAAACCGCTACATTGGAATTGAGCTGGGCATGTGAAAGCCCTATTTGTGCACATTTGCCAGGCGGGGAGGTGAGGCAGGAATCCCGTTCCAGAGCTCTGGTGGCTG
Source organism: Thinocorus orbignyianus (assembly GCA_013400375.1). Classification (NCBI taxonomy): domain Eukaryota; kingdom Metazoa; phylum Chordata; class Aves; order Ciconiiformes; family Thinocoridae; genus Thinocorus; species Thinocorus orbignyianus. The sequence goes on along the minus strand of VXBW01005450.1, from coordinate 141,156 downwards.
CACAGGCAGCTTGAGGCAGCTTTTTCTCTTCTCCCCTCCTGCAGGAAGCTCACTACTGCGTTTCCCGTAAGCATTTTGCCAACGAGCAGGGCTGCAGACTCCGTGGACTCCAACCTGGAAACTACAGTGTCCGAATACGAGCCACATCGCTGGCTGGGAATGGCTCCTGGACAGAACCCACCTATTTTTATGTGGCTGATTATTGTGAGTTCACTGGGGGGTATTTCTTATTCAATACAGCACCTGGTAGAAACCCAGGTTGTCTTCGGAAGGTGGGGGTGAGCAAGCAGTGCAGGGGGAACTCTAGAGGGTCATAAAATATTCTTCTGCCTTCAAGAAACTGAAATTACTTAGAAATAGGGGACTTTTCTTCCTGGGTTCTCATTGTGACTGTCCCCACGGTCTCTGTCTGTCGCCTCTAGTTTTGTATTTGTTCAAGGGGGAGATTTTAATGAGGAAAAGACTTGGATTTTGGACCTGTGTAATACCTCCAGCTCTCTCTCTTTCTCTCGTAGTGAACGCCCAGCCCAATATTGCTGTTATAATTGTTCCCATTATTTTTGCCATAATAATTGCTGGAATTATCGGAGCCGCCTACGTGCTTGTGAAGAAGAGGTGAGTGCAGTGTGGTGTTTTCACCAGAACAAGCAAAACTCACATCCCGAGATTTTATTTATTTGTCAGGAGCCACTCTGTGATTATTTTCCCATTTAGAATCCTGATTGCAACACTTGATTTAGTTTAGGAAATATTCGGTGGCTTTGGAAATGGGGACAGTTTGTATTTGCTGCGTGCTTTGGGAATTCATCAAACTGCCTTCGCTCCGAAGGCTGCGAACGCGCTGAAGAATTTCTGTGTCTCTTCCAGACAAACTGAAGGACCAACGGGACCGCTCTACGCATCCTCCAACCCGGAATATCTCAGCACCAGTGATGGTGAGAGCAAGGAGTTTTCATCAGTGCCTTATTTCTTGTTTGGGCAGTGTGGCGGGATGGGATTGGCATTGTCTTTGTGGAGTTTTTCCACTTTCTTTGAAAAATTTATACCTGTAGTATCCCGTAGCAGCTGCGGGAATGTCTTTCCAAAGATACTCGCTCCATTCAGAAACGTTTCTCTCTGCTCAACAGTCTATGTCCCCGACGAGTGGGAGGTTCTGCGGGACAAGATCACTCTGCTGCGAGAGCTGGGGCAGGGCTCCTTCGGCATGGTCTACGAGGGGATCGCCAAGGACATCGTGAAGGGGGAGCCGGAGACGCGCGTGGCCGTGAAGACGGTGAACGAGTCGGCCAGCCTCCGCGAGCGCATCGAGTTCCTCAACGAAGCTTCTGTCATGAAAGGCTTCAGCTGCCATCATGTGGTGGGTGTCTCCGGGTGCCGCCCGTGCTGAGCAAGTCCTGTCACACAACGTGACAAAAGCCGTCGTTTTTCCCTGTGGTGTTTTATAAAATGCACCTTTCCAAACTTCTCCCCGTGGCAGGGCTTTGTGGTGCCGCTCGCAGCTCCTGCTTGAGGGGTGTTGGCTTCTCTGCATCCCTCTCTTCTCACAGCTGGGCTCATTTGGACACAGCCCTGAAGGAATTTCTCTTCGTCTTCCAGGTTCGCCTCCTCGGGGTGGTCTCCAAAGGGCAACCGACTCTGGTGGTCATGGAGTTGATGGCACACGGGGATCTGAAAAGTTACCTTCGCTCTTTGAGACCCGATGCCGAGGTAAAGGCAGGAGGGAGGGAGTCTGTTGTGCAACAGACCAACTTGATTTGGGGTTTAATACTCTTTTTTTAATGACTTCTTGTAGAATAACCCCGGCCGGCCTCCCCCGACGCTGAGAGAGATGATCCAGATGGCTGCAGAGATCGCCGATGGCATGGCCTATCTGAATGCCAAAAAGTTTGTTCACCGAGATCTGGCGGCTCGTAACTGTATGGTTGCAGAGGATTTCACTGTAAAAATCGGAGGTAGGGAGTGTGTGACAGAAGATAATTCCATGGGTCACCTTTGTTGTAAAGGGAAATACACGAAGCACAAGGCCAATGGGACAAACACGGGGGATTTTCTCTGGCTGCCTTTGGAAATGCAGCAAATTTTCCTCTTTTTCTTCCCTCTGAAAGATTTGTCTGGACTCCAGTCAGGAAATCATCTCCCTTAGAGCCAGAGCAGCTTTTCTCAACCTTCTCTATTCTCAGACCTCTGGCCAAAAAGTTTATTGCCTTCCCAGCCTCAGCTGCCTGCAGTTATCTCGCTGGTACTTTGCTTTTTCAGGAGAGTTATGACAAAGAAGGTGCTGGGTTCAACAAACCAAGTATTGATGATCCTGTCACTAGCTCAGGTGCCTTTGAAAAGTCATTTATCTTCCACAAGAACCAGTTTTTAACCCAGGCTCTTTTAGAAATAAGTAAATAGAGCGTTTGAAAATAAACCAAAACTCCACAGCCTGGTGGTTTTTCAGATCTCTTTGGACTTAAAGCCAAGGCAGTGGGATTTCAGGGCGGAGAGAGCTCTGTTGTACTTAAAGAGCTCCAGCACAGCTCGGTATCAAAAGTGCAGGGGAAAGGAAGATGTTTTCAGTGTTAATCGGTGACAAATGACAGCAAGTTGGGCCCTAAGAGGCTGATGGGGTGTGGGAAAATAGCCTGGTGTCAGAGGAAGGAAGGTCTGGAGATGGTGCACAGCAGAAGGAGAGGCGTTTAACACAGCCCAATTGCTTTTCTCAGATTTTGGCATGACCAGAGATATCTACGAGACGGATTATTACCGTAAGGGAGGCAAAGGGCTGCTGCCCGTGCGGTGGATGGCGCCCGAGTCGCTGAAGGACGGGGTTTTCACTGCTTATTCCGATGTGTGGTGAGTTGGACTCTGCAATCCCAGGTGGATTCTGGCTCAGGAGCTCCCTGTTTTAACACGCATGGTTTAAATTGCGAGCTGCTGACACCCTTGGAGCACAGACAAAACAAACCCTCCTTTTCTCGAAACTCTTTGCTTAAAAATACAGTGGTCTTTTCAAGTATGTGTTCTCCAAAATAAGGCTATGGCTTGAAGCTCTCCAGGGTGTTTTATTCTCACCAGGAGCCTTCTCTCTCTCTCTCTCTCAGGTCCTTTGGTGTTGTCCTCTGGGAAATAAGCAGTTTGGCGGAGCAGCCCTACCAGGGACTGTCCAACGAGCAGGTGCTAAAGTTTGTGATGGATGGAGGGTACCTGGATCAGCCCGACAGCTGCCCGGAGAGGCTGTAAGTGCTGACAACCCACCAAGCTGTGCTCTTTAGCTGATGTGTGGCCAGCACAGGTGGCCTGATGTGTAGCACCTCTTAAAATCATGGAATGGTTTGGGTTGGAAGGGACCTTAAAGCCCACCCAGTCCCACCAGAGCAGGTTGCCCCGTTTTACTAGAAGGGAAATGAAACCCACCTGGACCTGAGATTGTGAGCACAGGTTCAAGAGAAGGAAGGATGAAGCACGGGAAAAGCTTAAAATGCAAATCAGTGCTGCATCAGTTGCCCAAACAAAATGTTTTGCCCCCATTCCTGACGGGTGGATGGCATTGGCTTATGTCACATGCAAAGCCTGGCCACCATCTGCACCCACGTGGCTAACGGGGGCTGGAGGGCAGCCTGTTAATCCCAGGCCTGCTGAGGGTTTCTGTGATTCATCTCTCTCTCACTCCCTAAATAGTCTTGGGAATTAGAGCAAGTTTTTACCGCCGATTTTCAGCAATCCAATTTATGGCTAATGAGGAGGGAGAGGCAGGAGAAGGCAGTGCTGAGCCAGGGGCTGTTTAGCGCCTCCAAAGCCTTTTCATTTCTATCACAGACTCTTTGCCCCACGTAAAGGACGGGGGAGAGGAGAGGGCACGGTGTGACAGGGGTGACAACCACCCGGCGGGGGCTGCAGGCTGCAGCCAGAGCTTCTCCTGCCCCGGGGTTGAGGGTTTTTCTCTGCAGAGGCTGCTGCCTCCCTGGGCTGGCAGCAGGGCTGCACACCCGGTGCTCCCCGAGCTGCTTCTGTCCTAGGAATTTAAAAAAGTCCCGTTGCCGACTGTTCAACGTGAGTGAGGGTGTTCTCCCAGAAGGGTGTAAGGAGCCACCAGCATCCAGTGGTGAGGGGCAGCCTGGTAACCTCTCACCCCAGCCCAGGTCTGGCCAAAACAGCACTTCCAGAGCCAGAAAATAAACATGTTTTGTGAGTGTCTTTCTGAAAAGGAGCCTCCTGACCTGGACATTTGGCTCCCGTGGCCAGTTACAAACTCCAGTTCGAAACTTTATTAGTTCTGTAAGTTCTTTCTCAGCAGTGTCTGATAACACACGACCTCGTGCCACAACCTTTCTTTTGGGTGGGATGTTTACGGGACCTCCATCCTCTGCTCAGCCTCCTATTTTCCTTGAAGCTTTAGGAGCTTCGTTATCTCTCAGGCTGAGTTAAAATTAAAATGGGATGGATTAAAAAAAGAAAAAATTTGGGACCTGGCTGTAAGTGCCTGTGCACAGAGAGAGTGTGAGAACTGCAGCCCTGTTTCCTTCGGAAGCCGAGTGAAGAACAATTGAAGGAATTGGAGGGAATTTTTGATCTAGGCAGAAATAGAGGGAAAGGAGTGTCAGGATCTACAGGCAAAGATGGAGAGTGGGAAGAGAACAAACAACTCTGGAGCGTGGGAGAGGGAGTGTGAGTGGTGGGTGGTCTGACAGGGGTCTGCTCCCTGCCAGCCCTACGTGAGGCTGTTTCTCCCACCCCCTGACTCTCATTTCTCCCACTGTAGGCACAGCCTGATGCAGATGTGCTGGCAGTACAACCCCAAAATGCGCCCCACCTTCATCGAGATCATCGAGATGCTGAAGGAGGACTTGCACCCCAGCTTCCAGGAGGTCTCCTTCTTCTACAGCGAGGAGAACAAACCTCTGGAGACGGAGGAGTACGAGATGGACTTCGAGAACATGGAGAGCATTCCCCTCGACCCGTCCTCCTACTCGCAGAGGGACAAAGTCCTGGGGAGGGACAATGGACCCTCCATGGCCCTCAAGGGGAACTATGAGGAGCACATACCTTACACTCACATGAACGGTGGCAAGAAAAACGGGCGGATTCTCTCCATGCCCAGGTCAAGTCCTTCCTAACACTTCCTGTACGGCCCAAGGGTTGTGTCTTGCTTTGTTTTTTCCCCCTTCCCTCCACAAATCTCAGGACTCTGGTTATTGCTGCCACAGTGTATGACACAGATCTACAGACTCTTCAGATTTTTATCATCTTATGATTAATACTTTTGTTTTGTTTTGTTTTTTTGTTGTTTTTTTTTTTTTTTGCCAAGTTGACTGGTTGTCAGTGGACTTATCTGTGAACATAAATGGAAGAGGTTTCCATGGCTGCTGTCCCTTCCGTAACCATGGCTTCAAAACAGGAAGCCGCCGTGTCAGTTAAACTGAAGGAGGAGCATCCACGTTTGCCAACACAAAGACGTGAGATTTGCTGGGATCTGAGCTACAGCGTTAACGGTGCGGAACAAACCTTCTGCAGGACAAAAAAAAAACCACCCCAGTTTCCAGTACAATTCCAGGCTTTTCAGGCACAGTTCTTCACTACGGCTGAAGGATTCAACACAACAGTCGGACGCGCCGGATCCTCAGATTGACCAATAGCTGCTGCTTTCATACCTTTTGGAATGGGTTGAAGCCCAGGGGTGTGTGTGTGCGGGTGTGTGTGTGCAGGGTGTACATGTACAGCAAGATATTCGCTTCTTTTGGGTTTTTGTACATAAGTTTTGTATGTTCTCACAGAAGCTTTTCCTCTTCTCAGAAGTGTGTACTTATCCTTGTTGGGTTTTTTTCCCATTTCCCTGGAGTGACTGAATCCTAAACAGATTATTTTTATACTGAGGACTCTTGGGAGTAGGTTTTCTCTCATTAACAAATGAGGAAAATGTGCTGGGAGCCAAAGGAGCAGGAATCTGAGATTTGTGGGTACTTTCAAGACCAAACGAAGTAGGAGTCCCCTGACCTGAGACACGGGAGTTTTCTGTCCTTTCAGCATTGAGTATATATATTGTTTGTTGTAACATATTTAAAAATGTCTTTAGTTTAAATTTTAACTTCATATAAATTATTGACTGTTTATGATCCTTTCGGGGAGGGGAGAAGACGGGGGACTGTTTGGTCTTAAAGTGGTCCAAAGATTTCAGAATGAACTCATTTTAGGCGATTACCCTTTTAGGAGCCACGAAGCACATGTTGAGTTTATCCTTGACGTGGCTTCCTCATAGTTCCCTGATTTACACAGTGCAGTCAGCTGGCAGATAAAGGAGTTGGGACTCTCATTGAGGGCCAAAGGACACCAGAACATCCCGGTCCTGCTGCTCCTGTGTCCCCCGTGTCCCTTACTTTGCCATCTGCACACCCTGTGCCGCGGGAGCAGGGGCGAGAGGGGACGAGCAAGAGCTCTGACCCCAAGAAAGAGCCTCTGAAGTGGGGAGAGATCCCAGCTCCTGGCTCTGTGGGGGAAGCAGGAGCTGGATGTGACTCTGGTTGGAACCTGCTGCCCATCTGCTGCTGCTCCGGTGTCTGGCCTCCTGCTGCCCCACGGGGCCTTCGTGTTTTCCTGAGATACCCCCAGCCTTCCCGGGACGCCCGCCTCAGCCTCTGCATTCAGCTCTTGGGGATGTCCCGCTTTCGTCTTCTGGACCCTGCTTTGTTTTGCTGCTGTTTGCATAAAAGACAGAGTTGATTAGTGGAAGGTGTAAGAAAATCATGGTGAAACGGAACGTGTCTCGTGGTGGTGAGGGCGTGTGCCAGCAGGGAGAGGTGTTAGAGCGAGAGGTGAAGATGCTGGATGTTTGCAGGACCTTGTGGTTTTAAAAGGGGAGAGAGACACTCAGTGCTGCGCTTCTCTTCCTCCTTGGAGAAGTCCGAGAGCCAGTTTGTGCTCTCTGCAGGGAGAAAAAGAGGTTCTGGTGACTCATTGAGAGCTGGTGCCTGGGTTTCATTCCAGCCAGGGTGGTGCTGCCCAGCTCTCTCTCTGCAGCCGCAGGGAAAGGGCTGGAGCTGGGTGGGAAGCACCTCTGGGTGAATCTGGTGGGTCCAGCCAAAGGTGGAGGGGGCAGGTGGCTCACAGAAGTCAGGTGGAAAAGGGGCAGTGCAGACAGGGGTGAGAACCTTGGATTTCAAAAGGCCTCGTTTACATTTCTTCTGCTCTCCGAAGCAGTCGCTGCTCAGCAGCTCTGCGCCACGCTGCGGCAAAGAAGACATCTGCTCACACTTTTCTAAGGAAGAGAAGTTTTTCTTAGTAGAAGTTTTTTATTTATTTTAATATATAAAACACTGTAAAAAGAAAAAAAAAAAAAGAAAAGAAAAAACAAAACAGCAACCAGCAGACAATTTGCTTTCTTAAACACACAGAACACGAAAATTTGTATCCGTAAAATGTTGGCAGGTGGATGTTGGTGGGATTCTTTTTGTCCTGTTCTGGTGCAGTCTACCTCAGCGTTTCTTAAGGCTATTTTTACTACTACACACCTCTAAACCTGTTTAAATATTCTGGTCTGGACCTGTTGTGGATCAGGGAGAATCAATATCAACTGATCCCAATGCCAGGGACCATTTGCCGAAGGGAATGGGCAGGAGAGCGGCTCGTTTATCGCTGCCCTCAGCAGCAGTGAGCAAGGGAACCCATGGTTGAATCTGGATCCTTTGAGATCATCCTCTGAGCTCTGTGGCGATAAAGAAAACCCAAAACAAGAACAAAAGAGCCATTTAACTGTTGGGACTCCAGCTGAAGTCATGCCCTAAGAGGAGCCTTCCTTCTGGGGCAGGGGCTGGTGCCCAGGTGGGAGCATCTTGGTCGCTGCCCCTTTCGCTGCGTGTGGATGATCCAGGGTCCTGCCGGTAGGACGCGGCCTCCCGAAATAAACCCTTCCCAGCGTGTCCTTGTTCTGAGAAACTTTTTAAATCGCAGTGATCAAAACTGCGGGAGCAGAAGCTCTTTTCTAGACGCAAACCTTGGAACCTTGTATTGGGTCTGGCTTTGAAAGGGAGTTGATATTGGTTGGCCCTCTGAGCGCGCGGCGTTTGCACCCCTGGGATCACGGAACAAGGGATTTGGGGGTGGTTTTGCTCCATGGATGGGCTCCGTTCACGTGGCTCTTGCTGACATCGTCCCTCTGCACCAACGCTGCACCCAAAGGTTACTCCAGCCATCCTTTCTACCTTGTGCCAAGGGTGAGGAGAGGTGGATGGTGCTCCGAGGACAGCAGTTTTCCCCTTTTTAGAAAAAAATACAACACCAGCCCCTCGGGGCTTTTAAAGATTACACTGGCTGAACTGTAGGATCAGGAAGAATAAATGAACATCATTTCTAAAGCCCAGCTCTCACTTCTGGAAAATCCTCCACTCTCAGCCAGCGCTTTGGGTCTCTGTTGGTGGAAGATCCTCACCCCGGGGCTGCCAAAATCCCTCCCTGGCGTCTCCCCAGTACCTGTTCAGAGGCGCTGGCGGTTGGGTAGGAGTTGAGGTCGCACGTGCCAGACAGAACTTCTCTGAGGGGAGTTGAGAAGGATTCCTGCCCAGGAGGGTGCGTGCTGTGCCTCTGTCCAGAGAGCTGCTGTGGGAAGATCCCCATTGGGGTGAGGATTCAGCGGGAGCAGAACACGGAGGAGCCGGGTGATAGCGCAGGAAGGTGGGAGGATGGCTGGAGGTGGGAAGCTCATTCTTTTCCCAAGGTTGGAGGGTTGGATCCTGCCTGTTGTGGGCAGAGAACCTGCCATGGGCAGCACAGGGCAGCGGGATGGACTTGTCACCCTCTTCTGGAGCCTCCTGCATGTGGTTGGGGTACAGGGAGGGTGCCAACAACAGCCACAGCTTCACTGTTTCTAAAGCTGGCGAAAACAGGAGGTGTGAAAACATCTTTCTGTGTGCTCTGCTGTGTTTTGAGTAGCAGATGTTTGAAGTGTGGGGGCGGGAGAGGTTTCTCAGCAACTTTTGCAGGTTCAATTCAGTTGCCACTTCCTGAGCTGCCTCTTGCACAACTGGTTGGTGCTTCTCTTGCAGCAGAGCGTGGCGTTGGCGAAGCTGGGGTTACAAACCTGTCTTTATTGGCTGCTTGTAAATACTCTGTCGTGTTGTAAAATAGAAGAGCTAATAACAAACTCCGTGCCAGGAAAGGTGATGGGAACTAGACCCCGCTGCAAGGAGGGTATTTTCTGTTATCATTGTGTTGGGGTGGAAGAGGCTGCTCTTGGGTTGCTAAAGGGTACTCTTAATTTATGGGTGGTGTATCTCTTCCCTCTTCTGTTTGTATTATAGTGATGGGACACTTTGCTTAATTTTAGTGTGTTGCATTTAATGTTGGTATCTCTTTGGAAAAAAAAAAATAATCTCGAAGTTGCTTGTTGTGTTATTGAGCTGACAAGGATGAAGGCAAAGCAAGAAAAGACAGGAGGAAGGTGGGTGCGGCCTCGGTTATTCCTGAGCCTCTGTTTTCGGGGAGAGAGAGAGGCAATGGAGTTCCCTCTTCACCTCACTGCGATACAAAGATGGACCCTGAGGTGTTCTGGGCCCTTCACTGCGAGCAGTGATTCCTCAAAGCAAGACTGGAACCTTGTTTTTTACAAGTCAGAAAGTAAAATATCCTTGTGCCATAAAAAAACAAACCACCACAAAACCACAAACCCAACAACAAACCTTACTCAAGGCTGTGCAAGGTGCTCCTGTGATCCGTGTGAGATCGGTCCAGAGCCTGGAGTGAGCAAGAAACTGCAGATGAAGCCCCTCTGATCCTCTGGCTGGGTCCCAGCCTCTCCCGAAGTCACCCACGGTCACAGGGACACTCGTGGAGCCGATGGCACGGCCACGGCAGGGACCCTTCCCTCCGCCAAACCGCCGATGCCCCTCGGAGTCTCCTGTGCGTGGGATCCAGGGCAAGGAGCTGTGGAATGGATTGGAGTCGAGAAATAGTGAGTGGAGAAATAGATGAAATTCAAAATGGGGTTAGTTTTGGTATTTGTATGAATTGAATTTGAATTGAATTTGGCCTTTTTATTCCCTTCTGCTTGGCTCAGTGTTAACTCTGCTTGGATTCTGTCCGTGGGTGTTGGTGTACGAGCATCGGCGTGTTCCGCCTGTTGTGTCCTGGCTTGCCTTGCTGCGAGCGTCGCGAGGGTGAAGCCAAGGGTACAGCTGACTTTTGGAGGAACCCGACTGTTCAAAAGCAGTTCTGCAGCTACCGTTTTTATCAATTCTGCTGTCATTAATGTGTATTTCTTTTTCAAATGAAATGGCTTGTCCTCCTCAGAAGTAAGCACTTACTCTTGCAGTTTCAGCAGATGAACTGCAGCACAATGCAAGCTCTAAGGGGACAGGTAGAGAAATGACTTTTTAAATATTGTATAATAAAGTTAGTATTAACTCCTACGGCGCTGTTGTTGTGTATTTCGTTTGCTGACAGATCTGCACTTGGCAAGAAGTGATGTTTCTGGTGGTTGTTTTCTTCTGAGCCCGGTGTTCCAGCCGATGGTACTGGAGAGCGTGCGGGAGACCCGGGAGCAGAGTTGAAATGTGGGCACAGGCTGAGCCCCAGCCCCTGCAAAATCCCAGCATCACCAGTAAAGCTTTGAGCTCGGGACTAATTACCTGAGAGATCTGAGCTGGATTTGATACCAGAGCTCTTCTCTTCATCTGGGTTTTCCCCGCAGCTCTTCCACCATCTGAGTTCCTCGGCGCTTTTCCCATAACCAAAAACCGGCCGGTGGAGAATTTGAGAGAGGCCACTTCTAAACCTGAAAAGACAGAAGGTTATTGAACAAGGATAAAGCATTTCCTTTTGCTTTTGGAGAATTATTTTATTCTTGGGAGTATCCAAACCGGTTTGTGTTTGAGGACCTGCCTGAGGGGGGACCTGGGCACCGGCTTTATCAAAACCAGCCAAAAGCAGCCGCTTCCTGCTCCACTCCAATAAAGTTCCCAGAGTTTTGGTTACTTGGGGGGTCTTTTCCCCCCCTCCCTCTTTAATTTTGCTGCTCCCACTTTTCTCTCTGCATATCTAAGGTTCCAGAATACAAATGGTGTTGCAGATACCTCTTGTTTCAAATAAAGGATCAAACGTGCCATGATTTTTCTTAAAAGGAAGGGGAAAAAAAGAAAAAATAATAAGAAAAACCTTCCCCCTTGATTTATTTTTTCAATGTTTTCGTATCTAAGAGCCAAGCAGTGACGTGTATTTGAAAATATCTTTGAATATTAAGGTTAAAAAAGAAATCTTCTTGTGTGTCAGAATATTGAACAATTAACTGTTTATATTAAAATTCTGAATAAATTATCCAAGAATAACTCTGTTCATTTTGTGTCTGTGCGGCACCGGGCGCTGCTCTGCCGCAGAGAAAGTGCTAAATTCGTACCTTGGCATAAGCAAGACTTTCAGTTGCAAAATGAATGGTGTTAAGAGGCCAAAAATAAATAAACAAACACACCCCCCACCCCGTCTGCTAATTCCAGGCTTGTGCTCTGAGGCCAGTTTAACTCCTCTGTGCTGGGCGCTGGGCTGTGTCCTCACCGGGGTGTCCTGATGCCATCGGGTAAACACGGGTGAAGGGATTCCTTCTGCCTGAAACAGCGAGAGCTGCTGCTCCCTGCTGTCCTTCTGCTCTTTCCAACCAGCCTTCCCTCTCTGTATGCAATTAAAACAAAAATATCTGAGAAGTCTGAGGGTCTGTTTCATGCCTGTGCCGTGGGGCTGGCCCTGGCTGAGCAGCCGCGGTGGGGGTTTGGGCTGGGAACATCTCATCCCTCCTGCCACAAGCCCCTTCTGGAGGCACAGAATCTTTCTGACTGGTTTTAGTTTCCCCAGATGTGCGATTTCCTTCCTCATCAGCTGCGCCAGCGAGGGCGGGGGACGACTCACTGGTGCTGTTTTTCTTCTGGGTGAAGATCTCCTGCTTTCCTCCCACTCCACAGAACCGCTCAGTGGTGTCTTGTCCCTCACTGCCCATCCCGGGTGGGTGGCTGCAGCAACGCAGCTGGTGGCATTCATAGTTTTAGCTTAATATTTCCTTCCCCGTGGCTCTGTCTGGCCCCAGCAGGGTTTGCCCAGGGCCCTGGCTGTCACCCCAGCTCCTCACACCTCGACCCCGGCCGTGGTCTTTCCCTGCCCTGCCCCACTGGAATGATAAATTTGGGGGTGCTCTGGACCAGTGTGGAGCTCTGCTCCCCACCGTGCCCACCCTGCCCCTCGGTGGGACCCGGCAATATCACGCAATGAGTAGTTATAAAAGTGAGGAGCGTGGGTTTCTTTTTGCAAAAAGCACTGTTTTTTCGCAGGGGTGGAGGTGGATCCTTCCTGCCACTCCTCGCTCCCTCTCCCAGGCAAATCCCAGTACCTGTTTCTTTAGTCCAGGGCTGGGATGAGCTGGGAGGGAGCTGGTGGTGCTGGTTGAAAAGAAAATGTGCGGTGCTGATGCCACCTAGTGCCTCCGAATGCGGGACTGGACGAGGCAAACGGAGCCAGCCCTGCTCCGCCCGTTGCCCCACGACACTTTTGGGGACACGGAGGACTCAGCTGGACTCCAGCCCTTGGCCAGGTTCTCTTACCGTGGGAGAGATGAGAAACAAACTGGTATTTGGATGTGCTTTGGAGTTGCCTCTTCTGGCACAGGTTCATTCTCTGGGGAATCTTAAAATGCAAAATTAAGCAAAGTCACAGAACTTGAACTTGCCCTCACGGGAAGTGACCCCCTGCTGGGGTCTCTGGGATGCTGTGGAGAAGCCACCAAGGCTCAGCCAGCCCTTGTGCCATTATCCCTCATTGCTTCTCCAGGTTTCCTCCACATCCCCCCTTCAGTAACCCCCAAACTACGTCAGACCCTGGGCAGGAGGAGAAGACCTTATCCTGGTTTTGAGCCGAGGACAACTTGCCACCCCATCAGCAGGAGCAGCTGCCCGGTAATTTCGGGAGCAGCCCTGATCTCTGATACTAATCGAGCTCTTTGTGGACTTGAGAGAAATTAAACCTTAATTCCTCTTTGCTCTTGCGGTTTCCTGGAGCACGGGGTAATTGCTATTCCAAGCGCTGCCAAAGCCGCGGTCTCTGAGTAATTGGAGTGTGAGCGGATCTTGTTCTGATCAGGGCTTGGCCGGGGCCGGCGTGTGCTCGGGGCGCTGGGTTGAGGAGCTCGTTGGAGCTCGTTGGGATGGAGCAAAGGGCTCTGCCCGGAGGATGTCACACGGAGAGGGGCGTCGCTACCTCATCCCTCACTCTGCTGGATTTGGGAGCTGAAGAGTTCATCTCCCACCTGCACGGATGACTGTGCACAGGCGTTTCTGCGCTTTGCTGTGGCTTCGTCCTCTGTAAGAGTGAGACCTGCTGGGCTTTGGGATCTCCGTTCCTGCCCAAGGTGGAGCCAAGAGGAAGGACTCATTAACAGGAGCCTGGCTGTCCCCAGCAAGGAGGCTAACGAGCGATGGTGTGGGGAGCCCGCGGGCTCTCACGGCACACACCAAGCGGTTTTTCTCCGAACGGAACAGGAAACAGTTTGCGGCAATCGCTGTCCTCGCAGCCATCGCTGCTTCGGCGGCTCTCCGGGCACCCACGCCGGGTGTTTTGGGGTGCACAACCCCCACGGGTGATCCTGCTGGGTCCCCCCAGAGTCCTGACCCCAACGAGAGTGGGAGCGAGCGTTGAGGCAGCGGCGGGGCCGGCGTTGAAGGACCTGCAGCATGGGAGAGGAGGGTTTGTTTGTGCCGTCGGAAAGGGGAAGCGGTGAGATGGTTGAGGCAGAGGCCCCCGTGAGCAAACCGGCCACACCATGAGTCTCCACTTCTTGCTTTGCACCAGCAGCTGGAGAAGCAACCAGGGCTGTGAGGTACAAGCGTGACCAAGGAACCTGCCAAGGAGATGCCTCCACTCCTTCGGGTAAGTCGCTCTCAACACGAGCTCCATCCCACAGCAACGGAGCCGTCACTCCTCTTCCTCAAGGCCTTGTGAGGAAGCAGCTTGTCTTGAAGCCAAAAGTCCAAGTTCTGGGCTTTGCTCAGCCTCCTCCCTGCATAAACTTGGAGGCCAAACGTGGGCTGGGAGCTTCAGCCTACGAGGAGCTTCATTCTGCTGCAAGCGAAGAGGAGATGAGGTTTAAACCACAGCGTGTCCCCATGGGCACCTTTGGGGTGGGTGAATGTCCTACAGGTGCTGTTCTTGGCTCCTGCTGTGCAAGCCACAAGAGGAGAACCCCAAATCCCCCTCCAAACTTCTCACTCTGGGGCTGGGCACCCGTGTTGTTGGGGAGAGGAAGCTGAGGAGCTGTGTGGAGGGTTGTGTTGAGCAGATGATGCTTTGGGGTTTGCGGCCGGGTGAGGGAAATGCTCTTCATCACCTGCTTATTGCATAACACCAGCCCAGCTCCATGCTGCCTTGGTGCCTGTGGCCATTCCCAAATCAGTTGGGATCTGCTCAGCGAAGCCACAAGCTTGAGCTGCGCAGCAGGGAGAAGGTTCAGCCTGGCCCAGGAGCTGCACGGGGGTAAAATGTGGCTTCTTCAGCCTCATCGAGGAGCTGGGAGCAAAGTTTGGGGCTGGCACCAGTTGGGAGCACTGGGCTTGGAGACCTCAGGGTGGGGAATCTGGTCTCTTGAGGAAATTTGGAGCTGGCTCCCACCTGCTAAGAAGGGCTTGGAGAGGTCTTTGCCAGAGGGTGGGGACTTGCTGTGAGCTGCAAGATGATGCTGGTGGTGCAGATGGTCAGGGTCTCACCCCTTTTCTTGCTGAGGTTCTGCTCAGCACTTAAAAATGATGCCATAAGGGCAAATATCAAGCCCGTGGTCTTAATTCCTACCCTGTGGTCTTAACTCCTACCCTGTTTTTCCCAGGTGAAGGTTCTGCCTCTGCAGAACCACCTGAAAGGTGGTGGTTTGTCAGGCCAAGAGCTGACAGCGGTGAATGGAGCAGGGAGGTGTTGGCAGAGGGGGGGATGATGTGTTCACAGCTTGTTTTCTGGTTCCACCTGTGACCCCCAGCAGCGTTCGGGGGCTGTGTGTGCCCTTGGTGCCACTAATCCCCCGGCCTTTCTGTAGGAAGCCACCAACCCTATTGCACAGGTGGGAACGCCAGAGGCCAGGAATTTCTCTCTGGCTCCGGCTTCCATCAGCTGATACTTCTGACAAAACACTTGGCTTCTCCACTCCCCCCTTGGCAGCCCCTGGGCTGCAGCCTGCAGCGCTGCCTTAGACCGCGCTCAGCTCTGCCGGGCTCTGTCCTCTCCTCTCCTGCTGGGGGTTCTTACCTTCCACGGGGCTCCCAAATGTCAGACTCGCTGCTCAACCACTCCTGGCCGTCGTTTTCCAAGCGCTGGAAGAAGAGATGGTCCTTTAAGCGAGGTAATGGCCTTGGGTGAGGGGTAACGAGCTGTGTATCGGGAGCTGGGGCTGCCGTGGGGTGGCCAGGAGAGTCCTGGACAAGCAGCGTTGGGGTCCCTGGGGCAGAGCTCGGTGTTGGGCACCCCTCATATCAGGGGACACCGTGTTGTGTTAGTCAATGCTATTCCTTCCATCTCATCTTCTTTTCAAAGCACATTAATGCTTTTAGGAGCTGGGAAATGGGTTAAATATCAGCCTTCTGGTTTTGTAATAACTCTGTTTCGCTGCTGCCGGTGAATTGGAGGTCCCCGTGTTGGCAGAGACAACTGTCTCCACACAGCCAGGGGGAGAGTTGGGTGTTTGAGCAGATGCTGGGGAGAAGATTCCCCTGGTCTTTCTGAGTGGGCTGAGGAGCAGAGCACCCGTGTTGGGAGCACAGTCTGAGCTGTGGCAGTTTGTTTGGCACCGGCTTTGAGGTGTCCAACAGCACTGATGGGCAGTGCCAGCCATGGTGTGTACTGGTCACCCCTGTGTGCAGGGCCGCGACTCTGAGGGATGTGAGAACCCTTGGAATTGGGATGTTTGGAGTCCCGGAGGAGCTGAGCTCTGCTGGCCTTGGCTGTAAACACTGCTCTTCAGGCTAATGCTTTTGGGTATCTTCAGAGCTCTCGATACCGACCAGCGCTTTCTCCCTTGTTACTCTCCCCTGAGCTCTCTTCTGATGGGGATGTGCAGAACGAGACCCAAACTGAATGGCCAAAGGAAGGTTAATTCCAAGCAGGAGGCTGGGTTGTGCAGGCTTTGATCTGTTTTGAGCCCCGAGCAGCTCCCCTGAACCTCGGCTAGGACGCCCCACTCCAGCCTCCCCACTGCTGGGGCAGTTATGGGCTCATTATACATATATATTATGTATATATATGCATCAATCTGAGTGGGACCTTCTCTCAGTGCCTGGCAAAGCCACCAGAGGAAGCTGCGTGGTGACTCTTGTGACTTGGAGAGCATCAGAGGGGCTGCAACCCCCCCACAGCCCCACCGAGACCCCTCAGCTGAGCTGAGGACCGTGCTGGCTCCCTGCTCCTCTGGCCCTCCGTGCCCAAAACCCAGGCCCCCGAGGCAGTGATAAGACAGCAGCTCGCTGTACAGTACGTTATGGTGTTGGGCAGCTTATCTTCTCCCCTCCTCCAGCCCGGGCAGCATGAGCCAATCCCCACCGCTGCCAACGGCCGACGATGTGGGGCCCAGACCAGGCAAAGGACTGCACTCCATCCCGTTTTGGCACAGAGAGTTTAGCACTTGCTTTACAGAGGTTTTACCCCACAGCTCTGGCCATCCCGCAGGGTGGGAAGTAAAGGGCAGCTGGTGTAAGGCCAGCAGGAGACTGGAGATTTTTTTGGTTCTTGTCCGTGATGCTCTCTGTGGTTTCCCAACCGTCTCTCCCCCTGATTGCTGGGAAATGCCCCGGAGCTCTGCTCCTTCCTTCCTTCCTCCTGGGAAAAGCTGACCCGTGCTTTTTATTTGGTGTGGGCTTTCCCCAGTGGAAACACAGGGAGTGTCTGATGCTCCGAGGATGTGATCTGCATGGCGAGAGCTCACATCCATGTTTCCTCTGATGTTTTCCCCCGCCAGTGCCATTTGGCTCCAGGGGCGTTTGGGGACCCGCAGCATCCTGTGCCCAGGTGAGGACCATCCGTGCTGGCAGAGCTTGTTCCAGTGCTCTGGTGGTGTCCCCTGCTGTGACACCTGGGGGTGCATCTCCAGCGATGGAGGGAAATCAGCAGAGGCAGTTGCAGGAGGGAGGTTTCAACTCTAGGTCTGAAATGGAAGCATTTCAATCTTTGCTGGGCTCCCAGTGGCCTTGCATGAAGTTCTTCCTCAAGAGAAACCAGCTCAGCTGGCTGATCCCACTGTCCCCACGACATCAAAACCCCCTAAGACTGTCCTGGAGTGTCACACCCAGTGAACCCCTGTCACTACTTCCTTTCTTCCCACGCAGGAGCCCAGAGTTGTCACGTTTTGCTTGCCGGGAAGCTCTGGCAAAGCGCGGCAGAGCCCCACTGGTGTGTGGGGACCTGCCCGGCCCAGGCAGCGCCGCTTCCTCCCCAGCTCTGCCCTGGGAATTCCTCTGATGCAGCTGCTCCCTGCAGCAATAACCTTTTATGGTTCCCATCCAGTGATGAATTAAGCAACTGCAATGCTTAATCTGCTCAATGTTCCCCTAAAGCAAACAGCGTCCGTTCTTGAAAGTGTCATTTTGTCATCCCATCTCCAGCTTCAGCTGAGGAAAGGTGGACACTGCTCTCTGCCACCACCTGGGGATCCACGATGTCCTGTCCCCTTCCCACCACACAGCAGACAGACAGAGCACTGCTCCTTCCAAACAGCCTCCAGAACAGCCCAGGAGGCTCGAGGGGTTCCAGATCTTGCTGTATTGCTGATACACGGGGTCACCACCTCCATCGTGGATACGATGCTCACAGCCCCTCAGAGCTGCCTCCCTCCATGTGCACCCTGCGCTGGTTTTCCCTTCCTCATCCTGCCAGAACCAAGTCCTGGCTTTTCCTTCCATCATCCTGCCAGAACCCAGTGCCTGAAAATGTTTTGCATCCCATCAGCCCCTCCAGCATCCTCCCTTGCCCCCGCAGCCGCCCGCACAGCTCGGCTCTATACATGGTGCCAACCGACGGAGGCGTTAGATGTGGGGAGCCCTGGATCCTCATCCCTGGTGCTCACACATTGCCTAAAATGGTCTCCCCGGGGCCAGAGCCCCGTGAGCACCGTGTGCTGCTGCCTGACGGCCACAGCCGCCACGTTCACCGGCTGCAAACCTGATTTATCGCGTGTTGAACGGGAGTGTCTGAAATCTCCCGGGAGGATACACGTCCTTCAGCGGGCTTGGAGGGGGGCTGTTGACTCGCAGCCTATGCCTTGGCCAAATCCTGAGCCCTTCATGGCACTGGCAGAGCTCAGGGAACATTTTCCAGGCCTCCGAGGAGCTGACACTCTTCCAGGGATCCACTTCTGAGCCACAGCCTGGTGCTGGCCCGGAGTACCCTTGGCAGGATGGCCGGACCCTGCTCGGGAGGGAAAAACTTCTTTGTTTTAGTGAAAAATTTGGGCCAGGGCTCTGGCCACAGAGCTTTTCACCTCCTGTACCACATCCCTGCCACCCCTCAGGGCTTTGCTGGTTCCTCTGTGGGTAGTTTGCAGCTAAAAGGGATGGCGAGGGCAGGGCAATCTCCTTTTCCTTCCTTCTTTGGACTCACAGGAGAGGAAGCACCATTAGTCCTGGTCCTCCTGGGACCCTCCCCACCTCCTGGTCTCCCCTTGGGTCCGTTCTACCTCAGCCTTCATCCCAGCATGGTTTGGGGGTTCAGTGGCTTGTACCACCCACTGGCATCTTCGGCTGCTTGGGTTTCCTACAAGCTCACACCAAAAAGCCGCTCTGCTTCAGAGGAGAATTCACTTCAAAATGCTGATTTTTTTTTAATTACAAGCTGATTTGAGGCAACCCAGGTGCACCTGAGGGAAGCACAAGGTGACATTCAATAGCTCGGAGAACCTCTGCCAGTTTTACAGAGAGAGCATCACAGATGTGGCTCGAGGGTATCCTGGGCAAGAATTTATCTATTAATTAAAAACAACTTGTGAAGTAAATTCTACAACCTCGCTGGAAAGCCTGTTTCAAATCTTCCAGGCTCTTACAGTTTTAAAAAAAAACCCTTTAATTAAAATAGTGCCTTCACAGTGTTCTCTTTCTGTATCATCTACAGACCCTCACTCGAGATTACTGCACACATTCAAACACACCAAACACTCCTTAAAACAGACAACCCGGCGTCTGCAGAGTGCAGCCAGATCCAAGGAACAAACCTCCAAACTCTCCCTCACGTTTGCTGCCTTTTTCTAGTTGGCACTGTGCAATTTCTGGCCACGTTGCGTAACATTAAAGCCCACAGCGGGATGCCAGGTTTCCAAGAGTGAGATTTTTTTAACGATATCTTCCTCGTATTAATGTTTTTATACTTGGCTTTCCCGCAGTGTGATGGCTTTCTAGCAGTTTCTTGCCCTTTTTATTTTTCCCATCGGATAGATATGGCAGCTTACAGTCTCTTGCTATTGTTCTCTGCATCTTCAGAGACCCACCACCACGCTCCAGCCAAGAGCCTGGCTTTTTTCCATCTGCTTCAGCTGTACGTATCTCGAAGGAATAAAAAGGTCTCCGTGAGTCACGCCGTGGTTGAGATCCTGGTGAAGGTTTACAGCGTGTCTCGTTGCATAGGAATGTGCTTCAGTCAGCTGGACGAGCTGTTGTACCACCAAGCGTGTCCAGACCTTGGTTTTGTTTCTCAATGAGATATCAGTGGCTGTAAGTGCACTCAGGTTCATGCTCACTCAGAACTCCTGCGTGGGGAAAATCCACACGAGTGAGAGGCACCAGGAGAAATACCTGCTCCTGGGATTGCTCTGCACATTCAGTGTTACCTGGAGTCACTAATGCGCCTCCAATTTGGCCTCCCAGCAGCATCCTTTATTCTTTAGGGATGAAAATAGGTCCATTTTTTTATTTTTCTCATAGATTCCTGCTTTAAACTTCTATCATGTCAATAACAGGCTTGAAAATGTGCTCAGCGCTTCTGTTGAGTTGAGGAAATAGCCCAATGCTGCAGGGCATCCTACGAGGGTCTGGCTGGATGGTGCAAGCCTGGCCCTTGTACATGCCATGGCTCAAGGGATGAGGTTTCTGCTGTCAGGGGACCCCTGTACCAGGTTCCCACAGGATCAAGACTGCTGAGGTCCTGAGGTCACCTGGAAGAGCAGAGAGGCACGAGGAGCATTTTGGTGACACCTAATGTCACCTCTCTACATGCAGCTGATTTTTACATCCCTCCTGGTTGTCTGCTGACATGCTGTGACCTTCTCTGTCTCGCAGGGTCCGACTGCAAGCCGTGCTTACGGGAATTCACTGACCGCAGCACTCCTGCTTTGGCATATCCCAACCCCAAAAGCTTCCTCCCATCCCTGATAGCTGAGGATGACACCTTCTGCACCAGCATGGCTGAAGAAAAGGCAAGTGTCCTATTTCCTTCCCCTACCACCACGCATGGTAGGAGGTAAGGTCAGCAAACGGGGTGGTCAGCAGCATATTCAGAGGAACTGGGGTGGAATAAGGGTGAGGGAAAGGGGTACTGATTTGGATTACCAAGGTTATGTTGCTTCTGCTGCTGGGAAAATTCATCCCTCTGTGCTTTGGGGAATAAAGGACAGAGGGATGTCACGGATTGGAGGAAGCTGAGCTGGTGGAGCTGGGGCAGGTCGGGCTGTGAGGTGTGGTAGGAGGGTGCTGCTACTAGAAAGTCTGGTTTGAGAAGCTCAGCTGCAGGCCTGGCCTCACTGCCTGCAGGTGGGCTGTCTGCCATGCGGAGGGAAAGGAAAAGCAGCTCCAGCTGTGCACAGGAGGTGTCCCCTTTGCAGGGTGCCTCAGATGGGATTTGTGTGCTCAGGCTCAGCTGTGGTTGCCTTTGCAGGAGAACTCATCTTCCATGGAGCTGGATGGCCCAGCAGCCGACTTGCACAGCAGCACAGAGGATCTCCTTTCAGACTCCGCTCTCCACGGGACGGAGTATTACAGAGACCTGGGACTCCTGAGCCCACCAGTTGCCAAAGCAGCACCAGAGGCAGCAGCACAGGCAGCCCAGGCTGTGTCTGCTGTTCGCTTATTGGAAGAGAGACCGAGGGCTCTGAGCAAAATGTCTGTGGATGTTGCTTTTTCCAATCCTGTTTCCTGCTCGGTACGTTACGGCGAGGCCGACTGCCGCTTTCTGAACAAAGGCCATGCTTGCTCCTGTGCAACAGTGCCTGAAGATGGTACCAGCACTTCTGAGGCTCCTGCAGGGGCAGGCAAAGAGCAGGAGCTGCAGGAGGCCAAGGAGTCCTTCCCCACGCTGGTGA
Source organism: Thinocorus orbignyianus (assembly GCA_013400375.1). Lineage (NCBI taxonomy): Eukaryota > Metazoa > Chordata > Aves > Ciconiiformes > Thinocoridae > Thinocorus > Thinocorus orbignyianus. The sequence continues at coordinate 119,897 of VXBW01005450.1, read as the reverse complement.
GATCGATGTCTACCTCTCGGAGGCACAGCTGGGAGAGCCCTTTGTCACCCGTGGACTGCAAGCGCAGGTAAAGCAGGCCCATGAGCAATGTTTGATGTGTATGTGTGAGGTTGGAGGGATCACGCTGTCCTGAGCTCTGGCTGCTGCTGGGTGGGCTCCCTCCCTCATCAGCTTCTGCCAAAGCAGCTGGACGCCTACTGCTCACTCTGGGTGGGATGTGGAGGAGCAGATGCTGGAGCAACAAGAGGCTTTAATGTCTCCTTGGCAGTAGGAAGACCCTCTTTTCCTGGTCTTATGGCCAGGAAGAGGATTTCTTAACTGGGGAGAGCTTTTATCCATCTTGAAGAAGCCTTGAACAGCATCAGCTGCCTGATGGCCTCCATCCTCTGGCTCAAAAGCCACTTTGCCCACCTTAGCGGGATCAAGAGAGCTCTGTCAAATCCTTTTTCTTCCATGACTTGTCTTGGTGGAGCCTGTGCCTGCAGTCACCACCGTGTCCTCCAGCCCTTTGTCCTCCACGTGATTGCAGAGTTGAGTGTATTTTGTAGCCACGCTGTGCTCCTGCCACACGGATGCCTTGGGTTCCACGCTACACCCACACTTTCCCTGCTGACAAATGTATTGATCTCCCAGATGACTGGGAGTTAGGTGTAAGCCAGCAAGAACTATTTTTATCTCTCCTCCTTATAAGGTACCCTAAAATTATCTCAGCCTGGAATCTTGGCAGTTCTTCATCCAGCTCAGACTTTGGTTTTCAGACCGATTGTTGCTGCACGTGCCACGGACCATTCACAGTTTGTGCTGTGTACCAGGCACACAGGCAATGGTGGCACAGAGCGTTGCCAGTGGCAGGGACTTGTTTGGTCCCCTCGCTGGGTGATTAAACTTGTGTGAGCACAGGGCCAGGGAAGAGGAATATGCCCCGCTGTCTCCTAAGCAAATGCTTCCTGAAGCCTGTCTCTGGCAGCGGGAATGAAGTGACAGTGATCTGCAGACAGAGCCCATGCAGAGAGTAAGATTTTCCACTGAGCCCTACCCATCATTTTGCTCCTATGCTGCTGGCACTGCAACAGCACTTGGTGTTCGGGAAACCGTGGGGCACTGGGGGAGCTGGTCCACCCCTCATTTCCCAGAAAAGGATTTCTTTTTCCTTCCTCGAAACTGGGCTCCAGTGGGAGCAGGATTTATGACACGATGCCACAGTGATGATTCGATAAACGACAACATCTGCCTTTTCTAAATGCCCAGTGGGACTTTTCCTGGCACTGGAGCTAGCAGGGCAGTGGCTCTCACCCAGGCCAGGCAGGCTGCTGTCTGGGTGGCTGCACAGTCTCAGGGGTTGCTAAGAGATCAGTGAGAGCCAGCCGGCACTAAACATCCCTGGTGACCAAGGAGCTCGTGGTCTTGCTGATGGCAGCCAGAGAAGCTGTTTTTAACAGGCTCGGGACTTGGTGTCCAGGCTGATGTTCCCTGGAATTCCCTTTTCCATGTGCCTGCTGTGGTGGCCCTCCTTGTCCCAGCTGCATGAGGGCTTTAGGACTGTCCACCCATGGCCAGGACATCGCAGGGTCTGTGCTGTGCCTGGCACAATGGGGCGGGTCTACTAAATTGGCTTGTTCCTCTTTCTTGAATTAGGTTCAGCCTGGATGCCACAGAGATGGGCAGCGACCCAGAGCAGGAGGATGTGGAGAAGGAGAGCCAGTCCTGCCCACAGCCTTGTGTGTCTCTTCAGCTGCCCAAAGGGGAACCGGAAAGCTGGCGCGGGGGTGGCACGGTGATCAAAGTGGAGATAGAGCCTTTGTGCCCCAACCTCACGGTCAGCCCCAGCTCGGAGGAGGCGGTGAGTGTGGAAGGGCTGTGCTCTTGCTGAGGGCCAGCTGGGGGTGCAGAAGGTGGCACACACAGGTGTTAGCTGCAGGCTGGATTCCTTCAATGCCAGCGTTGAACCAGGTATGCCAGGAGGTCTGCAGGAGCCTCAGCAAGGATGGGCTTTCTCTGGGCATGGAGGGTAGGAGACTATGGGAAAACAGGGCTGATGGCTGATGCTTAACTCGAGATTCCTGCCTTGCCAGCCATGCTGTGCCCTGGTGGAGGCTCCCTTGGTGCACAAAGGACCAAAGATGTCCATGACATTTTCCTTCTCCAGGAACGTGGCAGCAATGGGAAGAGACTGAGGTCAAAGTCTGTCCCAGCAGCCTGCGAGACAGTTGCCTCCCCTCAGGTACCCTGCAGCTTCAACACTTCTCTTCCAGTTGTGGAAGGTTGGTACAGGCTATACACATGGCATTAAATGAATTCAAGGTGTTTGTGATTAAGAAGATTAAAAACTGGGGATGTAGTTTCTCCAAGACTTCCTCTGCCCCTTCCTTCCACATGGTCCCAGGAGTTCCTGAAATAAAAAGTCAAGCTGACTTTGAGTCTGATCCTGGCTAACAGAAAAACAGAGACACCCCAGCTCCTCTAAATTTAATTTTGGCCTTCTCTGAGCTGCTGGAATCTGTTAACTTCTCCCACCTGTGAGGACTGCCCCAGAGCAAATTGTAGAGACTTGTTAAGAGCACAACCTGGGAGTGGAGGGGAAGCTGGTTGTCACAGGAAGGGTCTCTGGGGTGTATCAGCTCTTACCCTCTGGCTGCAAGCAGAATCCTCAGAAGCTGATATAATACAGACTGGAAAAGGTAGTAGTAACACAGAAAAGTGACATAGCCTTCACCTCCCGCACAGAAATGCCGTGTAGTGGAGTGGGAGCATGGAAAGATTAGTGGGGTTCAGTCTCGCAGCTTGCAACAAGCTGCTCTGCAAAGGCAAACCAGGATCCCTGCTGAGAGTCCTTTGTGTTCCAGGTGTTGAACCCCCTGCTCTGGAGGTGCTGGAGAAGGACCACGTGTCCCCAGATCACGTGTAGGTATTGTCAGTCTTGGCTGTTTTGAGGTGGCACAGATTCTTCAGTATATCTGAGCTACTGGAGATGCAACAGCAAAGGAGATTCCACTCCCTGATGGGCCACAGCTGAGTAGTTGGTGGTAAACCAGCGCCTGATGCTCAGTGGGGTGCAGAACATCTTTGCAGAGACATTTTCTAATCCCTTGCTTTTCTTTTGCTCCATCCCTGATAGGTTAATTGTCCAGCAGGTACTTCAGGAGCTGAAACAATATCATGGGTAGGTGTGTTTGGGAGAGGGATGTGGGTGGGGGAGGTCATGGGTTTGCCCAGGACCCACCTGGCAAGTGACACTCGGTCCCCCGAGTGGCAAATCCCCAGGGTACCAGAATCTCTGGATTGTTCCAGTGAAACCAGGGTAGAATTGCACAGAGAAGTAGCAACTCATGTGCCTCTTTCATAACTCTAAGCATGTTCCTGCCCCATTTCCAAAGATGGGCCTTTCCACTGACCCAAAAGTTTCCTCTCGTGTTCTTTCCTGTGTGCCTGAAGTCTTTTTTCCCACACAGGGCAAAGCAGAGAGCTTGTGTGCCAGAGGGCAGCGATTCTTCCCAGCAGAACCTCACCTGGTTTGAGTTCCTGTCAAATGAGTAAGTGAGGCAGACGATAACCCACACACTTTGTGTTCCCAGAGCAGACCGATTTCAAGCCCCGCTCCACCTAAGCTCTATTGCCCTGCAAATACTCTGTGCAGGACACTGGTCCCTGCAGGATCAGGACTTCGTTGTGCACGGGACTGAACAAAGTCACAAACACAGCCAGAACTTTCACAAACAATTTAGAAGTTCAGCTCCTTATTTGCAAGTGTCCCAGTAATAAATAACATGACTGATGCTGAACCAGATCCTCCAGGAGACAAAAAGCTCAGAGACTAAGGATCCTACTAGTAATATTTCAGATTAACTGGTGAAGCACAGTTCAGGGGAGATCACTGATGAGGTTAATCTGATGGTTTTGGTCTTGTTTCAGAAATGAGGACAGTGGGAAGAACGATAAAGCAGAGAAAGGCACAAAGGTGATGCGACGTCTGAGTTCCCTGCGGAGCCGAGTCACTGGGTCCTGGCAGAAGGATAAGGTGAGGAGGAGATGCTGAATTTCTGGAAGGAAATTTTCGAGTTCTTCAAGTGGAAAAGGGGATCTGAATCCAGGGACCAGTTAGTTGGATTGCTTCTGGACGTAAGCTCTCTACATGGGTCAGCAGATGCTCTGTGACCCCAAATACAACACATTGGGCAGAGCAATCCCTGATTTTGAGCCCACCTTGCTCTGGCTGCTCTCATGCTGTCTTGTCAGGGGTTGTGCAGCCCAGAAGACAGTGCTTTGGCTGGGTGACTGCCTGGATTCCCCCCTGTGGCAAGGAGGAGAGCCTGTGGAGGCACAGACACGTGCTGCAGTGCTGTGTCCTGCCCTTCACTGGGCATGACTGGCCCTAGAGGACCTTAGGAAGGCATTTTTGGGAAAAGCACTACCATCCTGCTGCACATTAGCTTTCTTCTTTTTACCAGGGGGGAAAGGAATGCGTGGGCAGTGCGAGGCTGGTAACAGAGCTGTGTTTTTTCTCTCCTTGCAGGGTAAGAACAAAGAGCAGCCAAAAGAGAGAGAGAAGGAGAAAGAGACAAAGGAGCCAAAAGAGAGGTGGAAAGAGATCAATGGGCACCAGCTCGTGCCAGGGGTTTTCTCCAGTTGCACCAGCTGCTCGCTGTGTGCCAAACCCCTTGGGAATAAAAGTGGTCTGCAGTGCCTGAGTGAGTATGGCTGTCGCTGGCTGGATGTGTCCCAGCCTGGCTGTAACCTGCTCCCCAGCCTCTCCTCTGGCCCAGGTTGGCCCTTCCTCTGCTTAAATCAACCTCCTGGATCGCTTTGCTTTTCCACCTGCCCTGACTGTACCCCACCACCCTGCTTGGCCTGGCTTGGCTGTTTCTTCACATAGTCTAAATGATCTCTAAATCCTGCCTGATGATAGTTTATCCTCATTTTCTTTGGCTGCTTGACTGTTTCCTGCCCCTTTCCCCCAAGGAGGATTCTAGGTCAACTTTTCCTTTAATAATGCTTTTTTTTTCCCACTAAGTTCTGCCTTGCCCAAGCAAATATCCCTGCTGCCTGAGTGAAGCTGGAGCTTTTAGGCCGTTTTTTGCAACTGCAGCAATGGGTCAGCTCAGCATCTGCCCTGTGCATGGGGACAGGGATTTCTAGAGCATCCAAAACTTTCTTAACTAACAGAAAAGTCAAATGGTACCTTCCAGAACCTGTACCAGACTCTGTCCTCCCTCTGCTTTCACTGGGGCACGGCTGCATGGCTTTGGCTGGCAGAAAAAACCTGTCCCTCCTCTTCAAGGCAGGGACTCAGGGCACTGAAGAACATTTTAATTCCCAAGGGATTGGCTGTGGGCAGAGAAAAATCTTCTGGAAATGAGAGAATTGCTCTCTTTCTCTACTTTGTATCCTCAAGCAATGCTTGTTCTCCAGTAAGGGCCTCTCAGAGGCTCTTAAGGTCAGTAAAACCTTCCTGGGGCATAAAAGAACTGGCTGCCCTTGGCCGTGCGCTGTGAGAAGCATATTTTCCCTTCAGGGCAGCTGGAGGGAAATTGAAAAGGATCACAGCCCCAGCTATTAGTTAATATTTTGGGGGCACAGCAAAAAGTAGGAAGCGGGGAGCTGAATCAGAGTAAGAGCTTTGTGGATATTTTGAACCCAATTATTATGGTAGGAGGCAGAGTTATGCCTTGTCATTCCTGTCTAAGGAACATCCTAGCAGAGGCTCTGCTTGCAGTTCTGCAGGCTTCTTCATAAGAAATACCTGAACCTGAGAGAATGCGGGCAGTCCTTGATCCCAAGAGCACCAGGAGCTTGGAGCCATGCTCTGGATGGTCTTGGGAACTCCCAGGTTTTTGCTGGTGTGAGCAACACTTCTCTGGACAGCCGCTATGGAGATTTGTAATCTGGAGTGCAAGGAGTTGGAGCTTACTGTTGAAATGGGTGCATGGCTTGACATATCATTGTCAATCCCAAAGGCATGGGAGTTGGACGTGAGTTATAGTAACTTTTACCTTGTTTCTCAGCCCTTCTGTGAGGAATCTGTGTTCTTGAGTCTTGCTAAGAGTCAGGAGAAAACCTCCAAGGTGGCCAAGGAACTGATTTGTGTTTGGAACTCTGTGCCATCTCCTTTCTGGGCTGCTCAGGGACACACTGCCCAGACTGACACAGGCGAGAGAGTTTGTTTTTGCATGTTCCCTTTGCACTGGCTTGAACTGAAGCTGAACAACTGGGCAGGATTCTGAGATGCTCATTAAAATTAACAGCCTGCCTGTGGTCAGACCTGGATTGGGACTTGCTGTGTGACAGCTGTTAGCCCAAGAGTGCCTATATTTGGATTATGCCAGGCTGAAACCTTTGTGAGCCACTTCTGCTTGGCGGAGTTGACAGTTGATATCACTAGTTGCCGTTACTGCAGCGAGGAGCCGCGCGTGGTCTCCTGACAAGTCACTGATAAGGCTTTCTGAAAAGCAAGCTTCGGGGCCACCACTTTTCAGAAGTGTGAGCTGCTCTGTCGGGGCTCAGTTGGAGCTGTAGTTGCTGCCAGGATCTGAGGCTGTTTGGCTGCTCCTCTTGTTTACTCATCATGAACTCACACTTCACCATCTATACGCTTGGGCTCTCGCCCAGCCCTCCCTCGGTCCATCTCATGGTCAGGTGCTGCTGTTTGTGTCCTCGCCACGGTATTTTTAACTGCAGCACCACCGCGTGGTAGAAAATATCCAAAGACAAGATGGGAAAAGATGGTGGTGAAAGAAAGGGATGAGCTGAAGCCAGGGGAAGGATGGGCAAATGATTAGGAAGCGCGAGGTCTTTTCCTGGGGACATACAAAGTCCAGTGGCTACCGTGTGGGTGAAATAGAGGAGTGAGAGGTCTTCTTACTGGAGACAGTAACAGGGGGGATTCTGCTTTAATTTTGAAGCATCATTCTAGAAACATGTATGAGGGCTGTGAAGAAGGTAGCAGCCCAGGTGGCCCTGTAATGGTAAAGTGTTTCCCTCTCCCACCTGATTTCCTCCCACATTTCTCCTGACACCATGCGGTACAAAGTTTCCAGGGAAGAAGGAGGCTGTGGTGTGCATTGAGAGTTTCTGCAGCTTCAGAGTCTCACAGATGTGACGTTAGGAGTCTGGCAGGGATGAAAAACAAAGAGGAATGATTGCAGCCGCTAGGATCTTCACAACAGTGGCCACCCAAACTTTGCTGCTACATAAACTTTGAGCTGTGAGTCTCTAGGTTTATTGTTCACATGGAAATAGAAAAAGCTCTTTTTGAGCCTTTGCTGTCAAGGGTGGAGAAGGTCCTGTGCCTAAATTAATCCTCTCTTATAAACATGCTTCCAGAGTTTATGCAACAGGAGTTAAGATGAGTCCCAGGGAAGCCCTGACAGGAGGAGAGCTCTCCAAGTAGGCTGTGCCGTGGAGGTGAGCCAAGGATATGCCATGGAATACAGATGGTGAGAGGATTGCTTCCCTCCTAGTGACTTGAGCTTGAGCACTGGGATACAGGGGGGAGGTCTTCCACATTGTCTTAAGTTGAGAGTTTCCTATTATTTTATAGGAAAGATGGAGCCTTAGCCCCCGCGGGAAGGTCACATCAGCCATTCCCTTCAAAAGGAAAGCTATAGCTGCAACCACAGCGTTTGGTAGGCTTCAGACAAGTTCCTCCTCTTTAAAAGAAGGTGCTTATTTATTTCCTGAATAATACAGGCTGTGCTGGACATCCACTTGTCCTAGCCTGACCCTTGGTGACTTCTCCAGTACACAGGCTGATTTATAAGAAATTGCTGTAATAACTAGTTTCCAGGACTTACTTATTGTGAAAGAGCTTTGGAGAACCATTTCCTTTCTCCCAATGGTTCTGCTGGGAAATGGAAGATACAGGTCTCTGCAGTTTCTCGGGCAAACATCTTCCTTCTGCACTGCTTTATCTGTAGGAAAGAAAGGCCAGCATGGCTTTTCGTTGGGACTTGGAGTTCAGTGTGAAATTCACCTCTCACTTGCCACTTGTGCATGCACACTTTTGCTTTTGGGATTCCCAGTGCAGCACCAACACGTTAATACGGAAAGAAGAGTTTTGACTTATAATAAGGAGGAATTGCTCAGTTTTTCTATCCTGAAATTTCTGCTTATGGCCCACAGAGAGTTTTAAGAAATCTGAAAAGCAGCAGGCAGCCTGAAACTTGGCATTTCTGGAGGGAGACACAGCCACCAAAAAGCTCTCATTTGTGGGGGGAGAAAGAGGTTTGGCTGCTGTAACATGATGACAGTGATAAATGAACTGGGAGTCCCGCTTGGAATAAATGACTGCTGACAGGAGTCCAAATAAAACAGGCAAAACCAGAGCAACTGCAACAGACTGTGGGTTCACGCAGTTAAAAGCCTGATGAAGCAGGATCTAAAGTAAATGTGAAAGTGATCTGCAGCGCTGGTTTCAGAGGAAACACTGGCTGAGATACGAGTCTGCTGACACAGAGCTGGCTCTACCAAATTCTAGAGGTTTTAGAAAAGGAAGCTGGAGAGCGTAGTAATCTCAGTCCTTCTCCTTTTCTGCTTTTCACTTTCTTTTTGTATCATGGCACTATTGCCTTCACCTGGAATATCTCCAAGCTGCTGCTCTTTGCATTCCCTGATAAAACCTTGGGATCTTATATGCTTGGCCAGACAAATGCATTAGGCTGCATGGCGGTAATCTACCTGCGGCTCATTCAGTAAGAAACCTGTTGTTGTTGTAGAATACACAGGATTAGAAAGTTGGTGTTCTTCTCTCGTTTGCAACCCAAACCTTAGCTCTAAGCTACGGAGTCTTCCAGCTGGTTGCTGTGCCAGATTTTGCACTGATTTTGTGGAGGTGCCCTGAGGCCAGGTACACAAGCACAGCACGTTCTCTCCGTGACAGCTGTAGTTGGGCAATCTGTGATGCTTTACTTCTTTATTATAGCAAAGCACAAAATTTAAAGTGTCTAAGGATTAATCTGTCACCAAGTGACAGCCAGCTGCTTACCCCCAAACCGCTTTATTTAATGATTATTTCTCTGCAGCACCGAGAGGCCCCAGTAAACAACAGGGACCTTTTTGTACTTAGTCCTGTACAGAAGCAGCACAAAAGGGAACATTTCTGAAAAGCTTGCAACTATAAGATGAAGAGAAAAAAATAAAGTTGATTAAACAGGTTGCAGTGTGGAAACCAGAGGCAAAATTGGTCCCCTGGCAGTCTAGGATTTCAGCACATTTCCAACCCAAATGGTGGCAGGTTGGTTCAAAGCAGTGCAGGAAGGCTGTAGGGTGGATTTTGAGGTGGGGGGAGTTTTGTAATTGTGTACATGGCATTTTCAAGCTTGACAGGCAACTTGGATGTGCGTGCCTTAAAAATATGACAAACTTGTAATGGAGATCCGTATTCTGAGTTCTTGGGAGTGAATCATAGATCAGGAGGTAAGGTGAGGTCATGAGCATTTCGACTTTTTCCTCCTTTTCCTCCAGCAGCCTGGTGCTGGTGCTAGGTCAGCCCTTACTGGTATCAGGGAAAAGGTGGTTTTTTTCCGGCAAGCCATTTAGCTGTGCAAGTCAGGGCATGAATCTGCTGATAATGAAGATAACTGGCCTTTGTTTTTTGCTGTCTGACTGCACAGGGGTCATTTGGGAAGGCCCAGGCAGGCGGATAAGGAAGGCAGTGCCTTGCCAACACGCGGGGCACCCCAACCTCACCTTGGCAGGAGCACCCGTAAACACTTCAGCAGGCTTCCAATGGCCAATCCCACCGGGCTTTTAATAACAAATTACGTATTTAGAGTAAGTCCCGGGCGCTGCGCAAACACATGAACTACCGCGTTAAAGCTGTCACTTGGGATGCCACATTCCATCCATTATGGGCCTGTTTTGTCTTTGTTCGTGCCATGGCCAGGCGCTGATGGAAGGCAGGTCCCCTGGAGATTCCCTGTGGTTGGGATGTTTTACCTCCGCCACGTGTGGCAGGGGAGACGCTGGGGCCTCTCGAGGTTCTCAGGCCTGGGAACCCTCCTCAGGGTGAGGGTCTCTACCCCAGCCACCTCCCCTGACCTGGGAGAGGACTAGAGATGGTAGTGGTTGCACTCTCCCTGAAGGTGAAATGGATGAGGGGGAAGCTGGGACCAGGGGTGGTTGTGCCCTTTCTGAGGAGAAAGTAGAGGCTGAGGTGGCCATGGCCATGCCCTTTCTGAGGGGACAGTGGGGACCAGGGGGGACTTGCGCTCTCTCTAAGAAAATGCAGGCCAAGGTTGTTGTGTCCTCCCTGAAGGAAAAGCGCTGGCTAAGGTGGTGGTGTCCTTCTTGGATGGAAAAGTGTGGGATNGCCTCCCCGCGGCGCCACCCCCTCTCGGCCTTGGCGAACCCTCCCGGTACCGGGAGACCCCTTCCCCCGGGACAACGGGAGGCCGCGGCCCGGTGACCGGCCTTCCCCGCCACCTCCTTCCCGGTTCCTGGGGGCTGCTGAGGGGGGGTTTCTGNTCCTCAGGGTGAGGGTCTCTACCCCAGCCACCTCCCCTGACCTGGGAGAGGACTAGAGATGGTAGTGGTTGCACTCTCCCTGAAGGTGAAATGGATGAGGGGGAAGCTGGGACCAGGGGTGGTTGTGCCCTTTCTGAGGAGAAAGTAGAGGCTGAGGTGGCCATGGCCATGCCCTTTCTGAGGGGACAGTGGGGACCAGGGGGGACTTGCGCTCTCTCTAAGAAAATGCAGGCCAAGGTTGTTGTGTCCTCCCTGAAGGAAAAGCGCTGGCTAAGGTGGTGGTGTCCTTCTTGGATGGAAAAGTGTGGGATGAGCTGGCTGTGTCCTCTCTGAGGGGAAAATATGCAGGATGAGGGTGGTCGTGCCCCCCCTCAAGGGGAAAATGCAGGATGAGGGTCGTTGTGCCCTCCATGAGGGGAAAGAGCGGGGCGAGGGTGGTCGCTCCCTCCCTGAGGGGACAGCAGGGACCAGGAATGGCCATGTCCCCCCTGGGGGGCCGGTGGGTCCCGGGGCCGCTCGCCCCCTCCCCGAGGGCCCGGGGCCCGTCCCCGCGGCCGGGCGGCGGCGCGCAGGCGCGCACCCTCCTCTCCCTTTCCCTTCCGGGGACACGGGGCCGTTTCCTGTTGCTGTGGCGGGGGGCCCCGGGGCCGGGAGCGGC
>VXBW01005450.1:76208-108593 GCA_013400375.1 Thinocorus orbignyianus | reverse complement strand
CTTCCCCGCCACCTCTTTCCCGGTTCCTGGGGGTTGCTGAGGGGGGTTTTCTGCGGGGGGCTGTAGTGGGGAGGGAGCCTGTCCGCCGGTTACTGTCGCCTGGCAACCTGAGGGCCAGGTACACAAGGGGCGGCATGGCCTAGAGCCCCGGTTTGGCCAGGGCAGAGGGTTTATCTGCCCTTTCGGGAGAAATCCGGCAAGGTTTTATAGCTGTCCTAACGTTAGCAGCTCGGGGATTAACCCAGGAGACTGAGCAGTGTGTGTGAAGATCCGGTCTTTATCTTAAAGACTTCTTTTGAGGGGTCTTAAGAAGGAGGGGGCTTAAAGAAGGAGCTGAAGTATGAACTGGTGTAGCCCGGGGTGAAACTGGTTCCGTTTGTACCCCAGTTTGAATCCGAGCATCCCTCTGCTTGTGACAATGACATCCTGTGTCTCGGCTGCTGCACATACACAGCACTGGGTGCTGCAGCAGGGAGAAAAGTCCACAATGTGCATAAAAAGACTTTAAACGTGTTAGAGGGGGGGGAAACAATGGTGAAAACTACTTAGGCACAGTGGTAGTGGCTGACCCACTTTAAATATTCCACAGCCCTGGCATATCAGGGAGAGGAGCAGGAGATAATATCAGATTGGAGGCTTAGATTGGCCGAGCTGGAAAGGAAACGCCGGCAGGAATGGTGATGGATTTCTGGGGGAGTGATTCAGAACTGAAACTGTTTTCTGCATGTTTCTGGTACTGTGATTGGGTTTGCTGCTGTAATAAATAAGCAGGATTTCTGAATACCGTTTGAAGGTTTTTATGCTGTGGTTTTGTTACTGGAGTATCTGTCTTCTCTATAAAATCACTAGAAGAAATGGTCCCTTCTCTCAGAGACGAGTTCCTGTCTCTTCAGAGATAGTTATGTAGTGGCTTTTTCTATTTGGCACCTTCTTTTTTTAAAATGTAAGGTAATAGTTTCTCTTTAGTACAGTAAAAGAAATCAACCTGTGAAATATGGCTGTCAAACAGGAGCCATCAGACATTGTGTGTTGCACTTCCACCTAATGTTTACCTATGAAATATTTTAAATACCTTTTATGATTGTCATAGTTGCTGCTTCAGCTCTGTAGCGTTCCTGTAGCATGGGGGAAGGGCTCAGCGTGAGAGAATTGAAATGGTATTCATATTTCTTTTAGGATAATGTGCTAATTTTACTTGGCATTGTTTAAAAACACAAACACGAGTTGTTCGTTTGTTCAGTTTGGGTTCCTGTGCTTAAAGAAAACCCCAAGGTCACCAGAACTTGCAGCTTTGGGAACGACACAACCCCACCCCCCCATCCATCTATCTGATATTTTGACAATAAACCCAGATACAGTGATAAAGTAATTATAGGTTGTTTTCGGAGGCAAAGAGGAATGCTTTGAGAGGGAAGCTGAAACTTGGTAATTTAGCGTTGCTGCTTTCTCGCACAGACTGTCTCTAGTTCAGAATGTGAAGTATCTCATCACCCTGCACCCTTCTAGTTTTTGGTTTCTGCCTCTGCCTAATTAGGTGAGTTAGCAAAAGCAGGTAAACACTGGTCACGAAGCCACTAGGACAAAGTTAAATCTGCTCCAAGTTCCTGCAGATACATGACCTGGATTTACCAAATACAGAAACTTCTTCATGTTCCGTCAAAGCTCCTCCTCTTTCCTGAGGAGATTCGTCAGAAAGTCACTCTGTTTCTCTGGAATGCTGTAGTGATTTGTAATGTTTCTCAGCTGTTCTGTTGTGTATCTCTGTGCGTGAATTCAGATTTTCTATTCTGCATTAATCATTCATCTGCACGTTGTTTCCTTTGTCAGCTACAGAGAGAGCAATTACCTTTGTATAGTTCAAGGGTGAGGAAAGAGGGAACAGATTCTCTTTGATCCCTGAAGCACTGGACGTTTGAAACCAGAAAAATTACTAATTTCACAAGAAAACTGTTCTGTCCATGGTGCTTTTTTTGGGTTGGATTTAGTAAGTGGTAAATATATCCTTGGTGCTTGAACTGCTCGTGTTGTTACAAGTGTTGTTAAAAGGTGTCCTTACTTGAACTTAGCTGCTTTAAAGGTTGGGTTTTTTCAATCTGTCATTTAAGAAACACCAAAAAAACCTGTGTAATTGAGGGGGTGGGGGTGGGAAAGTCTGCAGTTCCATTTTAGATTAATCACAGCATATCTGTTAGTTGTAGTTGCTTGCAAATGGGCTTTTAAGGGTTGTTTTATTGGGCAGTACTGCTCCAGACCAAAGGTCAGGGTCATAATACCCATAATATCTGGTGAGTCATAGATTTGTCCTGGAATCCAATTCTGGAAGACGTTTCTAGGACATTGCCAGTGTCTGATCCAGCGGAAGGTATTCCAGCTGGGGGAGAAAATGTATTCGCCTGCCCCTTTTTCAGCTGGGTTCATTGCCCTCTTGCATACTGTGAATCAGTGTTAGGCTTCTGGGCATTGTGATGTGTTGTCCACTAAAATGCTCTTAAATTGTAAATTGTTTCCAGTGAGCCTTTGGGAAAGCATTGTGTTAATAAGGGAAAGTCGTTTGTTGGTTTCTTTTATTATACCAGATATTAATTTCATTACCCTCAGTCACAAACGGGATCTTTTATGATGTTTATGAGCCTCGTGGTACTTAAATGCTTCTTTGCTGAATGAGGCCCCTGTTTGTATGGATGAGCAATAGGTCATTGCTGGCACTGGCCCACGCAGAGTGCTTCGGAGGCAGTGACAGTCCCCGTAGTAAGCAGATGCAGGGTGATGTGATGCTCCCACAGTTCTCAGTCTTGATTCCCAAACTGTGGATTTAAGGCCAGAAACAACCATGGTGGGTTTGCTTAGTTTTCCATGCTGCGTGTGGTATGGATTGCTGCCGTACCTTTGGCTCTGGCAGTGGTGGTCCTGTCCCCATCCAGTCGAGGTAACCCAAATCTTTGGACCTTGTAGGTGTGCAGGTCTAACTGATGTTCTCAGCACCAGTCAGAGCTGCAGCATCTGTGCTGAAATGAAATCCTCTGGAGGATCTGTTTTTTTTCCCTGCCGAATTAATCTTCTTGCAGTTCCAGTGAGTGATTGAGGGAGGAGAAGACAGGGAAGAGGAAGAACCTGGGTGGCAGTCCTCTGAGTTAGCTTTTTCTCAGGAATAACTTCTGTGCCTCTCCATAATTGTCGTAACTGTCCATTTTATTTTGTTGGGTTTTTTTTTTCCAAATAATTGGTCTGAATAAAACAAAATTCTACCAGCTACTGATAGTACATGCTAAAATATTTTTTAAAATAATTTTTGAATTTACCAATGCTCCTTTTCTGTGCTTTCTAAGGTTAGATATCTTTTATTTCTGTACACCCATAACAACCCTTCATGTGTATCTTTGTCCTTAAATATCAGTCTCAATGTGTGCAGGGTCCTGTCACTTCTCCGCTGTCCTTTGCCCATCATTCTTCTCTTTGCTGTTTTCTTGACCCCTGCAGTTCTCTAGGACCCTGTCCAGAGAAGCTGTCCAGAATAAAGAATGCAAAGAGAGATTATATTCAGAAAATGGAAATCAAATTCACTGGTATTCAAATACTGGTTCTCATCCTGAACTGGAGTGTAGTTGGTTCAGCACCGTCTGCAAAAGTGTGTTGAATAAAGAAAGGAGGAATTGCTTTGCAAAATGAAATATGCTTATAAAACACTCTGATTCTTCTGCTGGTTTTCAAAATTCTCTTGTGTGGGCAAAAGTAATGCCACTTGGAAACCGGTGAGTTAATCCCATTTCAACTAGTCTCTTGGAGAATCAAGCCCTTGGATTCACCTGCAGTTTTCTGAGGCTTTTCTGTAGCATCTTCCTGCTTTCTAGTACGTTCCCTCCTGTTATGTAAAGAATCTTTCAGCAGCATAGGAAACCAATACATTGCACTATTAGATATGTCGAGTAATTAAGTGAAAAATACCTACTGAGAGTGATATAAGCTGTTATTGCCCGCACAGCGAGTGCATGCTTTTAAAACTGAAATATATTTTTAAGTTGATAGCCCTTTTACAGTTAGCTTAGCAAGGCAGCCAAGCTTTTGAAGTAGATTTTTCCCCTACTAATCATTAATAGAAAGGAATTATTGAATGTAATCACTGATATGTAAATGTCAGGGAATATGAATGTCTAGTTAAAGTTTGATAAACTGTTTATTGATGACTGTGTTACACAATTCTAGGTGAGTGAAGTGGATTTCAAGAGGAGAGGCGATGTCGCGGGGCCGCTGGGGAGGGCAGTGCTTTTGGGAAGAATTCCCTCTGTCTGTGTGTCCTTCCACCCCAACGGGAGCCCGTCTGTAAGCGAGACTCGAACCCGACCCGGCTTGACGTCATGGGGGATTTTTTTCTGTCTCCTTTTGTGTGGTGGTTTTTGTCCTACAGTTTCCTCCTTTGTCTGGGGAGGAAAGGGGCTTCCATTGTCAACTAGTTGGTTGTTGTTGTGGCATGTCTTAACAAGCCCTTCATTTTCTGGTGATGGATGGAGGCCTTATCAGGGCAGCCATAGACAGTGTATTTGTTATTCTGTACAGAGTTCCAGCCAGTGAATCATTTGGCTTTTTATGTTTTTATCACCCATTTGCAGAGGCATGTGCGTTTGAAATTAGATATCTTTAGATACCTTTTGTTTTGTTGCATGGGGTGTGGTATTGGTAGGAGTATCACAAATAAGAGGGAAGTTGTGGGAGGTGATTGTTTTTGTGGAAATGCCCAAAAAAGGGGACTCCAAGTGCCATATTCTGCTCTGATTTCCCACCCTTGTGGAAGATGTGTGACACGTCAGCGTCTCTGGTCTGTGTGCTCAGTCTTTCTCTCAGCCTTGTTTTTATTCATTTATTTATGTTGAAGGCCGAGGAAGCATTTTGCTCCTGTTGTCAGAGTTTTACTGTAATTACAGAAAATGCTTAAAAATGAGCATTTCTCTGCATCAGCCAGGAGCCTTAAAGCACGTTGCCAGTCTTGACGCCAGGTGCAGGTGATAGTTCTGTTTGGATGAAGAGACCTTAAATAGTTTTTTCCTCTGTGCTTTAGACATAAACAGGCTTTTCCCTAGGAGATGTGGTGTTCATCTTCCCAGTTTCGTTCTATTTCTCTTAACAGACGTGCCTGAAATATATGGAAAGAAACAGATCCTGATTTTCTTTACTGTCTGAGTGTCCTGCTTCTGCTTTTGATGGCTCTTGTTTTATAGCTGGGCAGGACTGCAGAAAATGTTTGACGCCACCAGTTATCATCCTGTTTTCTCAAGCAGTAGTTATTACAAGAAAAAAAAGAGATTGGATTTTACTATGGCATTTATGGGTTTATGCCTTTTGGATGAGAGGGCTGCAGTAGTTCCTTTACCTGGAAACACTTTCTTTGTGAAGCTAGAAAGGTGCTAATGCTCAGATGATTATACCAGGGCATTTTGATCTTCACTGTAGTTATTTCAGCTTCTATTAGTATTCTGTGCAGAAAGGCAGTTCATGGCTGTGGGGCCAAACAAATTGCTGCCTTCTTGGATGGTATCAGTTTTGAATTGAGACATGGAAATAATCGTTGCAAATATGAGGAAAGTGGTGCTCTGGCCGGGTGGAGATGAAGCAGAATTCGGTCAGTGCGTTCAGCAGTGTCTCTGTGCTTGCACGTGTGAATTGCAGTATCAATGATTCTGGCTCTTATTGAAAAAGCTTGAGTATTTGGTGTAAAATTGAGACCAGAACGTGCACATCAAGGATGCTCGCTGAAACACCTGAGCTTACTTTTCATCTCTTCCAAAATTAAGACCTTTTATGTGTCACTCTTCCTTTCCCTCGACGGGACTGACGAGAATAATTTCTGTTTTCCAGATTGTGCCGTGAATGTCCATAAGAACTGCAGGAGTTTACTGGCTGAATGCAGCAGCGTCAGACCCAAGGTGGGTTTTGAAATCTGTTCTTCATTTATAATAACAACGCTTGGCACAGTAAGTTTACTTTAGTGCATGTGTTTTAATTTCTATCAGTACAGAATCTTGCCCTACATCTTCAAGACACTGAATGGTTATTAACTTGTCATTACAGTAATTTATAGCAGTACATGTAGGGGGGAAAAAAGTGAAATGTTTTATTGCTGTACTGAAAATTACTTACCACTGCTTCTATCAGAATAGTGAGTGACCCCTGTAAATGCTCAAACATACCACTTTCTTGTGGAACATAATTGAATTATATGGTACTTCTAAATTTTATGCTACTGTAATTTAATAGGTTGAGCCATCTCCAAGGTGATGGAGGAGCGTGAGGGGTGGAGAGGAATTTGGTTATAACAGTTGTGTATTCTTTACAAGCTGAGCAATGCAGAAGAAGTGATTTCCTTTTTGAACTATGATGAACTTTTATCTTGCTAAGCTGTTCATTTTTTATCTGTGTCACTGTGGTGCCCGTGATTGCATGCGAGGTCACAGGTTGGTTTCAGATAGCTGGCTATCTGTCCTGTTTTTTATTCTGTTGTTGGTTTTGAAAATAATTTCTTCCCCCTTGTAACTAATTATACTTGAGGGAGTTTTGGTTTGTTTCAACCTGCAAGTGTTGATGATTTCAGAACCTGATAGCAGGTTAGAGAGCAGAACAGCTGAAAGCTGGGCAGTTGGAGGTTAGTGGAAATGCTTTCAGCCATTGGTGATTTAGGACTTGTGAAGGCAGAAATGTTCTTTTGGGGTTTCTGATACATACTTACAAACTCTATAAGACATTGCGCAATTTCCTTTTAAGCCAAAAAATTTTCTTGCTGTCATGCTTTAATTTCTCTTTACCATCTCCCAAACTTTCATGGATAAATCAGCCCTTACAAACCGCTGCTGAAGGAAGCGAAGAGGGGAGCGGTAGCGCAGAATGACACAGGGAGTGAAGTCAAAAATGAGATCCTCCAAGTGAAGCAAGACACCCAAAAAGCCATTTGTTACAGACTCTTTTACTTAATTTATTTGCATCGTGGATAAATTTTAAGTATCTCAATGAGTTGTAATATCCTAGTGTTGTAGGAGTGAGAAAGCTGTACAGATTACCAAAGATGCAGTTTTAAAAGGGCGCTCAAAATTTTAGCTGAAATTGACTGGGTAAGTTTTAATGAGTGTTGCTGTAAACCAAACAGCAACTGGGTGTAGGCAAAGACTGTCTACAGTAGGTTTGCTTTCATTTCATTTCAAATTATTTATCATTACAGCTTTAATTTAGCTGTAGCTTCATTTTTTGTTCTATCTCATTCTGGTTTACGCTTGATGAGGGTTTTGATACGAAGTGTTAATGTCTAGGTGCTATTCTCTGGAATGTGAAAACATCAAAACTATTGCAATGTCAAATCTTTCATACATTCAGTGTGCTGCTTCATGTACAGTTAGTGCTGTGTGATAGGAAAAATACTCATTTTGGACTGTAAGTTTGGTCTTGTGTAAGAGTGTTGTATTTTTTCCTATAGCAGAAAGATTTGCAGCACAGACCTTCTGGATCTCCACAAAGTTCGCCCCAGTGCATTTCCCCAGGTTTGTATTAAAGAATGATCTGTGCTCAAGGCTTATCTCTTCAATTGTATTTTTTTTTCTTTAATATGTTTTAAAGGCTATACACAGCGTGTTATTGAAGTATAGAAAAGGTCTCTTTTAATAAGATGGCTTCATTTTTTTTTCTATTGGGAATGGCTTAGAGCTCCTGGCAATCTCCTGTGTGTTTTTATCTTTTTATCTTTTTATTTTTCTTTATACCTTCTTGCTGTGTAACCTCAAAATATCATGGTGAAAAGGGATCAATAAGCTAGTTTTTCATTGATTGTCTATTCTCTGCCCTCTGAAAAGACTAGAACTGTGAACTTTGTTTTACATCAGATTTCCATAATTGTCTATTTAAAACTTGCCTGCAGCTAGTGGTTGCTAGAAATCTCTAAGACAAGCTAGCATTAGCGGTCTGAACATAAATCTTTGTTGAAACCAAGTGGGAAAAGGTATCTGGGAGGGAAAAAAAAAATAAGGAAAGATGAGCTCTGTTGCAGCATAGGCTTTGAAATAGCTTTTTGCTACTGGAAAAGACCATCGTGGCCACGTGTGTATGATTTAAATGGCACTTTAATCTGTAGAAGTTACAAGATTTACATTCACAGAAGAAGCTTCTTGGCTCTCAGGTGGTTGACCCTAACAAGGGCAGAATTATTTTCTGCCTTGCAGTTGGTCTGTTTGGTTACTTTGGCTGTAAGAAATATGGGTGACATGAATGTCCAAGTGTTACTGTGGGCGTGGCATATATTTTCATTAGGTACCATCTAACTTGCATTTCAAGGTGTACTTCATGAAATAATCCCTACAAAGAGGGAGTGCAAAGGGAATAATTGTTATAAGAAGGTGAGTGGCTGTTTGCCTTACCAAGAACGGTTTTGTGCATTTAGGGGGAAAGTGCAGAGTCTAAAATAGGAAACAATAAGAAATAATGAAAATAGGAAAAAGTTGGCTGTAGGGCTTATCGTTGGAACAGCTCTGTGGTACACAGTCTGGTCTGGTGTGATAGGTTAACAGCGATCGATGTGGGCTCTCAGCAGTGAGCAGACAGTGCTAATTGAACTCAGAAAATGGCTTTTTGTCAGGGCAGGATCTGCTAGGCAGCCAGCATTATTTTCCATAGTCAAACCCAGAAGCTGGAAGTTAAAGGAACAGCTGATAGCTTGGGTATTGTATGTCCTTACCCACAGTATAACCCTGCAGGCTGCAGAGCCCTGCAGAAAAGCCGAAGGTATTGTGTCAATGTTAAAGAGAAATACCTTTTAAGAATGGTACAAACTGCGTTGTTTGTGTCCCCCCTGTCTCTCTCCCTGTGTTTGGCCTCTGGAGGTTTTTAGATTTGACCTACCATTGTGGAATGGAACTTTATGTTCTTGGCTTGTGGAGCATAGAAAGAACTTGATGACTGATGATTTCAATACTTCCCAGAATGGGAGGGCATTTATTATTAAGCCTTTGCTTAAGAAATCCACCTTTACAAATCTCACTAATATCTACTTAGTCTCCTCTTTTGGGAAGTGGGCTTGGAACTCATCATTTGGAAATGATGGAAGGGGACTCGGTTTACCCAGTTTGGAGACTGAGAATGTGCTCAGACCCAAAGACTTGGGTTTGGGCAAGGTATTTCCAGCAGAAAAACATGTGGTGATATAATTTCTATTAAATGTAACTGATGAAACCTCCCCTGCAGCCCTAATGTGATTCTAATCAACTGTTTCAAGGAAACTGAAATTGGGAGACAAGTGGGTGTAGAGTATGGGATATCAAGAAATGTGGAAAAACCTGTTTTATGGGAAGAACCATGAATACCTTGATTTAGCTGTGTTTGGTTGAGCAAGGAGGAAGTGGAGGTAGAGTTAGTTGTTAGTGGACAAAGAATGCAGACTAAGAAAGGGAAACTTCTGGGAATGGAAGCTGGATGGAAACCAGTGTTTTTACAAGAAATGTTGTAAATTTGCCATGCATAAACCTAGGCTGGGAACTGGAGACCCTCTTGAACCGCTCCAACAGCGAGGTCCTGGAGCAGCCTCCCGGACACAGTACTGGGAGAGGAGTAGGGTCTGGGTGTAAGAAAGCTTCCGTGCAGTGGCAGAGTCCTGGGTTCAAGGATCCAGGAGATCTCTTCCACTCCCATGTCCTTAAAAGCACTTTGAAAAAAAGGGCAGCTGCAGACCTTGCCAGTGAGAAGTTTTAAAGATTGTCTGATTCTTCATCTTTGGCTTCCCTGAAGTTCCTCTTTTAAAAGGATGTGTTTTGTCTCCTGTTCTATATCATTCATTACGGACATTAATGCTAAATAATTGTATCCATTTTTTAGAAGCCTATTACAGGCTTCCATGTATTGTGTAATAGTGATTAAAGTTTTAAATATCTTTCCACTTCACAGTCTGCCTAGCTTTAAAAAGCATTAAAAAGCTGCAGTATTAAAATTAAATTTAGCTCTGGTGTCTCTTACATTCTCTGTGTGTGCATGCAGATATAAATCCCTGGGTAGGGATAAGCATTGCAAAGAACTTGTGGTTTTTATGTGATCTCAGGTTTTTTCTTGTTTGCCGTTAAATGTTCTGTGCCCTGATACGGTGGGGTGTGAATAATTGTGTGTAGGTTCTGGTGTTTTACTAAAGGAGAAGATACTTTGCAATTTCCACACTAAATGGGCACAGTAGGGACCAATTTCCTGCACTTCAGACCTGCTGATTTAGCCAATACAGTAAGTTAAGTGGCAGCTTTACATTTCTAGAAAGATCACAGGTAGTATAAAAACGGTGCATCTCTGGGGCCACTTTACTGTGCCGGGGCTGAGGGCAGCCAGGAGCGAGCATGGGGAATACAAATTCAAAAAGCAGCGGCAGAAGCAATGCCATTCCAGCTCATCCCGAGCTCTCTTTTTGTGGTTCCTTTTCAAGAAAATGGAATGAGAATGTTTTTTTGGACAACGAGCTCTTGACATCCAAGATCCTGTCTGTTCTCCGGCCGCATTCGGAGAGAGGTTTGAGAGCAGGCGATCTGCAGTGCACGCCTCACTTTCTGAGCACCAATTCCATTTTTGCCTCCCTAGCAGCTTCTTTGAAGGAGCAGCCCCGGAGTCTTCTCCTGGGACCGGATGGCACCCCAGCACTATCACGGAATCTCGGTATGACTATCACCCAAAGAGGAAATTCTCAGTCTTCGTTGAATACTGCTGGAGCTGTTAATAAATTTGGGTGAGTAAAATGCTTCTCTTCTGATTTACTCGCTTCTGCTGCCCCTCCCCACCCCTACCCCAACAATGTGGAAAGAAAAACAATTACGGAACTAAAGCAAGGATTCACGTTGCCTTTCAAGCTCAAAAGAGATTTATTGAGCTTCTAATGCTGCAGTTCATTTCCCTGAACAGTAAGGTTTGGGTTTTTTTGTTTAAATCACTGTGTCTTTAGTCCCTCTGTACTGTGTTGTGAAAGATACAATATAAAGTAAAGCAGTATTTGACAGTCTCTGTCTAGATTGGGGTTTTCATGGGTATATTTGTCTTCAGACTTGTTGAAATTCAGTAATCCCTTCTGAGTATCAGTTATTCTAGGTTGTGCTGGTTCTGACCAGCGTAGGAGACAGCAGTGTTTTAAATTGCAGGATACTTTAATTAAAATAGCAGACAAACTCAAAGCTGTCTGCTCTTTTAAGTAGTTGTTTACTTTTCGTGTGCCAGAGTTACGCTCCCTTCTCAGTGAAAGTGCCCTTTGTACCCTGAACTGGCAATTGCTTGTCACCAGGTGATGCCTTTTGAAATTATCATACCAGAAGTTGTGTACTTGCTCATGCTGCTCTAATTAAAACTGTAATATTTTGGTGATGGAGTTGCTAAATTGAAATGTTTAAAGAGGGAGTGCAATGATAGCTCTTATATATTTATTTTAAGTTAATTACACTATAGTTTAGGAAAGATGCTTGCTAAAGTAGTTGGGTTTTTTTGCTGTTATTGTCAAGGAACTTTAAAAAATGTTAATGCTCTGTTTTGGTCCGTTGCTCTAATTTCTTTGGCCATTTAGATTAATTTCAGGAGACATGGATGAAGGGGATTCAGGCTTTATCAAATTTAAGCAGACTTCAGATGATGTTGTCTCACTTGCACCTTCAACAGCAGACTCCGTTTTTCTGGAAGGTATGGAATTTCTGTGCTTTTCAGGAGTTTTATGCAATTTCTTACACAGTCTTAAAGGAGCACTGAGATGTTTTTACTCTTGTCGTTGTGATTGATGATGGTAACGAGGGATGTGGTGAGAAACCATTTAATAAGAATTGAAACTGAATGTGCTTTTGGTTCTAGATGCGTATTCTGTATCCCTCCGAAGTGAAATAGAAACAGATGCTCATGAGTTTGAGGCAGAGTCTTGGAGTGTTGCAGTGGAGCAGTCGTATGCAGAAAGGCAAAAGAAAGATGTTAGAAAAAGGCAAGATGTCATTTATGGTAAGAGTATTTGTTATTCTTAAAACTTTCTCTATTTCATAGTGACACTGTTTTGAAACAAAGCAGAAATCATTTTTATTGGCTTCCATTTTGTCCTGTGCTTGGAAACTAGAATTGATTGAAGATTTTCAAGTTGTTACCAGTCTTAGTCCTTGTCCTCATGATTTCAAACAACCCATAGTTTTCAGTGTGCCTGAATAAGCAGCAGAGCCCAGCTGTACGTTTAGGGAATAGCTCAACTGCAACTGGGATGTGTCGTTAGATAAGTAGGGTCAGTCACTGGTTGGTTGGGAGATGAACAGGGCAAATTTAGGAACTTTGCATGGGATGCAAAGACTGTGGTGAGGAAGAAGGAAATGCAGAAGGTGGTGGCTTTTGGGGCCTGCTCTTTCCTATCTCACTCGTCATCATGCAGCATATAAATGCCTTGTGATTTATTTTTTTTTTTTACTTCACCTTCCCCAGAACTAATGCAGACTGAAATGCACCACGTTAGGACGCTGAAAATAATGCTGAAGGTGTACTCCAAAGCCATGCGAGAGGAGCTGCAGTTCCCAAATGCAGTCATCAACAAGCTCTTCCCCTGTGTGGATGAGCTGCTGGAGCTGCACGGGCAGTTTCTGCTCCAGTTAAAGGAGCGACGGAAGGAATCCTTGGAAGAAGGCAGCGACCGAAATTATATAATCCAGCACATTGGAGACCTCCTGGTAAAACAGGTGGGAATTCAATTCTACCAGTTGTTGTCACTATTAAATTCCTAAAAAGCTAACTTTAACCTTAAGTTATGTTATGTAAAGATTGATGGAGGATGTCTCCCAGGAGTGTACCTGGTCACAAATAATGAGAGATGTTCATTAAATGTTCCTTGGGCACGTGTGTGTGTGTGTGTTGTGGGGTATGTGATTGCAGATGGTTTGGTTCTATTTTTCATTTGTTCCAAAAGTCAAGTCACATATTCCTGTTGTCTGTCCCAAACGTGGCTCCTCTGCATTTAATGCTGAGCTTCTTGGTTCTGAGCTTTGAAAACTGCAGTAAAGATCCTTTGGATTCATTCTATCTTTAGCACCTGTTCTGGTAGGAAGTGGATGCACCCATTTCTTTCATATATCGTGACCATTCTTTGCCCTTCACCTCTTGCAATCTTTGGCCTTTTTAAGTGCAGAGGCCTAGAGATCACTTTTAAGACTTCTTGTAATGACAACCATCGTTTAATATTTGGTTATCTTGTGGAATCCTGAGCTCTCAGATGTCGCGCTCATAAATTTCTCATTTCTGGTACAGAAGAAGTACTGAAGTGTCTCAGAAATCAGTTACCATAAAACCATGTTAAGCCTGGGTGGAGTTAAAGAGTAAAACCAGTGGCAATAGGTTTACTCTTAATGATTCATGTCTTTCATTCTTATCTTTCCAATTAGTTTTCAGGTGAAAATGGGGAGAGGATGAAGGAAAAATATGGTGTGTTCTGCTGTGGACACAATGAAGCTGTGAGTCACTATAAAGACCTGCTCCAAAGCAATAAGAAGTTCCAGAACTTAATAAAGGTAAACAACCACCAGAATTCTTCCGTTCTGACTATGCAAAATATATTTGATCTCTTAAGGTTTTATTTTGTGCTTGAAGATCTCTTAAATTTGAATGAGCAGCATTAGAGGCATATTCGTGTTATTTGATGGGTCGTTAGGTTCTTAGATTCTAGATCTTTTGAGCTGTCCGGACACAAAAGCAATTAGCAGGGGTTAAATTTGAGGTGGGCTCTTAGGAGTGGGGAGGAGAGTATCTGCTCTGTCCCTGGCTCTGTCCCTGATGGCCCTGCTGTGTCACCATCTCTGTAAATTGGCCTGATAGTCAATTAAATCCGTGATAAAAGCTATTGATGAGCTACTATAGAAAAAGCGGGTACTGTTAGTCAAGTTTTGCCCATTCCATCATCTTTCTGAAGGCAGAAGGTTGGCTCCAGGCTGGTTTGTTTATCTGCTGTATGCTGTAATGTGCAATTAATAGGAAGGGCTGAAGAGCTGGGGCCAAAGCTGCAGCCTGTAACCCGAGGCTGGGATGGCGCTGTCTGAGGCACGCTCCTCAGGGTTCTCATTTTTCGGTCCTCAGTAAGTGATACTGCGTGAACTTTGCAACGTGGCTCTATACTTGCAGCTCTTCTTAACGAGGTGACTTTAAAAGTGAGAACCCTTTACTTTCAAGGAACTAAATAAGTGAACAGAGTAAGTTTGTAAAATACAGAGTCCCTGTCCCTATAAAGTATGGTCTTGGTACTGTGTGTGCTGTCAGGATTGTGCTGTGCCTGCCGTCAGACTAATAAGAGGCACTCTGATGCTTTACAGTCTTCCCTTTCTAAACAAATGTGTTTCTGTAGATCAGCCTCATAGTGAAATAAACACTTTGTTTATTCATTATTGACCTAATTTGACTCTGTGGTGGTTGGGGTCTGGTTTTAAAAATACTGTATTTTTCTGTGTTTTTAAGGACTGATCCTATTACAAACAACTATCAGTTAGTAAATAGGCAGTCAGACGGTTCAGATTTGGAACTTCCTCTGCTTGGCTCCAGATTTAGTTAACAGTAGTTGAAAATAACACCTAAAATATTTTCCAGTAATAAAATCCGTATTTTTTTTCTTTTCATGTTACCAGGAGTTTTGCTTTAGTAAAAGAGCGCAGCAAATTTAGTGGCGCCACATCTCATAGCACAGAAAAGTTTTGAGACATAAAATGTGTGATCGGGAAAGCGAGGGAGTTGGAAGAGCAGTACATGCAGTGGGTGTGATTGTGGGTCTGTCTTGTTTTCTAGAAAATTGGCAACTGCTCCGTTGTGAGGAGACTTGGTGTCCAGGAGTGCATCCTTCTAGTTACCCAGCGCATCACCAAGTACCCGGTCTTGGTGGAACGTATTATCCAGCATACAGAAGGTGGGTGGTTTCATCTTTCCTAGAAGCTCCACAGTTGTCTGGTGATCCTTTTCCTCTCGTGTTTTGCATGTTCTGTCCTCAGACAAGGAGGGGACAGGCTGGTTCTGCCTTACAACTGCTTTTTCTCACTTCTTTGTTAGCTGAAGGTGCCATTCTAGATGCAGATATAATCAATCTCACCTCATCAGAGGCTCAGGAGCAGTGCTCAGTTTCAAGTCTGCAACCACAAAACCGTAGTAGTTAAGCCTGTCAGTTCATAGAATCATAGAATGGTCAGAGTTGGAAGGGACCTTCAAGATCATCAAGTTCCAACCCCCCTGCCCTGGGCAGGGACACCTTTTCCCTAGAGCAGGTTGCTCAAAGTTCATTAGAGATTTAGAGCTTTAGGATATGTAATTTTATTTTATTTTTAAACTGAAGTTCTTCGGAAACACTCCTAAATGTTCAGTGGGTGGCCTTCGTGTTAAAAGACATTGGGGTGGCTCATACCTTGCATTCCAGAGTTGAAAATATGACTAACTGCTACTCTTTCCTTGCAGCTGGAACTAGAGATTACGAAGAGCTCACCCAGGCCCTTAGTTTAATTAGGGATGCAATCACTCACGTGGATGCCATGGTAAATGAGTGCGAGAAGGGGCAACGCCTTAAAGAAATTATGCACAAAATGGAGCTAAAATCATCCGGGAAATGCAAGAATGGGCTTTTCTTCCGGAAGGATGACATGGGGCAGAGGCGGCTTCTGCTGGATGGGATGCTGTACTGGAAAGCTGCATCAGGGCGACTCAAAGGTAGAGGATCAGGGAGGGGAAAAAATGCAACTGGAAGACATGATGATAATTATTTATTTATATTTTTTAGCAACTCTTTATTCCTGATCGATTGAGTATAAAGTAAGATGGCAATAACCTGCTTGGTTAATGGGATATTGGAGGAAATAGCACTTGTTCTATTCTTGGCTTGGCCAATAAGCATCTCTATAGTGGGGCATGATAAGTTCCTTATGCTGTTTGCTTATTATCTGTCTGATCTGCTTTCCGATTCAGGAGCAAGGTCTTCAGATAGATGACAAGGTGTTGAGTCATACTGATCTATTCTGCTCTGGAAAGGCATTATCTTGTGCGAGCTCTGGTTCACACTTTGGAAAAATTGTGTCATGTCAACCCCATGACACCTTTATTCGGCACAATAATGTTCTGCAGACCTAATATTGCAAACGTTGACATGCTATTCCCTGACCCACAGGAATTTTAAGTCAAGTGATGTATTTTTTAGTCTTTTCACGTTAAAATAATCTTTTTTTTAAAAAAATTTCTCTCTCTTGTTGTTACTGTAGATATTCTGGCAGTCCTGTTAACTGATGTACTGTTGCTCTTACAAGAAAAGGACCAAAAATACACATTTGCATCAGTGGTAGGTATTGTTCTCCTTATTTAATACGTTCACATGGAGTATTTTTGAAAGTGGCAGTAACTAGAGGAGAAATACAATTAGCCATGTTAGATACTTGTCAGGAGGAAACCTAAGTTAATAAACCAGCTGCCTATTGCAGAACAACATATTCTACGTATACCATTCCCTTCCATCAGCTGCTTCTAGCAGCCACATCTCATCTCCTGTGACTCTGATGCATGATCTGAGATTCACTGCTTCTCCTTGTGCTGTGACTTTGCCTTTCCCTGAACTTTGATAGTTTATACAAGTTTATACGTTAAACATGCACTTGCAAGCAAAGTCTGCTCCAGTGTGTCCATGCGAAGGGAAGGAGCTTTCCATTTCTGTTAGAGACATGGTAACCATGGCCATAGTAGCCTGAGATTTACTGGAGGCAGAGAACTTTCCTGAAATAAATGTAATAAGCACTAAATGCAAATGTAATTACAGCAGCACTCAAAATACCCAGAGGATTTGCTTGCTTTTCTGGGGCCCTTCCACAGATATCCTTAGAGCAGTTAATTGTGTACGTTTTGTCCTGATCTAGTTCAGTTATGGCTGTAAGAGAACCAGGAACAGAGAAACTATTTTATGTAATTGTTTTCATGGGTGTATTTTTTAGAGACATTAACATTAGAGCCAAATTCTAATGGCAAAAGCTATTTTGGTGACCTCAGGGCTGTAAAAGCAACTGCTTTTCAAATTACGCTTCTAATGCACAGAGCAGGGATGCTTTCACAGATACGGATGCCTGGAAGTTGTTTCCTCTTGACCAACATTAGGTGAATCTTTGAACAGAAGTTTGTGTGAGAAGATTGACTCTGAGAGACTAATTCTGCCCTGTTTTCCAAAAGGCATTTGAGCTATGAGCAGAAGAACAAGTTCATAGAGGGGGGGGAAAACATTGTTAATCTGCAGTGTCTTGACTGTTTTGGCAGTTTTCTGCCGGACTGCTGTTGCTTTGGGATAAGTGTGAGTGGTTTACATCGAGGCTGAAGCATCGTTCAGATGAAACAAGAGCATGTACGTGTGCTTTTGGTCCATATAGCTGTTCCACTGGATCCAGTGAGAATCCTTAGGTGTTTAAATTGATGTATGTTTTCATATTCAGTCAGGTGCCAAGACCTCTTCTTTCTGAGATGTACATTCTTCATTCCCTGTTTTGATCTGTGGCTGATGAATAGAAAAAAGACAACATCAAAGGGTCGTGCAAAGAGGCTGTAGCAGCCAAGCTGTGGTGTTATGGTGGCCCTGTACTGATGGAAAGAGAGGGGGAGATAGGGAGCACAAACCCTAAAGAACATGTATAAGGTGGTGTAATAGATTATATTTTGTTTTACAGGACTCTAAACCACCAGTTATCTCATTGCAAAAGCTGATTGTGAGAGAGGTGGCTAACGAGGAAAAGGCAATGTTCTTAATTAGCGCTTCCTTAAAAGGACCAGAAATGTATGAAATTCATACAAGCTCAAAAGAGGAGAGGAATTCCTGGATGGCACACATCCGCAGAGCTGTGGAAAGGTAAGTTATGAGTGAATCCTGGGATGGTTTGAAGTGTGCAAATCAAACACTCATCTGTCTCCCCCTTTGTACAGCTGTCCTGATGAAGAAGGAGGAACATTTAATGAACCTGAAGCAGAGAGGAGGCTGGCTGAAGCAAGAGCAGCTAAATTAAGAGAGTTTCAAGGTAATGGCCTAGTTATATATTCCACAAACTACTTCTTGGCATCATATGTGATTTATGACTGTCTTATTCTTCTACCACATGATGTGATCAAGTTTCTCCTTCAAAAGTCTTTCAAGGTAGCGGAAGATTATAACGAAATAGTGAAGTTAAATAAGTCTAATAAGCTTCGTGTCATCCATGAGTTTTCCCCTTAACTGTTAATTACATCTCTGCATTTCATGCTCTGACCATAAAATGGATAATAATCTTCCAAATTGAATATTATGCCCACTCTGACAGTGATTGGGAAGACAGAACTGCGTTTGTTTCTTCCTTTTAGAGCGTTTGAACGCAAAAGATGACCTGATTCTGCAAAGCCTGACTGAGAAGCAACAGATTTATCTAGAAATGTCTGAAATGAGCGGGTTCGAAGACCATTCTCAAGGATCCCGATCCAGGCTATTTCTGCGGGGGGATACCTCGGAAAATCTACAAGGAGAAGCGATTTTGAAGTCTGCAGTGACAGAAGGTGAATGCAATGTGGGATGTGTAAGCGTTCAGGTGCAGGGATTGGGGATAAGCAGATAGGATCTAAGTACAGATCCTGAAAATCATCCTGTAATAACATAATACTTTTGTGTAACACTGTTCAGGCTTCCTTATTCTCAGAACAACCTGCCAGACAGGTACAGTGCACCTGTAGTTTTCAGTAGAGGACCTTCTTATAGCTTGGGTTGGTTTATTTTTAAGGGTCAATCAGTGGAGTTTTAGGCTGAGTCTGTTCACATGGGTAACTGAGTGCTCTAACAATACACCAGTTCTGAAATAGAATATTATACGAGAATTGTATATTAAAGTAGCCTTTCTAAAGATAACATATTTAAGAAGCAAATCCATCATTTTTATTTTGGAAAAAAAGCCAGAGCAAACACTCAAGGCTTGATAGTCTAACTTGCAAGTCATCTTTGTATGTGCAATATGAAGAGCTGTTGTAAAGAGTTAAGGAAAATTCATTGTACTGCAGGAAATCTCTCAAAATGCCTGATCTTTTACTTGATGGTTGCATATTTGTTTTTAACTTGGTAGCATGATGTGCTTGTCTCACTGAGTAATGTGGCTGTTTACATGGTGTTTTCTCCTCTCTCTTAGCTGAAAACCTCCAGAACCTTATCTTCACTCACTTTGGCAATGGATCCTGTCAGCCTGAGGATGGCTCTGGGTCAGGACTCCCCAGGAGAGCAGAGACCTATGGAGGATATGACAGTAGTCCCTCAATTTCAAATAAAAGTAAGAAAGGGACCATTCAGCATTCTTCTGAGCTTCTTGGCTCCTTGCTGTGTTCCTCTGTGGAGAGGATGAGATAAGAACAATGAGTTCTGTGAGGCTCTGGTGTGTGGAAGCTTCACCAGACTCCAAGAGGGAGGATAAGAGCAGATTTGTGGTACAGCATGTTGTATCTTTTGCTTCTGATCCAGACACTAGAGAGCAGAGTAGAGCTCTCAGTTGCTGTTAACACTGAGGGCATTGTCTTAACCCATACTTTCTAATTACCACAGTTCCACACAGAATTGTGATTTAGTTGAAAATAATAAGTTTGACCTGAAAACCTAGGAAACTTGAATTCAGCTGCCTGCTTTTATTATTGGATCATGCAAACTTTTTCCCCGCTTTCTTTTTGTATCTGCACAGTCACTAAAGGGTTGCTGAATGCTTAGATGATACAAATTGTCCTTTTGGCACAGATGCTTTATTGGGTAATTAATGAAATCAGCAGAAGTATTAAATAATGTTTATCTCCATTTTTGCTTCGTGCATTTGTTAAGAAGTAAAATGGTGTTTATTTCACTGGTTGTTGATCTCTTTAATTATTTCTACTGGCACTGAAAGGCTCTATACATCTGAAATGCTTTCTATGATATGATTTCTGTCTCCCTCCACCTCCTTCCGTGCTTACAGTGGGGCTGCTTTAAATAATATTTTTCTACTAACAAGTTTTCCGTGTGATGAGCTGGCAATTCTGGTGGCCACAGACAATCCCGTTCGTGCAGACATTGCGGTTGCTTCACTTAAAATAGTACAGTGTAATCTGAACTTACTCTCCCTGTTTATCTGAACCCACTCTCCTCAAGTTTTTATCCTTTTTTGAGCAGTCTTACTCGTTGCTGTCATCTGCTCTTCCATGTTGAATCAGCATGGATGAGCCATGTAGTTACATGTTGATTCTGACGTCAAAAACCACTTTTTTTTTCTGCCCACCCTGGTATGTGATGAGTTTTCACAGGCCTTGTGCTGGTGTGAGCTCCTTATGCTCCACTCTCCTTCCAGGTGCTGCTTTTACGAAGAGCAGTGGTGGTGACCAGAGACAGTGGGACTGGAGAGGCCCTGCAGTGAGTTCAGATGTGCAATTCCACGACCTCCCTTCTGAGGTGGAAGAAGGATCTCAAACCGTACGTTGGGCTTGTCCGTGATTCAAATGCATTTCCTCCTGTTCCTCTTCATTTTTGTGGTGCAGAACAGATCTCACTGTAAAAGCAGTTAGGGCTAGACTGCAGTAGGGTTCTATCTGTCCACTTACTAGACTTTATTAAGGATGTTTTGTGGGGCGAGTTGATAGCTTAGTACTTGTCATGTGTGATAATTTGGGTTTATGTTTGTTAATTTGATGCTATACCGTAAACATTAACTTTAATCGCTGTGCATCTGATTTAGCCTGATTGCCCTGATGTAAGTATTTGGGGTATGTGTCCTTCAGCATCTGGGTGCAGTCTCTGTGCCAGCAGTCAATGCTGTTCCCTAACGAGATGAACCCTTCCTGCTTGTTCTGGCAGTGCTACCGGTGCCCAACAAGTGTCTGTAGCTCAGATGTTGGTTTTGTCTTCTTCACAGAGTGATGCAACGAGGCTGGATGACAGCAGTGGTTTTCAGCCCACCATAGAATCTCAGGTATGTTACTTCTGCTGTTAGGAAATCTGATGGCAAATAATCATATTATAATAATAGCATGTAAAAACAGAACAACAACCAAAAAAAAAACCCCCTAAACCCTCAGCGTTGTTAATGTCTGTGGAACCACAAGCACGCTAACAGCCTGTATTTGTGACTCTAATGCATTATGGATGCAGGGATAAACAAACAGAGATGGGTTCTGGGTTTGCAGATGCATATTTCGGGGAGCTGGCTGACTGCTTTGCCTGCCTCTTTGGAGGGATTGGGTGTTCTCAGCTCCTTGACAAAACTTGCCTCTGAATCTCCCGTGTAATGATTCAGTGCTGGAGCCTGGGGGCAACTCATCGTCGAATAGCTCCTGTGAGGAAAACTGGTGCTGAAGATTGCTCCCTGGAATCCTGGGAGCAGGATCAGCAGGGCGCTGATTGACTTCTGTGCAAGGACTCATACACTGGAATTCATCATGCTTGCATATTGCTGCACTGTCTGTTAGAGTGTTCACTCCTCTAGCCATGCATCCGTGGGGTGTGTTGTACAGACACCGTTGATTGTGTTCACTTTAAATAAAAATACAAATATTTAAAGTTTAATGTGCCAAAACAGAGCTCTGTTCAAGTGTCTGATGTCTTTTTTCCTCCTCTCCTCTTCAGCTGGTCCAGAGGATACAAACACTGTTGCAGTTGCTCTTCAGTCTTCAGGTAAACCACTACTTATTATCTCAGGGTTTTGTTAGGCATTGGGTTTAATAAAATATATACAGCTGTGGAGAAGAGCTCCCTTGAAAATGTCCCCTAAAGCTAGAGTGAGGTGCAGAATCGAAGACCTGAGACTCAAGGAAACAAATGCCCTGTCTGGTGTTTTGAAGGAGGTGTTAGATCTGTTGTCTTAAGTAATTGTTTCCTTTTTCCTGCTCCCTTCAATGCAATTCTGTGGCTGCTCTGAGCTCCATTTCCTCTCCGTGCTCATTTCCTCTGGACATTGTTGTTGGTATACTCATGTGTGTATTCATGGGTTGTTTTTACGGTAACCTTGTAGTCAATTTTGACTGATTGGATTCAAATTAGTGCAAGAAATGATAGTTTCGACGTGCACAAGCATAACTTATTTGCTTGGCCTTCTTTAGTATCATGTCAGTCATGATGGGCTTGGAATTTAGATCTGCTCTGGGAGACACCAGTCTCTGTGATATAATTTGGTAGATGCTGTTGTCTTTTCTTCAGCTGTGTGTTTCTTCAAACCCACCTGCCTTATGCTGAGCTGCTTCTTCCCCCTCCAGGCAGTGATATCTCAGCAGGACAGCTACATTGAGATGCAACGAGCCACCATGGTAGACCGGGAGAAGCAATATCGCTTGCAGTCTACACGAGGCAACCTGCTGCTGGAACAGGAGAAACAGAGGAACTTTGAGAAACAGAGAGAAGAAATGATGAACGTACAGAAACTTCAGAGCCAGCTGAAGCTGGAGCAGCAGCGCCTGGAGCGGGAGAGGAGCCGGCAGCAGAGGGAATTTGAAAGCACGGAAGCTCGGCTGCAGGAGCGCGAAGAGGAGACTCGGCAGCTGAGAGAGAAGTTGAATCAGGAGAGGGAAGAGCTGGAGAGGCAGCGAGAGGCCTATCAGCACGACCTGGAGAGGCTGAGGGAGGCTCAGAGAGCGGTTGAGAAGGAGAGAGAGCGTCTGGATCAGCTGAGGAAGCTGAAGAAGCAGAACACGGTGTCGGGCACATTCTCCCCAGAAATGGGACAGGTGAGGAATTGGTTTTCTTGGAGTTTTATTTCTGTTAATTTGCTCGCCTGTAACCTGTGCTTGCTTTCTACTGGGCTCCTTTAAACCAGCATCTGAAATAGCTGCTGTTTTGAGTCATCAGAGCTTGGCAGTTCCCCAGTGTCTGTTAGAATCCATACAGACATGAGAATAATTCTTTTTCTTTTTTTTTTTTAAATAATAAGATAGAAACAGAGAATAAGTTACTTTTGAATGTGGCTGAGGATTTTTTTGGATACAGGCACTGCCCTGTTGCAGGCAGGTGATTGCAGAAGGCATGCTGCATTAGAAATCAACTGTAGAAAATGCTACCAAAAGCATTTCTTCTGTTTCAAAATAGGAGAGTTGGGGTCTGACTGAATCGACTCATTTCTTACCGTCTTGAAGATCTTGCTTTCTCTCCATCCTGTCATCACCCAATGCAACTTTTGTCTTTGCTAGGTGGATATTAAGCACTCTGCAGCATTCTTTTTGGTGTTGAAGGAGTTATACTCTTGCTCTTCCTTCTGTTTGCTGTCGTGCCTGGGGCTTCATCTACATCTTGCATTTTTCACTAGAAGATGCTTTATGTTCTGAGTCTCTCCTCGTTTTATCTGAGAGGGTGAAAATAACCTTAACTTAATGCCTTTTGTTGCTTTTCCTCACGTAGAACCAGTTGCTAAGTCATTCTGTGAGCTTCAATGGAGAAGGGGTTGAAACATCTCTGCCTGTCTCAAAAACCTCCGTGAGGGTGAGTGTCTCCGGGCTGGATTACCTGGAACGGCCAGACCTGGTTCGGAGGGACAGTACCACCCTGGAGAATCGTCCAGTTCTTGCTTTGAAGAATGAAGTGCCAATACATCTCCTGAGCGCCACGAATCAGATCCAGAAACCAGCTGCTGTCCAGCAGCAGATTCCTACAAAACTGGCCACTTTTACAAAAGGAAGCAAAGAGAAAGGTGGGAAGAACAAAGCATCTCACAGGACGGACAGTTCAGGTAAGTGTATTTAAGTGAGTGTTTGGTATCTGCCAGCATCACAGGGAAATGGAACGGTGTAGTTTAAGCCTCTGGCTACCCCTGGGGAACTCAAAAAGTAATATGCTATGAATTGTTGGTGTGTTTAATGCAGTTAGTATGCTCTTCAAATCCTGAAGTTAGGAGTTTCATCTGTATACAGTGTAAAATGGAAAGGGATAACACTGAAAATGGAGTTCTTAATTCAACAGAACAGAACCATGGTGAGAGTTTGTAAACCTGGATGTCAAAATCTTCCTGCCTGACTCCAGTGGTGAAGGAAAACAGCAAATGTTGTGCTTGTTCTGCACGAGTGAAATGTTTTGAGCCTGGCATAACCTTTCCTTACTATCTATCTGGAGTTGTAATGACATTGAATGCAATCCTTTTCTTAGCTGGAGCTGGTCATTAAATACAGATTTCCAGGCCAGAATTGAGATGCTTTATGTGTTGTAGAGTTGAAAGGGGCTAATTTTGTCAGAAATAGGAGCAAATAAAAGTACAGCCACCCTGCCATGGTATAATTTCTGCTGCTAAGTGCTAGGTAGCAGCAAAGATCCAGTGATCTTTGCCAATGACAGACACAGTAAAAACCACTTCTTCTCTACCGCTTAAAATAGCCTCAGTGCCATCTAAGAATGGCCTATAATTTTAAGGTACAAAATGATCTTTTTAGCTTTGTATAGGATTCAGAGTTGGCAAGTTTACCTCTGGCTTGGGCCTATGCTGCCTCGGGAGGGGAGGGGGAAAGTCTTTTGCACATTGTAGAAACATCTGTCTCTGTCGTGCCTAAAGTTTAGTACAATTGCAAACTTGCTCATGGTTTTGCACATAAATGAAGCCTAATATCCTCTTACCCTGAATCCCAAATGCTGGTAAATGAGAAAATAAAGCTCTAATACCACATCTCCCCAAGTTCGTTTTTAATAGCTCTTACATAATGATCTCTGCAGTGGAAAATGTACTTAATGGTGTTTTTCTGGAGTTTATATGAAAGGTATAAAACACAAATATATTGGTCTCTGTCCCAGGAGCATTAGTGGGATGCAGGCTTGTTGTGCCCATATGTAGATCTTAGAATAAAATGGAACAAGACTTTCTGTACCAGAGGCAAAACAAGTGTGTATTGAATTTGGGGTTTGTGATGTGTAAGGAATGCGCACCGAGAGGAGCTCTTTGGATCCAGAAAAACCATTCCATGAATTGCTTTTATTGTTGAAATTAAGAAGCTGACAGGCCACAGCACCAGAATCGATGTACTCTGCTGCTGAGCAGCTGTGAGACAGATGGAGAGCAGAGGCAGGAGTTCATCACAGTTCTTTGCCGTTTGAATGCTAAGGACAAAGACTTTTATTCTCAGCTGTGCTTTCCAGTACTAGGTTTTAAATCTGTGTTTGTCAGGGACTGCTGGTATCCGAATTAGAAGTTTTCAAGGAAGAGAAGGGAGAAAGTGTTCATGGTCTAAACAGCTGAAGGGAAAATTCAAGTAACTTGCAACAGAAGCACCAGCTCTTTGTGGTGTAGCAGCTTTCCCTGGATATGCAAAGGTGTCAGTACAGGGGGCCCCAGCATGAAACAGTGAAATCTGAAGTACTGCTAGTCTCAAATGCTAATATGTCAATTATTTTCTGTAGCATCTGTTGATCAGAAGCAGCTGCTTCCCCCCAGGCTGGTCGCCCGAGAGGAGGGTGTCCTGAGGGGCAGACGATCAGCAAGTCCAGTCCTCCCAAGCGGCCAGACCACTGCGTTCCAGCCAGGTATGTCTTGACCAACTTGGCGTGTCTGTGGAGATGCATCAGGTGCTCTGTGCAGTGTCATAAATCAGTTTTCTTTCATTATTTATCTTTTTTTTCCCCTATAGAATTGTATGGCCCTACAGATGCTCACCCAGAAGCACTTTCATCTGCCTCAGCGAACCTATTCAAGCCCAATAACCTTCACGGTCAGACCCTGGTGACTTCTCAGCCGAGTCTGTTAAATGTGCAAGATGATATCAGCAAAGAAGATGTGATTTTCTTCTAAATTGTTTCCATTTAAAGATGAATCTGCTGATCTACCCTTTCAAGAACTCAGGCCGCAGCGTTCGACATGACAGAGACCTGTCGTGGATGTCTCTTCATCCCTGCCCCGTTGCTTCTCACGAGGACCAGGCCAGGATTTACTGTTCTACTTTGTTGGCTTCTCTGCCAGCAGCTGAGATTGAGGGCACAGTAGGAACAATTTGCTTTTAAATCCTCCAAACACAGAAATGTATTGACACGTGGCGTGGGCACATCAATGTAGAGCGTATTAAAATGCTGCCCTTTATTGTAATTTGCTCTTTTTGGAGAATGTGCACTCTTGGTGGGCACTGCCTTGTACATTGTTTAGAGGTGATGTTGAACCGCCCAGATTTTTACATAAAAAGTTTTAGCAGGCCCCGAAATGGCTGTGAATTTTTAAATCACAGTTTTCACAGGTTGGTGCTTGGTGATGGATTGTGTTTGGCGATGGATTTGGGTTGATAACTTGGTAGTTGACTACCAAACCAGTCTCCTTGCAGCCAGGTGTGACAGACACCGTGGTCCCACCCTGAGCAGCCAGCCCAGTGTCTCTGTTTCCTCAGTGAATTCAGTGGAGCACGTGCTCAGTGGCCAGGTACAGCACAAGAGAGAAGGTAAGCTTCTTCACAGCATCTTCAGGGGTCAGGAGCTCCACCAGCCCGTGGGTCCAAAGGGTTGGATGTGTGAAAATGCGCAATGGAAACGAAGAGTTGGACTAAATGCACATTTTGTTGGCCATCAGCTCACGCTGGGATCCCTGGGATCACTTTCCACACTGGTGAGAGTGGAACAGGTTCACAAGCAAAACATAGAATGAACTTAGAGACTTGGATTTTGTTTTGAAGGCGTGTACGAGAAGCGTTTGAATGCAGGAATTTATTGTCTTGTTTAAGCCTAAATTTTCTGCATCTTTTGTTTGCCTCTTAACTCGTTGGGACTTTGCTCCAAGTACCAGAAGATATCAAAGCTGCTGTTACTGCAGAGGCTTCTCTGCAGGACTGTGGTAGGAATGAAGGGAATAAGAACTGTTTGGTTTTAACTTTTTGAAAAAGAAAAAAAAAAAAGAAAAAAAATGAAACCCCAACCCTACTCTTAGCGAAACCTGTGTTGGTTTAGTTGCTCACAGCTAAACCAGCTCTGATACCTCTTGTTAAATGGGTCAGTTCTTAATCGTGGAATGGTGATGACATGAAGCATTCTGCTCGTAAAGGCATTATTATTTCCCTTTGTAGTAATTTGCACAGTCTTTTTGTTGTGTTCTGTTACTTCCCTCTGTGTCTCTGCATCACACACGTCACCGAAGGGTGTGTGTTCCCGTACGTGTTGAATGTGACTGGTCCAGGTGTATTGTGCACGGGGAGAGATTTGGAGGGTGTTCTTATGGAATTAAAGAAATCAGTATCTCAGAACTGAAAAACTTGGGTTAATACCTTTCTGAACAAGCCTTTTTTTCTCTCATTAACCCTGGGTTAAAGTGATTTTTCTTCGCTCTGGTGGGTGGATGCCTGGTCAGTTCTCCACCCAGTGGCATTGAGTGGCAGTTTCTCAGTCTCTTCAAATCATTGATGCTGTCTCAGTGGCCAAGAAATTGAAAAATCTAGATTTACCAGTCAGTGTGAGAGGGGGGAAAAAATAAGCTACAAAATACTTGGTTGATTTTATGGAGTGAGCTCTCCTTGCTCTAAGGCTGCATAAATTTAAGGGTGGTCATCTTCAAGGGGTGTTGGTGTAAACCTGAAGCAACGGCACTGAGCTGAATGAGGGGAAACTCCAAACCAGAGCGGTGATATTCCCCCAACAAATCATTGCTGTGAAATTGGACGCACTTCACTACGATCCCAAAGGACTGTTTGGTGAATCTGCAGAATTTCCACAGGTTCCCAGTGGTTAGATTTGCAGAAAACAGCCCGGGGGAACGTAGTGACTTTTGCGTTGTCGCGATACAACAATGACAACAGTTAGAACACAATTCTACCCTGGCCTCATTTTTTTTTTTTTTTACATTCCTAAAAGCTGGGTTGGAATGGAGGGAAATTCTTCATGTAACTTCTGATTAAGGTGGTGTGTTAGATCCAGCAGAATCCAGGACTGCTTTCTCAGTCAGTGATGTGGAGTCTCTCCTGGAGAATTTCTCCCCTAAACATACGGTGAAGCAGGAAGATCACGCCGCGTGTTCTCTCCTTCGTGCTGTGGTTTGGGCCACCCCCGTTGCCTTAAATTACCAGTTTTTTAGGAGTTTTAGCCTAAAGTGAAGTTGCATCAGTGGAATAAACCACCTCAACCAAAGAGGGATGTCTCTGGGTATTTGAAAACAACTTTTGGAAGCGTTTTAGTTTGATTTTGTGCCTGGCCTAAAGTATGGGAGAGAGTGTTGTGTGGACTGAAGGGATTTTTTTGGCTGCTTCCTTCTTCTGTGCAATGAGTGAACTCGGATACAGAACAGTGACACCCAGAAAATAAAGATTGCAGTGAAGTCTCATGTCTTTTAATGTTTTAACTTAGACATAACTGGTTTAATACTCATTATCAACAGTGCTTTGAGTAAGTTGTGGCTGTTGGTGAATGGCTGTTGGTTCAGAACCCCAAAAAGCTCCTTGGAATGTGGGTCTTTGGTCTGGAACTGAGAAATTACCTTAAAAGTCCCCATCTGTCCTCGGCACGCGTGTCCAGCTGCAGCTTGGTGAAAGCTTTCCACCTTGAATAGAGACTGTGTCTTCTTTTGTTCTGATGAAAACCTACATGAGTGCGGTACCAGGTGTTCCCGGGGGCTTCCTCTTCACATCCAGTGCGGGGAAGGGTTTGGGATTGGCAAACACTGGGATATCTCGTTGTTAGTGCGGGGTTTGCCCTACCCAACATGTTAACATTGTTTGTGGAAGGCTGAGGGGGGCAAGGAAAGATTCTCTTTAACCGAATAACGGGTCAGGTCTTCTCTTTCTCAAAGCTGAATCTGTGAAATTGTTACTGCTGCAGTTGAGCAGACGAGTTTTGGGCTCTTGACTCAAATCTCCTTCCTAGAAAAATTAGATGGCAAAATACTGCTGTGTCCTGGGCTGAGTAACCTGCTGTTGGTTCTGAGTCACACCCTTCCCATTTGACTTTTTGATCGCCTCAGATAAAAGTTTCCTTGTAAGTGATATCTGAGCATTAGACAGTTCAAAACTCTCGGCCTCCCCGGGTGCCTTTTGGCTCCTTCCTGAGCTGGGGTGGGGAGGGAATTCCAGCAGGAGCTTTGAGCTGCCGCCGCCTTCGCTTCATGTCGCAGCCTTAAACTTATCGTCTCCTTTGTCCTTT
This sequence comes from Thinocorus orbignyianus, assembly GCA_013400375.1. Classification (NCBI taxonomy): domain Eukaryota; kingdom Metazoa; phylum Chordata; class Aves; order Ciconiiformes; family Thinocoridae; genus Thinocorus; species Thinocorus orbignyianus. The sequence goes on along the minus strand of VXBW01005450.1, from coordinate 79,573 downwards.
TAATGTCGTGCTGTTGCAACGTGGAGGCTGTTGCTGTGCTTCTGATTTTCAGTTTTGAACTCCAGTGTGAAGGATGCTTCCTCTTTCCCTTCCCATTGGGACCTTTCCCTTCCCAGTTTCGGACTGAGCATCCGTGAGAGTCCACTAGTACCCAGCACATCAGCCCCTCTGGGTGTCGTAAGCGTTAGTTTTGGACCGTGCCGTTTGTGGATCGTCGTCGTGGCGTGTCCCTCCCACCAATTGAGCTGGCTAATTAATTACTTCCCCTTGTGAGGCAGAAGAAATGGGTTGATCTAGAGGTGCTGTGGTGGCATTCCTGCAAAGGCAGGAGTGATCCCAAATAATTTGTGGGCAGTTTTGTCTTTCTGAGTAATAGATGGTGCTGCGTGCGTGGAACTTGGTGTTTGTCGTTTGCGTTTACAGTGAAAGCTGAAAAACTAGGAAAGGGTTAAAAAATCATAAATAATAATAATAATAATAATAATAAAATGTGTGGTTTGTTTTGCTTCTGCTTTCAACTCTGCAGAATGGGAGCTGAGGCTCCCCGGTGCTGCTCGGCGCTGTTCCCCGTGTGTCGTGCCCCTCTCCGTGCAAGGGAATTGGGAGCGTTGTGTTGTCTTCCCCAGCAGTTCTCACATTTACAAGAGGAGAAAAAAACAAAAAAAAACCCAAAACACCTTGCTGCCAGGTTACATGTGTATGATCCTTGCCTGATTTTTTCCCCTGCTCTCTCTTTTGAGGCCAGACCCAAGACTTTGCAACCGCTCTGTCATTCACCATCATCAGACCCCGTTTGTGCGAGCTCCGGTCCGTGCCATGTTTATAAACCAGGGTGGTTTCATTGTTTTTGGATGGTTTTGGTTGATTTTTATTTTATTTTTTTGTACTGGAAAGAAATGGGAGCACTTTAGAAAAGTTCCTTTCAAGTTCCCTTTCTGTTGGGACCCAGAAGGAAATCTTTCCCTAGAGCAGATCCTGTTGGCGTCTCGCTCCGAGCTGTGAACTCTGGACGCTCTCAAGTCTTAGCTCTGGTTTCTGGGCCCACCTTGCACTGTACGAAGATTTAAATAAATCATCACACTCCGTGGTTTAAATTGACCATTTTGTTGGGGAAACGTTTGGTTTTAGGTTTGTTTCTTGTTTCTTTTTCTTTCTTTAGGGTGCAAACACTGTAAATAATTCCTTTACTGCTGATACCGCAGCAGCATCTTTACAGCCTTTATTTTATTTGTAAAGTTGATGGGTGGATGTTGATATTCTGTTGGATTGTGCACCCTTGGTTCATTGTAAACTTGATCTTAGCAAACCAAATAATGATTTTTATGACGACTGCAATGTTTCTCCACTGAAGGATTTCAGAGCTGCAACAGGACTGAAAACAACTTCTAGCAATAAAAAAAAAAAACAAACAACATTTAAAAACCTGTCTGCCTTCATAGAATCCTAGAATGGTCAGAGTTGGAAGGGACCTTAAAGATCATCCAGTTCCAACCCCCCTGCCCTGGGCAGGGACACCTCTCCCTAGAGCAGGTTGCTCCAAGCCCCATCCAGCCTGGCCTTCAACACTTCCAGGGATGGGGCAGCAACAACTTCCCTGGGCAACCTGTTCCAGTGCCTCACCACCCTCACAGCAAAGAACTTCTTCCTGAGATCTCATCTAAATCTCCCCTCTTCCAATTTAAAACCATTCCCCCTCATCTTGTCCCTAGACTTCCTGACCAAGAGTCCCTCCCCAGCTCTCCTGTAGGCTCCCTTCAGATCCTGGAAGGCTGCTATCGTGTATATTTATATTTTGATTTTATATATTTTATTTTTTTTTCCTGTTTGATCCAAAGATCAAAGCAGCAGCCACTTCTCACGTGCCTCTTATTTTCCACCCAGAGCTGTTGTGCCCTATGAACGAAACGGTGTTTTCCAGAGGAGAGGACAGTGCCGGGGAGGTGCTGAGCTGAGGATTTCGACGGCCACAGACCCGTCCCGGCGAGGTGAGCACCCCAGGGAGGGGATAAAAATTAATTAATCAGCTGGAATTCCATCTTCCTGAACCCAGCACCCCACGGGGGGAAGGCGTGAACTCTGAAATTGCTTCTATTAACACGTAGGTGCCAGGCCGGGACATGCCTGGCTCTGTCCCAGCCGGTATCGGTTCCCGTTTGGAAGGAGTATAACAAAAATAGAAACTTTCTCCCTGGCTGCTTGTGCCAATTTGGCAGCAGCATCCCACAGCCTCTGGCTGCTGCTGCTCTGCTCCCTGGTGCCAGGCCGGGCACGTCGGGTTTCCTGGTTAAAAGAAAAGAAAGAAAAAAATCCCTGCTCGTGGCATGTTGGCAAGCTTGGACTGAAAAAGCTGTGGCTCCAAATAAAATTCCGGAGATTAGAGCAGATGTGAAATTGAGGAGAGAGTTGGGAGGACTGGGTGCTCTGGAAGGAAGAGGGTTTCTTTAAAACTTTTTATCATTTCTTTTTAATTCTTAAAATCCTGCCTTGAGGGAAACCCTTGGCTGGTTTTGGATGTGGGTCTGGGAGTCGCTCCTTTGCTCCTTTGTGCATCTCAGAGCATCCCTGGAGGAGCCGGGATCTTTGTGCAGGAGCTGGTAGAACACTCTCCCTATTTTTCAGGCACTTGACATCAGGGTTGAGGCACAAACTGGAACTCAATTGGAAAAAAATACTAGTTTTTCTACTTTTTTTTTCCCAATGTATGTAAATAATCAAAAGCCTTCTCGGTGTTTAAAGTAGGACTTGATCTTTACGGGAAGTAACGGGCTGATGTGTCAGCGACTGAGATTTCCAAGCCTGTGTGTGGATGAGCTTTTGCTTGCCCTTGCCTTTTGGGAGAAAATCCCTTCCATCTGCTCCTTGGCTTCTTGCTGGGCTTCCAGGGAGCGGAGCCGCGGTGGCCACTGGAAGTCACTGCCTGTGTGCACCTTCACACCTTCCCTCTGTGGCTAAAACCAGGCAAGACTGAATTTCTAAATATTTCTCAGCAGCAAGGAATAGAATTGAAGCCAAAAGGGACACTTTGGGACAGAAGTTTGGAGGAGCTGCTTCCAGAGCAGTGGGTTTCATTTTTTTGTTTGTTTTCTAATTGCAGTTGGAGTCTTCTGCAGCCGTGCTGGTGTCAGACCAGTAGGGATCGGTTCTGGGAAGACTGAAGAGCTGGGATCAGGGAGATTTGGGGTTGGCGTGGCCAACAAGCATCCCTGTAGCATGAAGCACTGGAAGGGGTTGCTCAGAGCTGTTTTGGATGCTCCATCCCTGGAGGGGTTGAAAGCCAGAGAGTTGGGGGTTCAGCCTGGAGAAGAGGAAGCTCCTGGGAGACCTTAGAGTCCCTTCCAGTCCCGAAAAGCCCCAGACAGGGCTTT
>VXBW01005450.1:44848-64710 GCA_013400375.1 Thinocorus orbignyianus | reverse complement strand
CTGGAATCCTGCCTCCAGTGCTGGGCTCCCCAGTTCAAGAGAGACAGGGAACTGCTGGAGAGAGCCCAGCGTAGGGCAACAGAGATGCTGAAGGGATCGGAGCATCTTCCTGAGGAGGAAAGGCTGAGAGAGCTGGGACTCTGGAGCCTGGAGAAGGCTGAGGGGAGACCTTCTTCATGCTCCCAAGGATCTGAAGGGTGGGGTGAAGGAGGATGGAGCTGGACTCTTCTCAGTGGGAGAAGCTGGGACATGGGAAGTTCTATTGGAATATGAGGAGGAATTTCTTTGGGGTGAGGGTGTGGAGTCCCCTTCTCTGGAGACCTTCAAGCCCCACCTGGATGCAGCCCTGAGTGATGTGCTCGGGGCAATCCTGCCATAGCAGGGGTGTTGGGCTGGATGAGGACTCTTCCAACTCTGATTGCATGATTCCATGAAATCTGACCCCAAATTTAGTGCAGTCAGGAAGGCGCCCTGTGTTGCACTCGGTGGGGTGAAGGTCCAGATCAACAGCTCGGGCAGGATGAAGGACAAAGAGTATCGAGACCTTGCTCTGCTCTTTGAACACGGGCAGGAGATAGTTTCATGTGTCCGTGCCAAAAACAACAACAGGAAAAAAAGAGCCCAAACCTCCTGGAAATGGAGCCGGTGCCATCCTGCACTGCAGAGAGCACCAGCGCCACGCAAACTAAGCAGAACTGTTTTCAAAAGATGCATTTCCGTGACAGTAAATCAGGTGCTCGGGAATTATTTCGGGAGAAGGACCGCTGGGAACAGATGGGGAGCTGCAGCCAACGCAGCAGAAACCTTTTTCTGTGGCCTCGGCACTCTGTGGAGCTTTCTAGAAGCAGAGAAAGCATTCACCCAGTTATCAGAAGCAAGGATCACTCAAGGCCACCTTTGAAGCATTTGTCTTGTTTATTATTGGCACTGCCTAGGAACAGAACTGTAAAACTCATCTTGGCACAGCTTTATTGGTCCTTTGAAAGGCGATTAATAAATTTGCGGCCCTTTTTTTATTTTTTAAATTAAAAAAAAAAAAAATCACAAAAAAATCAGTCCCTCGGCTGCTGCCAGAGCCTGGTGGAAGAGCTCCACCCGGTGGCATCCCAGAAAGGCACAGCTGGAGGCTCAGCGCTGCTGCTGGTTCAACTGGGAAGTTTCAGCTTCCAGTATTTCTCCTTAAATGAGTGATAGAGACTAGAGGAAAGCTTTGCTTGGCACTGCTTATGGCTGCTGCTTCTTTCTAAGGAAAAAAAACCGTCACAAACAAAACAACCCAACGAGGCTCCCCCCGCTGCCTGCTCCTGGTCACGCCTGGGGCATCGGCTCCAGGCTCAAACACCCAAACATCTGATGGAGAAACCTCCCAAATTCCCAGCTCAGAGGAGGCACCAAACTTGCAGGATCCATCCCGTGGCAGAAACGTGGCCCGCCTCTGCCCAGCGCTGGCTTTGTGCGCTTTTAAGTGACAGCGAAGATCGCCTTTGTCTTGTGGGACACAGGAAGGAAGGATGGAAGTGATTTTTTTCCCTTCTATTTTACCAGTCCTAGGAGATTTCTTGATTTTCCAGAGGGTTTGCCTGAAAGATTTCTCTGATGAAGAGTGATAAAAGTTGTTACCTGCAAACAGTCCTCTCTGCAATAAACATCTTGAACTACAGCCCCAATTACAGGACGTGTAGAATCACAATCAATCACCAACACCGGCAAGCTGACGTACACCCTGCCACACTAAAGGCATTTTCACCTTGTAAAAACTGGGCTCCTGAACCTTAATTATGGTTTCCACAGCTTCAGAACTTCCTCCTCAAGATGCCTGGTAGATATAAATCAGGGAAGAAATGGTCCCCAGAAGACCTACTAACCATGGAGGAAAGCGTCCAGCCCAAAGAAAGCCTGAGGGCAGCCAGTGGATCGCGTTGGAGAGATCTGCCACGTGTGAGAGGATGTTCAAAACTTCAGCCTTCGCTCGGGCTTTCACTTCCTTTCGACTCGGAGGCGAAGATGTGCTGCTGGAAGCAAGTGTAATTACTATGGATAACCCATAATGTAATAATAATTAGCAACAGCTCACAAATGAGAACAGATCCGTTTGTGTGAACATGGCTGTATAACCAAGGAGGGAAATCATACCCCTTGTGCTGCCTCAGCTTCCTTCTCAGCTTGACCAAGATTCTCAGGGATCTGTAAAGAACAGAGTTATTTCTCCTTTAGCACTGAAGGGGAGGTTTTTGCCCTTCTACAGCCAAGAGCAGCTTCATTTTAGCCTGATTTCAGGTGAAAACTGCTCATTCCCTGTCCTGCCTGTGACCCCCAAACCAGCCTCACCGCAGAATGCTCAGGAGCAGGGAGGAGGCCCAGAGAGCTGTGCTGAGAGTCCACCACTTCTGAGAGCCAACCTGGAGGATGCCAGCGTCGGCCGCCCAGGCGATGTGCTCGCAGGGGAAGTAGAACTGGTCGGCCAGGTTGCAGAGCACCGACAGCCCCCGCACCAGGCTGTCCTCATCCTGCGGGGAGCACGGGGGACACACCTTGGTGCCTGAGGCACAGCCGGGGACGACTGTCACTACACCCCATGCCCCACGCTCACCTTGGGGCCCAGCCCGTAGCTGCAGCTGTAGCTCAGCATGGCTAAATCGTCGAAGAGGCGTAGGGCCGTGCGGGCTGCGTTCAGCTGGGCCGACACGGCCAGGAGGCTCCCGGCCAGCCCTGACGGTGGGGCCTGCGGCCCGGCCAGCGCCCCGCCCGCCAGCTGACAGCCATAGCAGACCGCACGGACCTGCGGAGGCACAAACCGGTGAGGAACCAGCCGTGAGGGAAAGGGCAGGGCCCCACCGGGCCGCTCTGGCTACTCACCACCCGGTCGCGGCCGCGGTAGGCCTCTAGCGCTGTGACCAGGCCACTGAGCGCTCCCGCCGCCATAGCAACACTTCCGGGCGTGCTGACGTCACAGCGCTCACGGCCCGCCTGGCGCTAGCGCGAGGCACGCCGGGAAGGTGGAGGTGCTGTCGCCATGGCGACGCGGCCTAGCGACTGCTGAACTCTAAGTGAAGCCTCCCGCATGCTCTACCATGGCGTCCTGCGCCGTGCCCATCATCCCGGCCCCCCTCACAGGCATCCCCTTCCTGAAGGCGTCCCACATTCAGCTGGGGGATGATGAGTGCCGGGCGCCGGGAAGCACCCGTCAACCGTTTTCTCACAGCAAGTTCCCCCCTTTCTGGGGGGTTCACAGGCGGCCGCCGGCCCCAGAGCCCTGCAGCGGGCAGGTGCTGGGCCTGGCTTGGGGTGGCGGTGGGGGAACCTGTTCAGAAACTCACCTGGCTTTTCCAGAAAGGCCCCTGCAGCCAGCGGCCCCACTGGTTCCCCCAAAGTCGCATGTCCGCATGCACACAGACCCCCGCATCCGCGTCCTCACCTCAGAGACAAAGGAGTACTTTCCCTGTCCCCCCCTTCCCCTTCAGAGAACGCCCCTGCCCCCAGCCAAGAAACAGAAGGATAACATTCCTTGTGGAGACAGAGACAAGATAAGGCTTCCTCCATCCGTCTACACCGTCTCATACCCAGCACACGAGATCCAGCCTGCTGCCAGGCCATGGCAGTTGCGCAGAGGTAAGCTTCCCCAGCAGACCTTCCCCGCAGTCCTCGGAGCTGCCCCAGCACCAGGAGGTTTGGTGGCTTGGCTCAAAGTCATGCTGCAAGCAATTAAAGCTTGATTAAAACATGAAAAACTGCAACACAGGAAGTTCCATTCAAATACGAGAAGCGCTGCAGCTCACCTTACTGCAACCTGGTGCTAATTACTTGGCCATTTCATCACATGCAATGAGTTCAGGAGTAGTAAAATGCTAAAAGAGCAGCTGCCTTGAGATTGCAGCTCGTTAATATTTCCTTATAAGGGCAAATAGAGCATATTTAGAAATAACACCATTCGTTTCCCCCTCTGGCTGTTTGGCAGGATGTGCTCCCATTATTCAAGAGGATGGACGGTCCTATTACGACACTTCTTATCAAGCACAGTTTAAGGGTGAATGGAGTCCACCTGCAAAGCCAAGTGAAAAGGTAGCAGCATGATTCTGGGGAGGACCAAGACACGGTTAAAGGGCAGCACGTTCCCACGTTGAATTCAGACCCGAAAGGGGTGGGATCTGTGCAAGTGAAAACCAGATGGATGGAAAGACAGTGAGGGTAGAAAAGGGATTGTGCTTAAAGCTGTTCTTAAAGCTAAAGTGGCTGTTCTGTAGCTCCCTTTCCTTCCCTTCAGTACACGTCTTGCATTAAATTTGGGGATCCGAGAAGCAGTGGAACTTTGAGTGAGCAGAAACATGCCTACAATGCTCCAGAGAAGAGGACACACAGGTATTAGCAGAAGAACCTGATGGGCAACCCCAGGAACTGCTCTTTCTGATGAACATTGCTCATTAAACAGCTCATATCTGGTATCTTGCAGAGCCTACGACAAGGAACTTGCTACCTCTCAGATCCACCACACGAACATGCAGCTGGGGGACAACCGCAGCAGATTCTCCACCTGGACATCAGAGCTCTTCCCAGCACACGATCCAGGTAAGTGTGTGACACACAGGCAGCGTGTACAGACCACTACTGAGGTTTACAGCAAGCTGAACAGCAGGTCTTATCACTTGGTTTCAGTGATATAATGATATATAAAGATACAATGTGTTCATATAACGTGTATGTAATTTTATATTTTTGACATTTTATAGTTTTTATCTATTCAGCATCAGTGTTGTCACTGTGAGGCTCTGCTCCATCCTTCCTGGCAGATTAAATAGCTGTATTCATTCAGGAGAAGCTGCTGTAGCTACACACTGTTTGGAGACTGGAGTGCTCTAACATCCTTCACTCTTTTGCCAGACCCTGTAACTATTGTCCGTCTGAACAGAAATGCCTCATCCATCCCCAGAGGTGATGAAGACCCTGAGAGAAATCAAGCATTGACAGGAATTACTACTACACAGCTCTCCTACCCAGAGGTCTGTTCCCAGCTTTGCTGTGTGGGTGTTTCTCTGGTGGAGACCCTCTCTTTTTTTTTTATGTACACTACTCTGGCATCTAAAGGCGATGTTCTTGACCCTTCTCCCCTCCCCACGCTGGGTTTTGCAGGGTGTAATGTGCAACAGGGTGCCTTTTCCCAGTTTACTGCCCACTTTGGTTCTTGTGTTCTCCAGACAGACAGGTGGAACCTGGCACAGAAGCCTGAGTTGCTGAAGCATCAAAGCAACGTCTGCTTGGGAGACGAGCGTTTGGGCTCCTGTTTCTTCAGCACAACGCAGCAGGCAGACTATCAGCCACCCCGCCAGAGCCAGAGGGTGATGGCAGACAGCAGGAGCCACCGTGAGAGCCACATCCCCTTCAACTACCACGGTAAGGCCACTTTGTTCAAACTCCTGGTGCCAGATGAAGCCTGCTGAGGTTCTCCTAGCTCTGGGCAAGGGCCAGCGATGCCTGGTGCTCTGGGAAGGGAGGCAGCCCAGACCAGGCAGGATATCCGTGCTCAGCTCCATGCCTGCTGCTGCTGGTTCTCACAGGGACTGCTAATCTGGGGCACTTTCACTTCCCCAAATGACATCTCACTTATCAGCCACCTCGGTGCCTTGCCCAGCCATGGGCACTCACCACCATCATGCAGGGGTGTTCAGCATATTCAGGTGACGTCAGTGATTTCTGGGACAGGAACCAGTGGCTTGAACTTTCTCCCTTGCTGCATTTGTTTTTAGAAGTTGTCTTGCATTTCTGTTTGGGAGGAAGGAGAGGATTTCGACAAAAAGCTGGGCTTATGCAACCTCAGGAAGGGATGCGGTTAGAGCTGGTCAGGGAAGGCATTAAGAAAATCCTCCTCTGACGTTGTCTCCTGTTTCCAGTGGCCAGTGCTCTGCAGCTGAGAGAGAGGTCCCTTCATGCCATGCCTCTGTTTTTAAGCCATTTCTTTTACGAAATGTGGAACAAATCACTGTTTAATTGATCTTTTCCTTGGCTCCAAACTTGTGGAGCCGCTCCATAACTAGCATATGAAGTGGTGTTCCTATAAATTCCACGTAAATTTCTTCATTTACCTCCTCACCCTGAGAACTCTTTTCTGTCTGGGCAAAGGTTTTCAGCAAAGTGCTTATGGCAAAGCCTGGCTTTTCCTCTCGTTAGTGGAAATGTGTGCAGACCTGTGACTGCGAGTCAAACTGCAAAGCTTTTCTGATGTTGCCTCCTAATTTACTGGCTTGAATTTACTTTTTCTTTCCATTCCATCTGTCAGCAGATGGAAGTTCTGTCACAACCACGCAGGCCATGCTGGTCCCACACAGACAGCAGAAACAACAACTCTCTGAAGACAAGTTACAGCAGGTACAGCCTTTAATAGGCTTGGATTTACCACGGGGTGGCGTGGGGAAGCGGGATTATACCAAGCGAAGCTGCAGCCTCCCCATTAACCTCAGCAGATTTGCTGTGTGCTCTTGAGGTGGAACAGCCACACGTCAAATCCCATCTGCCTCCAGTCCCAAGTAAATGCTCTGGGGGGAATACGGAGTTGTAGCTGAGAAAAATCTTTGAAGGGAGAGGAAGGACAGGCAACCAAGTCAAGGAACATTAGAGGGAGGGGGGAAGGTGATTCTGGTCTCCCACAGGGGATCAGAGGAGGAGGACTGGCTCGGCTAGAGGTGTCCAGCCAGGATGAAAGCGTCTCTGCAGCACCAGCAGAGAAGACTCTGCATCTGCTGGAGAGAGAGGATGCAGGCAGACGCAGACTGCTGCTGCCCAGGAAGGTGATCCCTCAGGTAGCAACAGGGGGTTCAGAATTAGGGGCTGCCAGGTCCACTTACCTCTTCCCCAGCCCTGTGTCCACCCGGTGAAAGCTCTTCTCTCTCTTCAGATCAAACACTCACACCTGGAGCTACCCTGGAGGGCACGGGACCTCTTCAGGACTGAGCAGAAAGATGAGTTCATGCCCAAGACCAGAGGCCCAGCAGAAATCCCAAAGGCAAACTGCCAAGTGAGCTGCGTGCCCCTGGGGACCCTGAAAGGATACTGTCCCCAGAGGAAGGTGCTCTTCACAGAATGATCTTCTCCCTTCTTTGATGACCAACTGGAACTTGCTGTGCTGTGGACTGCCTACACGTCATGTTACCCCTTAGCCATCCTGGTGCCCTGCTCTTGGCCCGTCTGTGTATTATTACAGGGCACCTTTCTTTCCTGGGCTGAACAAGGAGACAAGAAGGTGTTGTGACAGCAAGAATAAACACAGGGAGATTAGCCCAAAGACAGGGGTGACACATTTCTCTGGATTGCGAGACCCACTGGGTGCCTCCAGGCAGGCGCTGGGGCAGGAAGGAGCAGGTAGGATAGGGGGAAGCTCAGAGAAAGGGTGAGAGATCTGAGGCAAAGTGAGAGGCACCATCAGGGCTGCGTGTGTGAGCTAGAATATTCCCTGATTATCTGTTTGTGTTTTGGTGTCAAGGCCTGAAACCAAAGGTCAGTGAACAGGCGGGCAGAGGTAGCCCTCCCGGGTATATGATGAGTGAGCTGTTTTCCTAGAGGTGAGCCGTTTATTTTTGTCGAGTTGGTAACTCACGTGGGTTTCCCAAATGCTGAGCTTGCACTAACTTTGTTTGGGATGTAGGTATTTTGAAGAGGGATCAGTGTGGGCCGGAAAGCCCCCTCCCTTGGGAGGCCGAGCGAGCAGGGTCAGCTGCTGCCTTCTCACAGCTGCTGCTCCACAAGCTCTTCCCAGCCTTTCAGGGCAGATGGGTTTGATTCACACGTGCTGTGAGCCAGCACCAGAGCACATGAGCACGGGTTACTACATCATTTCCAGTTGCTGAGGATTGTGTGGGAGCAGTGGCTGGGCCCACCATCTCCCTGTGCTTTCCTCTTGGGATCTGACTCTATGTCCCTCGGGAAAGGGACTCGAAGGAGTCGCTTACTCAAGTCTTGCAAATGCACACAGGCACCTCGCGTCGGTATTTTACACCAGTAGGTTGCAAACACCTTGATTCAAACACCTAAATTGCATCATTTCATGTAGTAACAGGGACTTGCATCTGCTACCGGACTGCTCCATCACTTTTATGTGACCCTGAGGTGGCATTGCCACCTGTGCTACCACAGAAACAGCCACGGTTCACTGGGAGTAAGGGGTGAACATCGCCCTTCTGGTGGAGCCAGCTGGGAGGGCCCTGTGGTTATTTGCGTTCTTTTTCATGTGGATTTTGAGGCAACTTGAGACACAGAAAGTAAAACCGGCTTTTGTGGCAAGGGCCTTTGCTTTCTAAACTCCTCTCCTGCCCCTTCCAGCTCTGCCCCAGGAAGGCCTGAACCAGGAAGGCCAAACAGCCCTTCTTTGGATTCCCCCAGCGCGGCTGGTGGTGCGTGACACCCCACCCTGCCAACGGAGCCACCGGCACGTACCAGCCGCACGTCGGCAGCGCCTGCGACCCAGAGATAAGATGAAGCCACGTTGTTTCTTCAGGGGTTTAAAAAAGACGTCACTCTCCTCCCCGGACCCTTCCTCGGCACACCATCAGCCTCAGGGATGTGAGGTCAACGCTCAAGTGTCACCGCAAAACAGGGTCTCGGTCCAACCCCGGGGGAGATTAGACCTGCAGGGCTGGGCCAACCAGGGGCAGGGATAAATTAGGGGATCTCAGTGTAGCCTTTGCTCTTTCCTCCCGTTCCTGGAGGGCTGCAGAGCTGCCTATCCCACTCGCCTCAAGCCCAGGTGGCCACCAGCCTCCTGGAGCTGCCGGATAAGCAGCGCCAACAGCGATGCAGCCCCTGGGGTGCCTGCGGAGCTTGGCGGTGGAGCTGGAGGACGGGCGATCCTGGGGTGCCTATGGCAGCGGGGAGCTGCTGCATGGAAGGGTGCAGCTGGAGCTCCGGGGCACCCTGCGCCTGCGGGCACTGGAGGTGTGTGCTCGTGGACGTGCCACCGTCCACTGGTTGGAGAGCCGCAGCGTGGGACTCAACACCATCTACCGAGACTACACAGCCTACCAGACCTTCCTCTACCGCCGCTGCCAGCTCATTCCCGGTAAGGCTGGGGCTTGTGGGGCCTTCTCTGCTCTAGGGAGTTGGGTTGGGACCCTCTTGGGCTTGCAGGCATACCCTCCAGGAGGACCTTTGCCCTGGTGGGTGCTCACCAACCCAACCAGCGTTGTCCCTCTGGGACACCTTCTTCTCACCGTTGCTGAGAGTTTCTCTGCTGCTGGTTTCTAGGAGGCTGCCTGCAAACTCAGGGCTGGTGAGCATGAAAGGGTTGTGGCTTTTGTCCTGTTTGCACAGGGAATTGCAAATAGAAATGTCTGTTCACAAGTGTGGAAAGAGCACTTAGTATTTCAGTAAATATTTGTTTTCAGTTTTCTGCTGCGGGGACCACATGCCCAGCTGGTATGTTGCTTAGATCTTCTGCAAGAGGACAGGCTGCTTGAATTCTTTGTGTGGCTGGGATGAAATGATCCAGAGCCGAGGGATATGGAACATCTCAGCTGCCTGTCTGCTTATTAACTCTGTGTTTTCTCATGAAAGTACCCGTCTTTTATCCTCCCTTCCAAGAACAGTGTTACAGTTGTGGCTCCGTGGCTTTTTCTCCCCCTTTCCTTGCATCTGGTGGCCTTGTTATTGCCCGTGACACTGTGCTGTGTGTGTGCTGAGATGGCCATATGATTTAGCTCACACTGAGGGCATTTAATTGTGTCAGTGGTCAAGGGCAACCTAGAAAGTCATGCCAGCCCTCGCTGGCAAAGGTAGAGGCTGCAGGAGGGAACTGGAGTGGTGGAAGGAGGATGTGAGCTGCCGTCCTGGAGGTGTCTGTGTCTCTGGATGGCACCAAGGGGTCATATTCTCTATTTCTGGATGACTCTGTGTTGTTGTCTGCTCCAAACACCCACGTTACGCTGGAGTTTCTGTCTTTTGGCAGTGGCCCTTCCGTGCTGTGCCTAAGGATGGCCCCTTTGCAGCTGCAGCCCACAGGAGTGTCCCGATTACAATTAAGGACACGGGAGAAGCCTTTACTCCGAAATCCAGCGGAGAAGGTCCTGAGCCCTTGGTCACTGCAGTGTTTGGATGGTGGCCACGGTGGCTGTAAGGTCACAGGGTGAGTTTTATTCCCTGTTATCCCGTCTGTTGGGAAGCCACGAGCTGCTGTGAGCGTGTTTGGATTTTGCTGCTGGGATTGTGTATGATAGAGGCCCCCGGAGCCATCAGGAGAAGGGCGCTGGGCCAGGGGCTGGAGGAGTTACGTGTGCTGCTCAGCCTCGCCAGAGCCCTGCACTCCTGTAGCTCGGAGCTGATAGTTTCTGGTTCTCGCCTGCCACACGGGGAGAGTCAAACTGGGCTCCTTGGGGAGCATGGAGCCTCGCCAGGATTAGTGGGGTGGGATTTTATTGTCTCTGTCCATATGCGGATTCCTTTTCTGCTTTGTGAGAGGGGCACGTGATCACAGGAGTGTTTTAAGAGAGCAAAGGCTGTGGGTTGCAGAGAAGAGCTGTCCCGCAGCCAGAATTGTTCCTTTTGGATCCCACTGGGTCCTGCTCTGTCCTGGTGTCCTCAGTAGCGGTGTGAGGCTGCTGAAAACATGCCATCATCCGAAGGTCCCTGTGACTGCTCCCTTCTTGTTGCTTCTCGATGAGCTCAACTGTGTCTGTGTGGTGTTTAAAAAATGCAGGTTTTTGTCATGGTAACAAGGCAGTGCAGAGGAGGGAAGCCAGGCAGAGATAAGAGCCCTCCCTTCTGCTCTCCCCCCCCCAAGCTGCCAGTTTATCTGCAGTTTCCTGGCAGGGTGGTGAGCGCTGGCACCGGGGTGCTGTGCTGTGCTGGGAGACAAGGAAAAGGGGGGGAAAAAAAGGATGTTCAGACTGCGTGGCAGGGCCATTAAATGTATATTGTGTAATCAGCTCAGGGAGCAGGAAGAGAGGAAAAGATACAGGTTGAAGAGGCAAAGACAACACAAGGGAAGTCCTGGACTCTCCTGCATGAGATGATGGGAGAGAGCCCAAGAAACAGAAATGTTCTTTGTCTGAGCCTCCCGCAGTGCTTCCCAGAGGGGTAGGTCCTGCCCCGGGGAGAGGCAAACATCCAGAACCCATTTATATTTTCTTGGAGACATCCAGGAGAGCTATGGCACACGGGGGAAAGAGCTCATCAGGGCTCTGGTCCTCTTGCGGGGTGGCCCTTGCTCCTCCTTAATCCTCATCTATACACAACACAGGCAAATCCAGTTTATTCCTCAAACTGGGAGCACGGGCTTGTGCAAGGCTCCATGTTGTCCCGTCTTGTCTCCATGTTGGGTCAGGGTAGAGCTGCTGACTCTCCTTTTCACCAGCTGCCTTCCCTTCTCTCTGGCTCTGTGTGGCTCCAGGGACAGTGGGGAGAAGCCACCAGGTCTCAGCAGCAAGTAAAGGGAAGGAGAAGCCCCTTCTGATCCTGGCAGGGTGTCAGCTCTTCTTGGGACCTGCTTAAGCCTGGCCAGACTCTAGGTGGGGCTGAAGAGTTGGAGATCTTCCTGCACCCGGCCTGGCCTGGGTTTGAGACGGGTTTGGGCACCCAGGAACATTCTTGAATGGAAAGCTCTTGGCCGTGGTCCCACAGCCCCTGCACCCAGAGATCTCGGGAGAGAGGAGAAACCCTCTCCCGGTGCTGAGAGTCCAAAAGTGCTCAGAGAGGGGCTTCCCACCACACGTGGAGATAGCTGTGGACGTCTCGTGCAGCAGACACGGGGAGGGAGGTTTGCAGAGATTCTCATCCCGTGGGCGAAGGCTGAGTCACGGGCTGAGGGGTGTGTGCTGACAGGCGGGAGGAGGAAGATGCCAAGCACAGGATGAGGCTCCAGCCCCTCTCCAGAGCCCCACCACCTCTAGTGGGACAACAGGCGCTTTCCCAGAGCTGGTGTCACCCGTTAACTCATGCTGTGACGTGCCTTCCTTCCCTCTTTCCTTCTCCCGTTGTTGTCAGGCTCCTTTTACAGCGTTCGCTATGATTCATGGCTGCTTGTGGCAGCAAATAGTGGTGGCACAAAGAATAAGACACGGTCCCCTTCCCTTGGGGAGGGAGGGAGACAATTCTGTTTATCCTTTGGAGACAGCTAAAGCTTTGCGAGGTTTCAGCCCGGCTCATTTTTTCGATGGCTGAGATCAACCCAGTTCAGCACAGCAGGTCCTGCCCAGCATGGCTGGGAGCAACTCGAAAATCCTCCAAACTTTGGCGGCCAAACGCTGAGTAACATTTTTAATGCCTGTTTTGTCTTATCCCCAGCCCGTGCCCGGGGTGGAAAGCTCTGCTGCTCTGCAAACGTGACAATTGTGATTAAAGTTGGAAGTTTCCAAAGCTGCATTAACCCTTGGAGGGGGGTGTAACCCCCTTTCTTTTGCGTTTTTACAGCATCTCAGGGTTCTCTTCGTGGTGGTGTTTGCACTGAGAACCACCGGTTTCCAGTTTTTTTACACTTTAACCCCAGCAGGAAAAGTCCCCACGCTGCGCCTGCCCACGCCGGGGGTCATTTGTCACTGGTTTTGAGCGAGGCACCACACAAACCCCAGCAGGAACTGGCAGAAAACCAGCGCTCGCCTGGTTAAAAAAGCGCAGGGAGAGATGTGTTGCTCACTCCGTAATTGCACAAGCTGAACGCCAGCCAGTTCTGGATTTCTTAGAAATAAGTGAAGCCATGTCCCAGACCAGTTTTCCCTTCGCCGCCAGTTGGCCCGGCCAGGCCGTGCGGGGAGCTCAGATCCAGTTGCAGCCTGTTCCGACCCCTGGGAACGGCTCTTGGGAAAGAAAGAAAGGGATGTGGATCCCTGTAAGGCACAGCCCTCGGCTCTCGCTTGCCCAAACTGAAACTGAGAGGCTGCTTCTCCCAGTGAGAAACGTCCCCGCAGTACGGCCACAGTGAACCTGGATGGGTCACCACCCTGGGAAGCTGCCTGGATGGTGTGGAGTTAAAAGATGTGGATGGGGTGGGAGCTGGAAAGGAGAAATGTCCCCCTACGGATGGGTCACCACCCAGGGAAGCTGCCTGGATAGTGTGGAATCAAAAGATGTTGATGGGGTGGGAGCTGGAAGGAAGGAATGTCCCCCCAGTACCGCCACTGTGACCCTGGATGGGTCACCACTCAGGGAAGCTGCTTGGATGGTGTGGAATCAAAAGATGTAGATGGGGTGGGAGCTGGAAGGGAGTTTTGGGAGGCACTGACCAGCGCCACAGCAGAGAGGGGGTTATCCCACAGCTGTTCCCTGCATGGACCCCTGTTGAGCCCCGTGAACCATCCTGCATCCAGTCACATCCCCGCGGGTTGCCGTGGTCCAGTCACCCATCAGCGGGGTGCCACTGGCGGGGGAGCTGGGATGGGAACCACGCAACCCCCACGGAGCCGGGATGGCTCCAGAAGGGGGGGAAACAACGGGAAAAAGCCGGGGGGGAGTGCAACGGGAGAGGCCGGGGGGGCACCCCGCACATGCTCGCTGCCTTGTTTTGCAGGGCCCGGTGGGGCCGCCCCGTCCCGTCCCGTCCCGCCCCACCGGGGCCGCCCCCGGGAGCGCCGGGGACTTAAAACGGGGCGGGCGGCGGCGGCGGAGCAACCGGATCGCGCCGGGGAGGGTTGCTTTGGAGTTCGCCATGATTTTCGATCGTCTCAAACGTTTTTCCATCGTCTTGGAGGGTACCGAGAGGGACGGTCCCGTCGCTTTCAGCCCCGGGCAGGTCGTGTCGGGTCGGGTGGTGCTGGAGCTGGCGGGTTCGGCGCGGTTGGGAGCCCTGAGGCTACGGGCGATGGGCGCTGCCCGAGTCCACTGGACCGAATCCCGCAGCGCCGGCTCCAGCACCGCTTACACGCAGAGCTACAGCGACCAGGTGGAGTTTCTCAGCCACCGAGACACGCTGCTGGCACCCCCAGGTACGGTCACCTCCGACCCCCCATCCCTGGGGGAGAGGGGACACCCCTGGGGTGCTCCGGGGCACCGGGTGGTTCCAAGAACTGGGGGGAGTGGGTGCACTGCAAACCCCAGGGGGCTGAAATAGCGGGTGCAGGGGGCAGCCTGGGACACCCCATCTGCTGGGGCACAACACCCCAAAGAGCTGAAATCTGGGTGTATGGGACACCCAGACTGCTGGGTGCATGACACCCTGAGCAGCTGTAATGGTGGTGCACGATGCACCCTGGCTACTGGGTGCACAACACCCCAACTTGCTGTAGTTGGGGTGTCTTAGGGTCTGGGCACGCTGGGGACTGGTGCAGGGGACCCTCCCAGACACCTCAAATGCTGAGTGCGCCCTGGGGTTCTGGGGTGCAAGGCCAGAGTCTGGCACCCCAGTTAGGGACTGGCCCTATGTAAGACACCCTCTTTGCTGTGGGTGCTCCTTGGCAGGGAAGCAGCCTTGGAAAACTCCTGTGGAGGCTCAAGAGCTTGCTTTGAGCAGGGGGCTTGGACAAGGTGGTCCTTTCCAACCCCAGCTGCTCTGTGCTGTGCAGACAGGATGGGGGTGCAAACCTTTGGGGGCACAGGGGGGGCTTGGCTGGTCGTGTCTGGCCTTGGCCAGGCATCTCTGGGCACCCTGCAGTACAGGGGGGCTGCAGGATGGAGCAGAGCCCACCCAGGGGAGGTGTCCCTGGCTCATGTGTGCCTGTAGACACGTGGAGAGCAAACAGTGCCCGGCACCCGCGGGACGTGCCCGGCTCTCATGTCACATCACACAGCTGTGTTAGCGCCGCTGCAATTTAACCCTGCCAGAAACATTCCTCTGCCGTCGGGCTGCTCTTTCTCTCTGTACTGTACATCTCCACCACTGATTTGTCCAGGGAGGAAGTTCTGCAGGAGAGAGATAATCGTCTTCAATCTCTTTTTTGCCTACAGACAATGGCGAGGTCACCGTCCTGCAGGCAGGAAAGCACGAGTTCCCCTTCACCTTCCAGCTCCCCGAGTAAGTTGACAACTTATTATTGCCTTAATGCTAAGAGGGGGAGAGGGTGCGGGTCCCAGGTCCTGGGAGAGGGGACAGAACACCTCAAAACTGAGGTTCTTTTTTGCCAAAACCCCTTCTAAATGGCTTGTTGTTTGTACACAGGACCCTGGCAACCTCCTTCGAGGGGAAGCACGGCAGCGTGCGCTACTGGGTGAAAGCCAAGCTGCACAGACCCTGGTCGACGGTGAAGAAGGTGAAGAAGGAGTTCACTGTGATTGAACCCATCGACATCAACACACCCACTCTGCTGGTGAGCTCCCCCTCCTCCTCCACCCCAGGGCAGCAGCAGCATCCCAAACTTCCCCGGGAAGCCCACAGGGCCTGATTTCCAGAGGGAATATTTGCCCCCTCTAACTTGTGCCCCCCGGCGTTACCTGGGCTGGGCAGAGGTCACCCCTTGTCTCTTAGTTTTTTGGAGACTTTAATGCATTGCGACAGCATCTTGCATCAGATACCTAAGAAGTTGCTGATGTTCCCTGGCAGGTTCTTAGTGCCAGGGAGGTGCTTGCTTGGAGTTTCATCCTTCCTTACTAAATACCTTCAATATTTGCCTTTCTCCCAGGCTCCCCAGGCAGGTGCTAAGGAGAAACTTGCTCGTGCCTGGTACTGCAATCGTGGCCAGGTTTCTGTCACTGCCAAGATTGACCGAAAAGGCTACACCCCAGGTAAGACAACGTTCTGGTGCCCTTGAACCTCTGTGGGCCCTGGGGTAGACCCCAGTGGGAAGGGATTTGGGCTCTCTGGGAGCCAAACTCTTGACTTCTGGCACAAAATCAGTTGGAGAACTTTAGTGTGTACACCTGATGCCGGCAACCTCCTTGGGACTTGTTCCCGATAGATTAAGCCTTGTGCCTGCGGTGTCAGGTGGCATGACCAACCCTTGGGGATCCTACACAGCAATTCCTTGAGGCAGGACCGGGCTCCTTCTCCCCTTCTCCAACATCTGCATCTGTTTTGGTAGGTGAGGTCATCCCTATCTTTGCTGAGATCGACAACTGTACGAGCCGAGCGGTGGTGCCCAAGGCGGCCATCATTCAGACTCAGACCTTCATCGCTCGGGGCACCAAGAAGCAGAAGAAGTCGGTGGTGACCAGCATTGTTGGTGACTCCATCGCAGCGGGGAAGAGGGAAGTGTGGCACGGGCGGGCGCTGAAGATCCCACCAGTGGGTCCTTCCATCCTCCAGTGCCGCATCATCCAGGTGGAATACTCCCTGAAGGTGAGGGACCTCGTGGGGAGGTGGCTCAGCTTCATCTTGAGGGTCCTCCTTCTCACTGGAGAAGTGCTCATTGTGTCTGATTTTTTGGCTGTGGCAGAGATTTGGGGGTTGGTGGTTTGTATGAGGGATTGGGTTCTCCCTGTGGCCCCACTGCATGCTCTCCCTCTGCTTGTGCATATCCCTTTGTGTCCCACCACAAGAATTCCCTCCTGGAAGCCCAGACCAGTGCTCTGGGCAGATATCTAGCCCTCTGGACTGGGACAACACCAACAACTAACCTTCCCCGCTGTCTCCTGTCTCTGAAGGTTTGTGTGGACATTCCTGGGACATCCAAGCTGCTCCTTGAACTGCCACTTGTCATCGGGACCATCCCTCTGCATCCCTTTGGGAGCCGCACGTCCAGTGTCAGCAGCCAGTACAGCGTCAACCTGGACTGGCTCAGCACCATCCCGGAGCAGCCGGAGGGTGAGCAGCTCCTTCTCCTTGGGGACCCATCTGGGTGCTCCATCAACCCCCCTGGTCAACCCTCTCCAGGTAGCGAGGGTCAGAGCAAGTTCTCCACCTTACCTCTTGCTCCAGGATCAGCTTTTTATTTCATTACTCATTTTTTGGGGGGTTGTGATGCTGCATCTCCTGGGTTTCCTCCCCGGGAACTGGGAGTTTTTTGGGAAATACTGGATTTTAAGCCCTTTTGCCTGCGTGTTGCCTGTTCCCTGATGCCTTTCTTCTCTCTTCAGCTCCCCCTGAATACTCAGCAGTCGTGTCCAGCCCGGAGGCCGAGCAGAGCCTGGCTCCACCGTGCCGCAGTGAACTTGGTGGCATCCTAGAAGGTCCATTCTTCGCCTACATCCAGGAATTCCGCTTCCGACCACCGCCGCTCTACTCGGAGGTAACAAATCCCCCTGGGCTGGGATGTTTGGTGGAGATTTCTGGGATATGGCTACAATTCTGTGTGCCTACATTCAAGGGTTTTGACTCTCACCTTGGCTTTGCAGATTGACCCAAACCCCCCTTCAGACAACATCCGTCCACGCTGCATGACCTGCTGAGAGAAGCACGCGGGATGCGGTTGACAGCACGGAAATCCCTTGGGATGAAAGCTTGCACCCTCACAGCACTTGGGTCTGGAAAAATGGGGACACGGCAGCCGTGAGACCAGAGCTCCTGCAGCGCCGAGACCCCGGCTCCGCTCACTGCCCTCAGCTGCTCCTGTGGTGACTGTTCCACGGACCGACACCGGGCGAGGTGTCCTGGGCTCGTGCGTGGTGGGAGAACACGGGAGACCCTGCGGTGTGGAGCGGCTCCACGTGTGGATGTGGAGAATTAATAACCACCCCAGGATTTGGGGGTGGTTATTTTGGGGGAATATTTGCTCTCCCCTGGCCTGGCCTGGCATGGCTGCGCTCTGGCAGCTCCTGTCACGGAAAACAGGAGCCTGGAGGTATTTTTCAGGATTACTAGAGAATATTTTTAATTTTGTTGGGGGTTCGAGTCCCGTGGTGATGCAGGTGCGGCTGTTCTCCTGCAGTAGCTCACCAGGATTGCACTTCCCTAAGAAAGTAAAAGGCCTTTTTTTCTGGCCAGATGAAGCAGAGACTTTGTCTGCTGCTGATAAACTTTGCCACGAGCCTGGTGGTGCCTGCAAGGGGGAATGGTTTGAGCTAAGTCTCCCGAAACTGTAAAGGCTTCCATGGGCTGTAACCAGGGCAGAGGACATGGGGGATGAAGTTGGGATCTGTGGCAGCGCTTTAGTGCCATTTATCAAGAACAGGAAAGCTGGTTCCTCTGCGTTGGCACCAAACCTGCACCATGTGATGGGGCTGAAAACTGACCCCCAAAGCGCGGTACGGCCACAGGGGTGTGGGAGCCGTGGCTCTGGCATCTCCCTGGTGGCCGAGGAGATGGGAAGAAAACCCAGTCTGAGGCTGGTGGCAGCCACAAGTACTTGATGGAGTTGAAATTAGTCCTTCAGGACCATCCCTGCTTGGGATGGGCTTGATCCTGCGCCCGTGGAGGGGTTGGTGTCCATGGGATGATGAGGACACGGCAGCAACCCGTGCTCAGCGGCGCGGGAGCTGGCGAGGTGGGTGTTGTAGCACGGACCACTTGAGTGTGTGTGTGTGTGTGTGCCAGGGGCTGACCCGGCTTGTTCCAGCGTGACCCGAGCAGAGTTTGGGTGCTGGGCACCTTTGCATTCCCTCACTGAGACAATCCCACCCGTGGCACCGCTCACATCCCCACGCACAACCAAAGCCAGGCGTGCCTTCGCCTCCACGCTGGGGCTGCGCTCTGCTGGCCGGGGGTTGCTCAGCTGACTCCTCTGTTGGTGGTTGTTTTTGTATCTGTGAACACTTTTTTAATGACCACTCTTTGTCTGATTGTTCTTTTTGTACGATTTTTTTGTTGTTGATGTCATTGGGGAATTGGTCTCTGAAATAAATTCCTTAAACCCAGATGTTGCCTGCATGTTTTTCTATCCCTCTCTTCCTGCTTCCCATCGCCCGGAGCCTGTGCAGCTCACGTGGTTGTCGGGATGTCAGAGCGGGAGCGTTCCCTCCCTCCCTTTGCTTCATCGCCCCGTGGGCACCCGGCTCCACCCTGCACCCAGTCTGCACCACTGGGATTAACTGGGTCATGGTGGTGGTTGGGGAAGAGGGTTGGATCCATGATTTTAGAGCTCTGGCTGGATGCTGGGCTCCCATGGCAGGCGCTGAGCGATGCCCTGTGTCTCCAGCTCCCACTTCCATGCAGGTTTTCCACCTTTTCTCCTCACCACTATGAGTGACCCTGTGGTGTTTTTCCACACTGGCTTCCCATTTCTGTCCAAGCTGCTGGAGGTCAGACACCTTCTCCTCCATCCTGAGAGCTTGGCAGGGACCTGGCACATCCAACCGGGACCTGGGACACTCCTGCGGTGTCTCAGCTGCTCCCGAGGAGGTTTGGGAACTGCTGGGAAGAGCAGGGAAGCTCCTCAGCTGCTTCTTTGCTTGGGATTTGGGTTTTTAACGGCGTTTCTGCGCTCCACGTCCCTGCTAAGCACAGCAAACCTTGGCTTGAGGCAGGGTTTTAGTTCTGTCTTCCACCGGCCGTGCTGTTTAAAAATACTGCCCCTGGAATGTGTTTTCCCCTCCTCCCTCCTGCCTTTTGGAGGTGTTTTTTTGGTGGTGTTTTGTTTTTTTCTCCCGTTGTTTTGCTGAGCTGCTCAGGGCCACGGCCGTGGAGGTGGGCCAGGCGCTTGGCCGCAGCCCAGCGAGATAACACCTTGTCCCGGCGTTTGCCGGCCGGAGCTGCTGCTCCTGCCACCTTTATTCAAATCGGGAGCTTTCCTTTGGCCTCCGCCAAGGAATCTTCCTCGGAAGAGGATTAACCCGCCTCGCAGTGAATTTGGTTTGCATCCCCGGCTGGGGAGGTGCGTGCCCAGCTCTGCCGGGGTGTTTTTGTGGCATCAAAAGGCACGAACGGGCGGTGCTGCAGCCTCCCCCCCCATCCCAAATCCTGGATAAAGATTCCTCTGAAGAAGCCCCTGTGATCATCCCCCCCAGGGCCCGGCGTGCAGCCAGCCTCCACCACGGCACGGCATGGCACAAGGGATCCATTCTGTGCCGGCAAACGCCCAGCCATGGAGATGGCCGGGGGCTGCCGGTCAGACCCCGATCATCTGCCCTGGCCAACACAAGGAGATGCT
>VXBW01005450.1:28655-44756 GCA_013400375.1 Thinocorus orbignyianus | reverse complement strand
CCCCTGTGCTGGGCAGGAGCTGCGTTACGCAATTACAGTCTTGGGAATATTTATAGCTCTTGGCCCCGCGCGTCGGAAAAATGTTTCCCAGACCACCCGGCAAAACTTGCTTCTCGCGAGGGGCATGGAAATGCCACCCCCTCACACACCCCCAAACCCCCAGATCTGCTCTTCTTTCTTTTTCTTTTCACCCTTCAGCCCCCCCAAAATGTGGGACCCCTCTGCCTCGGGTGCCAGGACCCCNTCCCCCCAGGGCCCGGCGTGCAGCCAGCCTCCACCACGGCACGGCATGGCACAAGGGATCCATTCTGTGCCGGCAAACGCCCAGCCATGGAGATGGCCGGGGGCTGCCGGTCAGACCCCGATCATCTGCCCTGGCCAACACAAGGAGATGCTTATTCCCGGGTAGCGGAGCCATCCAGCACCCCCTCCAGCCCACTGCCCCTTTCTGGGAAAGCACGTCACCCTCTGACGGTGACAGCCCCGGGGACAGGCCATGCCGGGCCAGGGAACCCAACGCCGGTGGGCATGGCTCCCGCTCCCCACGTGGGAGGGATCTTTCCAGCAGAAATTCTTGCGGATGCCTCCAGGTTTTTCTCCTGAAGCCAGACAGCAGCTCAGCGAAGCCAGGGGGGGGTCACGGCCGCTCTGGGGCTTTTGCCAGCTCCTGAATCCCAGAGGGGCTAAAAATACCCCGTCTGNACCCCCTGGTGCAGCTCAGGGGTCAAGCAGGGTGTTGGGATCCCCCTGCTTTTGCAGCTCAGCACCCTGCAGGGTGTTGGGACCCCATCCTTCTGCAGCTCAGCACCTTGCAGGGTGCTGGGGACCCCCCTCTTTCTGCAGATCAGGGCTCTGCAGGGTGTTGGAACCCCCTCCTTCTGCAGCTCAGCACCCTGCAGGGTCCTGGGACCCCCTGGTGCAAGCTGGGGCTCTGTAGGGTTCTGGGACCCCCCTGGTGCAGCTCAGGGTTCAAGTAGGGTGCTGAGATCCCCCCACTTTTGCAGCTCAGCACCCTGCAGGGTGTTGGGACCCCCCTCCTTCTTCAGCTCAGCACCTTGCAGGATGCTGGGACCCCCCTCCTTCTGCAGCTCGGGTATCTCCAGGGCACAGGGACCCCCTGGAGCATTTCATGGCCCCGCAGCACCTTTCTGCAGCACCCTTGGGTGGCTTCTCCTACTCCCTGCGTCCCCCCACCCCATCCCTGGAGGATGCTTGGTCCCAGCGCGGTGGCCGTGGCCTTCCCTGGAGGTTGTTGTCCTCCAGCAGAGGGTCAGCGGAGGCGGGGGGGCAGCAGGGCCGTGGCTGGGGGAGGGTGACACTCGAAGCTTGCAGCCGTCCCGGGGGCTGGCAGGGACAGAATGTGCCCGGGTGGCCTTGCGAGGGCCGGGGATTAGCTGCACGGCTGCTGCCTCCCAGCCCTGGGATCCCATCCAGCTCCCAAAACAGGCGCCGCCTTCCCCCATCCCAGCTGGGGCTGAGCCCTGCGGGGGTGGCAGCTCCCAAAACACCCACTTTTGGGGTTTCTGGGGGCCGGTCTGTTTGCAGGGCAGGCGGGTGGTGACAATAAATCTGGGTTTTTCCCCAAAGGAGGATGCTTCTCGCTGCCCCTGGGCAGATCCCCTGCCCAAATTCAGGGTTTTTGCAGTGGATCCAAAGCCAGGCTTGCACCCTGGTGGGCAGCAAGTTGGATGGATGCTCGGGATCAGAGGAACCTGCTTGTCCCCAAGCTGTGCCAGCGGGTCCCTGAGCACCTTGGGGACACTCACACAATCCCAGGCCCTGCTTCAGTGTCACTGGGGGCCGGTCTGTTTGCAGGGCAGGCGGGTGGTGACAATAAATCTGGATTTTCCCCAAAGGAGGATGCTTCTCTCTGCCTCTGGGTGGATCCCCTGCCCAAATTCAGGATTTTTGGAGAGGGTCTAAAGCTGGGTTTGCACCCTGGGGGGCAACGAGTGGGTGCTGATGGATGCTGGGGAGCAGGGGGATTTTCTTGTCCCCAAACTGTGCCAGTGGGTCCCTGAGCACCTTGGGGACACACGCAACCCCAGGCCCTGCTTCAGTTTTTCTCCAACCTCCGGCGTTGCGGAGAGCACGGCTGGATCCCGGCAACACTATGGGAGGGGGGGTCCCCCCTGATGTGGCAGAGGCAGAGCTGTGCCAGGCTGCCGGGAAGCTGCCCGGGCACCCCGACGTGCCGGGGCGGCGTGGCGGGCATCCTTCGCCCGCTGACTCAGCCGCCTGTTTGCCGGAGCCACCCACGGGAAACCGCAGGCAAAGTCCCCCCGCATCCCTGCGCCGGGGCTTTCCCCGCCAGCTCGACAGGATCCGCAGCTTTTTTTCCCGGAGCAGCAACCAGGAGGGGGCAAGGAGGGGGAAAAAACTACGGAGAAAGCGAGACCGATTGATGCCAAAAAAATACCACCCCCAGATTTCGGAGCAGTGATTTTGCCAGGGGGCATCACGGTGCTCGCCGAGACGCCACAATGGCATCAGGCACTACGTGATGCAGCATTTACCATGGGAATGGCTGATGCCATGGGTTTCCGGGAGAAAAACACCTCCTTTATTCACTACATCAAACCAAACTCCTTATTTTTCTGGGGCTGACCCGCTCCCCTTCCCATCCCCTCCCCCTCCATTTGGGGTCCCTCATCTTCGGGGCTGCCCGTCCCCCCCCTCCTGTGGTCACGGTGCCCTCCCCTTGGGCGATGGAAAATTTTGATGACTTTTTGACTTTTATCCAGTTGTTTGGGAGCGAGGAAGGGGCCGGGCACCACACGCAAACATGTCTATGGATAAACAGTGGGAACTACGTGGGGGGCTGGAGCCGCCGGTGCTGGGTGCCGAGTGTCCCCTTTCCCACTGGGAGCCTGGCGCAGCGTCCCGAGCCCGGTGACCCAGAGCCATCCCCGTGGGGATGCAAATATTTTGGCTTTGTTCAAAAAAACCCAACAAAACAACACACCACCACTAAAAAAATCCTCTCCCCCCCTCCTCCAAGTCATCTGACGGCGGCGTGTGACGTGTTGGCACACAAACAGGGCAAGTGGGGATGGCGCTGGGGGCATGGCAGGACTCCCACGCGGGGACGGGCAGGGATCTGTGGGTGCCAGGGTTGTGCCCCGTGCCAGGGAAACCAGCGCCACGGGACTTTGTCCCCAGTGCCCATCCCCACCCTGGCTGTGTTTGCCATCACTCCTGGGAGCTAAACCTCCCTCTGGCGTGGGGTGCTTGTCCCCGGCCACATCTCGGGGTGGGGGGACACGGTGGCATCCCGTGCCCTGGCCACAGGATCTCCCCACAGCTAAAAACTTGCTCGCACAGAGCGTTTGGCACCAAGGAGGATGCAGGAAAGGGCTGTTACTGGGCGACAGTGGTGACACGGCCATCACTCCCACTTCTCCTTGCCCCCTGCCACCTCCCAGGGCAGCTCCTGGCACAGGGCAACCCTGGCAAAGCCCACTGCTCCCATCCCTCTTCCCATTGCCCAATCTCAGAGCTTCTAAAAATGGGCCCCGTGCTCCTTTTTGCTTCCCCTTACCCCCCAACAAGAAGCAGCAACTTTGAGCTGATTTCCACAAAAAATAGCAACCCCAAACCCCACAAACTCAAACCAAACCCAGTTTGGGGAGAGAAAATAAGTCCAAACCAGCTTGTAGGGATGCCCACGCCTCCCCAGGAGTTTGCAATTAAACCCCCTCCCCATTTAGTGACCTCGTAAGCACACCTGCACCCAATTTATTTTAAAAGCCAGGGTTTAGGTGGAGCAGAGAGAGGGATTTTCCTGCCAAGCAGCTGTGTAAATGCCACCATATCCCAGCACGGTGACATCCCAGGGGGGTCCCAGCCGGTTGGAGGTGGCCCTGGCAGGCAGCACCGGCAGGGAGGGACACGGGACAGTCCCGGAGGGGCTTGAACCAGTTCCCTCCGCTTTCCTGATGGTTTTGTGTGTGGAAAAAAAACCTGAGGGAGAGTCAATCTGCTCTCCAAGAGTCGGTAAACACCTTGGGGAGCAGCCTGGGGTGAGGGAGCAGGGGGATGAAACTGCTTTTGCTCCTGTATTTATTGCTGCAAAGCTCAGCCTGTTGTTTGCTCCGGGGTCTGTGTGTGTAGAGTTGGGTTTGCTGATAAAAAAAAAAAGGGGATTTATTATTTTGGGGGGTTAAGGGTGTTATCTGGTTGCTACCCAGCCAGCTATCCTTAGCTCAACCTCCCAGCAAAATATGTTTACGGCACAGAGCTGCGGGCTGCCAGGAGGGCTGGGGAATGTGTGTGCCGATAAGGGCGCTGCGTCCTTTCCTGCCAGATCGCCCGATAACCGGGGAAACGCAGGGAGAGGCGGCTGCCAGGCTCCCAGCACCCTCCTTTTCTGATTTCTTTTATTATTATGATCCTAAAGTTTCAGTCAAGATACAAAAAAAACATTAAAAATTTAAAAATCATCATAATAATAAAGGCAATAGCCGTGGCTTTTCTACACCAGGTTCATGCCAAAGCCTGGAAAGCTTCGGCTGTGCCAGAGGCTAAGCTGCCCCCGGGGTTGCAAGCCCTGAGAGCAGCCACCCGAAAAAAGGTTCAAACTGCAGAAAAGAAAGATATTTCCTGCCGTGGGCCGCGTGTTCCGTGCATGGCAGGAGGAGAAGAGGGTTTCTAACCACAGCTCCCAGCTCGCCTGCAGTGCCCCGGTGGGGGTTGAGCGGAGCATCCGTAGCAGAACGGAGTCCCTCATGATGGGGGGGGGGGAGAAAAGGAGGGGAAAATGTTATGAAATCTTCAATTTTGCTGCTGCTCGGGGTCATTTTCCATCCTCGGGTCTGGAAATCACGCGTGCCGGGGTGAAGCTGCGCCTGACGCCAGCAGGAAAGAGCCGGGGGGTGCTGGGTGGCCCTGTTGGCGAAGTGAAAACTGCAGCAGTTGCTGTTGTTGTTGTTGTGACACCCTACGGTTGCGAAACCCCCGGGGCTGAAGTACCCGTGACTCTCAAAACAAGCCCAGTCCAGCTGTGGCCGGCAGCCGGCTGTCCAGATGTGGGTGTCTGTCCAGCTGTGGCCCCTGCAGCCCCTTCCCCGCTGCCAGAGCCAGTGTTGCTTTGTGGGTTTGGTGGGTGAGAACCCCAAAAAGCTTTTCTTGGGGAGGAAAAGCAAAATTTTCCACAGCTGTAGAGGATTTTATACCCTGGGGATCCTGGCCAGGGTCGGTTTTGGTGGGTGAGAACCCCAAAAAGCTTTTCTTGGGGGAGGAAAAGCAAAATTTTCCACAGCTGTAGAGGATTTTATACCCTGGGGATCCTGGCCAGGGTCGGTTTTGGTGGGTGAGAACCCCAAAAAGCTTTTCTTGGGGGAGGAAAAGCAAAATTTTCCACAGCTGTAGAGGATTTTATACCCTGGGGATCCTGGCCAGGGTCGGTTTTGGTGGGTGAGAACCCCAGAACACTTTTCTTGGGGAGGAAAAGCAAAATTTTCCCCAGTTTTAGGGGATTTTATACCCTGAGGATCTGCTGGGGATCCTGATCATGGTGAGTTTTGGTGGGTGAGAACCCCAAAATGCTTTTCTTGGGGAGGAAAAGCAAAATTTTCCCCAGCTGTAGAGGATTTTATTCCCTGAGGATCTTCTGGGGATCCTGGTCATGGTGGGTTTTGGTGGGTGAGAACCCCAAAAGCTCTTCTTAGGGAGGTAAAGCAAAGCTTTTCCCAACTGCAGAGGATTTTCCAGCCTGTGGATCAACCTGGGATCCTGGCCTTGGTGGGTTTTTGCGATGCCAGGGTGGGGAAAGAGCCACCTGGCCCTGGGTGAGATGCAGCCCTTGGATTCTGCATCTGGAATTAAGAATAAATGAACAAATAAATACAAATCCCTGGGAGGGATGGGTTTGTTTGCTTAGCTATTCAGTCAAAAGCAGCAGCTCCTTGAATGGTCACCTCAAATCCTCCCTGGGAGCGGGTGGCATTGTGTAGGTGGTGGCTTTTTGCCTGGCAAATCATCCTCCTCCCTGCCATGGCTCGTGGTCTGGTTGGGCTCAGACACTTCCCTGGCATCGGCTCTTCCCCAGGCTGGGGCTTGGGGAGGGGAAAAAGGGGTTTGAGAGGGAGGGATGGACAGACAGACGTAGGAAAGGGCTGCAAGAAGGATGGACGAGGGAATGGAGCCTTCTAAAACCGGGCTGTGTTTGCCCCAAGGCCAAGAAACAGGTTAAACTCCTCAATCCGGGAGCAAAATCCCAGCCCAAACCTGTAGGGATGGACCTCGCCTTCCCTGGGGGGGCTTGGACACCCCCCAGGAGCTGATGGTGATGGGGCTGTAGCAAAGCCCTGCGGCTGTTTTAGGGTTTTCCCCCGAGTTTGCATCCCCACCCCCAAAAATCAGGGAGCCCAAAACAAGATCCCCAGGCTCCAAGCATCTTCCCGCAGCTCCTCCTGCTTCCCAAAAAGCACCGGCTGCTTTTTGGGAAGGCAACATTGGATTTTCCACTTGGGAAAAATTCACACTCACACCCTGTCCCCGCTGCCACTGGCTTTTGGGAACAGGTTGGCTGGACCCTGCGGGAATTGGGGGAGGTTTTCCACTTTAGGGCAGGGATGCTTCAGCGTTCGCCTTGGCTGGTGGCACCTTCCCTGGGTGGCACTGGCACCGGTGGGTGCCAACAGCCGGACAGAAATAGTCCCTGTATCAGGCGATGGTAAACAAAAAAAAAAGACAAGGCAGGGTGTAATCGGATGTGTCCCCTCTAAAAATAAAAGCACCAGATCTTAAAATTAGCACCCTGTGAAGGTGTTGGGGTACAGGCGTGTGGATGGCTGGGGCTGCTCTGCTGGGGACCACCCCAAAACTGGGGGGAACCCATAATTTGGGGTGTTTTGGGATTGATGCTGGTCCCAATGTGTCCCCCCCAACCCCTGTGCTGGGCTGAGCTTTATTTTCTCCGTTGCAGTGGCTTTTTCTCTGCTTACTGTTGTCCTAGATGGAGTTCCCCGTTGGGTGTGATGAGTTGCTCGTTCTCAAGCAGTGGCTCTCGCCAGGCGCAGTCGATGCCCTACGACACGTCTCGGTCCCACACGGGGTCAGATGCGGATGGAGGAACGGGGGAAGGTCACGTCCTGGCTGGGAAAGCCGGCCCCGGCGGCCGTCCTCGGGTCGCTGGGCTGAGAGCGGTCCCCGGAGACTCATTTGGAAAACAGCCCTGTGAAATTTCAACTAATTATAAAGTCCCGAGCCGCTCACTTGCACTAATTGGCAAGGCTGGTTTTAATTAGTTTTCCCCGGCACGTCGCCCGTGGGCTCTGAGCGGCGCCGTGTTCCCGGCAGAGCACTGACCAACTCGGGACATGTGTGGAGAAGAGGTATGGATCTGTTTTTGGGGGGACGGGGCTGTCCCCAAAGGTGTTGGGGGGTACATAAGCAGTACCACGGGTGGGTTTGATCTCCAGAGGGTGACCCGGTGGGGGTGATGGAGGTGTCTCCCATCCCCCACCTTCTCCCTGGGGTGTTTTTGGTGCAGCGGCCGGGTCTGGCTGCCCGGGCATGAACTGGTTCCATGAAGGGGAATGATTAACCCCTGGCGAGGAGCCGGGTGGTGTGTTTACCACCGCTGCCCAGCAGTGACCCCGCTGCAGCTTCCTTCACCTCTCCGACCCCAAAAACGGGCTGTAAACAGGGGCTGGGGCTGAAACACAAGCACAAGCTGGTGCCAAACAGGTAACCAAATATCCCCCTCCACACGTGGCTGGCCCGCTGTGCTCCGGCATGGCCCAAATCCTAACAAAATCCCAATAAAATCCCTAAATTTGGTATCTCCCGCTGGGTTTCTGGAGCCGGGACCCCCGTTTTCCATCCGATCCAGAGGGATTTGGGGTGCTGGGGAGCAAGGATGGAGGCGGTGGCGATGTGGGGGAGGGAAAGATGGATTTGCTTTGCCGGGAGGTGGGGAAGCACCATGGGGACGCGGGGCTGGTGCCACCTCGTGGCTCCACCGGCAGCGGAGACACTCTGGACGTGCGGTGCCGGACACGGGTGGGCAGGGTGGCAGGGGGTCCCGCATGCCCCCAACCACCCAGGACCCCCTGGCATCCTCATGGCTGGCAAGAGCCATAAATCCCGACCCACCAAGCGGGGGTCGTGCCAGAAAACGTGCCAAAACTCAGCCGTCCCGACCCCGCTTCCCGCTGCCGTATCTCCGGCCGGCATCAGCGCGGTTTCCGCCTACGCGTGCGGGTGCTGTGAACATCATTTTGGTGAAATCCTTCACAAAAAAAACCCAGAACCGGGGCTAAAATCAGCAGCGAGGAGGCCGAGCCGAACACCGGCAGCTGCGGCAGAGCCGGCGTTGCCGTTCCCCGGATTTCCCCGTGCTACTAACCCCATTTTTCACATTTTTTAAAATTTTTTCTTTCCCCCACGTTGTAGTTTTTGCACTCTCAGCAACTCAGCGCTGACGCCTCCAGCTGCTGAGCACCGGGAACCACAAACCACTCTTCATCTTCAGCAGCATCTCCAGTTCTGCCCCAGATAAGGCCGAGGTGACGGCGGGGTGGCCCCACACGAGGGTGCTGGGGAAAGGGGGGTCCCTGCCCTCCTGGGGGTCCCTGTCCCCCCTCCCCAGGCCTGGCCCCGCTGCCTGGCTGCTTTGTGCAGGATTTTAATTTTTTTTTTTTTAATCTTTGCATTTATTTTCACAGTTTTGATTCATTATTTTTGTTTAATCCTCTTTTTAATTTTATTTTAATTGTTTTTTGACATTAGCTGGTGTTTGTGCCCCCATCCTGCAGGGACCGGGGTGATGCTGGCTGTGTTGGGACAGCAGGAGGCAGCTCCCCTCTCCCCAGAACGATGCTCTGCTTCTCCTCCCGATCCCACCGAGGAAACACCCTCAGCCCCAACTGGACCCAGTGACCACCTTCCCTCCATACTGGTCTCCAGTGAAAAGCTGGGGCTGGAAACTGCGTGGCCAGATCCTGACCCTGTGCAATTCTGCATCTGGAGGCATCAACTTCTGTACCCTGGAAACCAGAAAACCCCCTGAAAGTGCTGGTGTGACCGTGAGCCCACGGGGTGGATGCTCAGCATTCCATGGGATGGAGGGTTCCCCCATCCTGCTGTCCATCCCCAGCCTGGTGATGGCTACAGCCCCAACTTCTCTGGTGATGGGTCCCATCCTTCCTCATCCCTGATGATGATGGGTTTGTCAGAGAAGAGCAGGGCGATGGGGACCAGCGGTTGGCATGGCCCCAACCTTCCCTCCTCTTCCTCCTCCTCCTCCTCCTCCTCGCCAGGTGGGTGACCGGAGCAGCTGGTTCTTCCAGGCAGTGGAGATCCCACGGGGCTCAGCACCTCCTGCCTCCGGTAGGTGAATGTCAGCTCCTTCTCGTAGCCCGACGGGCACACCAGCACTGGTTCCTTGGCCACAGGGCTGGGTTGTGGCGTGGCATCTCCATTTGGGATATCCGTCCCCTCCTTCCCGGGATCTGGCTCCGTTACCAGCAGCTCGGCTGGGCTGAACCTCTCCGAGGGTTCCACGAGGGCTGGTCGGGGCTGGCCCTGAGGGTGGGATGTATTTGGGATGGGAATGTCCCATGCCAGGGCTGTGCCTGGGCACCTGCTGGAGTGCAGGATTGGACCTCTCCTACCCCCTTGCTTCTCACCTGTTTCATGTCACTGGTGGAGAACTGGGTGGCTTTGGTCCCCATGGGCTTGGGCAGGGGTGGGAAGAGGAGGCGGCGAGCCCTGGAGGAGGAGGAGGATGGTGAGGGAGGGGTAACTGGGGGTGGAGAAGGGTGGGGGGTGGCTGGAGCCGGGGGACAAGGGTGCCACTGTCACCTCTTCTTGCTCAGCTGGTAAGCGATGGCCGTGGCAGGGAGAGCAAACAAGATGCCCAAGTAGGTCAGGTTGGATTTCCACACCGCTCCTGGGGATGGGTGGACATGGTTGGGTGGTGGCACCTCTGTCCCCAGCACCCCACTTGGGACACTGGAGCTGGTTTTGGGGGTGAGGGCGAGCACCCCACGGAGAGCACCCCACGGAGAGCACCTCCAGGGACCGGGGAGGGGATGGGGTCTCCGGTCGTTACCCAGTGGTTTGGTCTGGAAGTGATGGGAAATGCTGCACATCCCCCTGCTCTCCGTTGTCACCTCCCAAACGCCCACCCCGTAGGCTGTGCCAGGGCGGAGGTTTTGGAGGGTGAAGTGTGACGCTGTGGCATCTGCTTGGGCATCTGGGCAAACAACAATGAGCAGGCAGTAGCCCGGCAGTCGCCCACTCTCCTCCTGCCCCATGGGGACGAGGGGTCCCACTCACAAGTCACGTTGTCCCCCTTGGTGGTGTGGCAGATGAGATACTTGACCAGCACCCCGGGACAGGCGGCACGGGGGGACGGGCTCCACTGGAGCGTGACGGTGGCATCCCTGGCACTGGCGTTGACATGGATGGGCACAGCCAGCGACTCTGCACGTGGTGGTGGCAGGGGGTGTAAAAATTCCAATGGGGGGCATTTCAGGAACTCTGTTTTTCTGTTTTTTTCTGGAGTTAAACCAGGGGTGGATGCTCCGTGTCTCCGGACATACCGTTGCTGGCATGGTGGTGCTGCAGGGCGAAGGTGGCCCAGCCCCGCGCCAGGGTCCAGCCATGCACGGCCAGGCGGTAGCACTCCGGCCTTTCCAGCACTCCTGGGGCAAGAATTGGGCATTCCGGTTAATCCCCTGCCAGGATCCAGCCCTGGGATGGCAGGAGGATGGGGATCTCCCTTGCCTCTCTCCATGTGGATGCTCTTGGCAGGGAAATCCCGTTGGATGCAAACGCCCCGTCCTGAGGTTTCCACCAGCAGCGGTTGCTGCTCGAAGCAGTAGAAGGAACCAGGGCTTGGTGCTTCCCACCGTGCCACCACGCTGCTGCCGGCCACGCTGATGTCCTCGAAGCCGAGATCTGGGATGAAACAAGGAATGCCACCACCCCCTTGGGTGGAGAATAACTCCCTTGAGGTCACCAGGACCTCACTGGGCTGGTACCTGCGTGCTGCTCTGCTGGCACATGGATCTTCCCTGCTGGCCCTGGTCCGGCGGCGTTGGTCGCCATCAGCAGGATTTCATACTCTGCCCCGGAGATGGTAAGGTTGTGGGTTGTCACCTCCGTCCCCAACACCACGGTGTCCTCCTCGTCCAGCCCGGTGCAGCTGCACGCCAGCATGTGGGCCTGCAGGGTGTAGGTGATGTTCCCCTGCTCCTCGGGGGCTCGCTGGGGGAAGGAGAAGGGGGTGAAATGGTGGTGGAGACACCTTGAGGACACCCAGGGGTGCCACCATACCTGCCAGCCCAGCTTCAGCACTCGCTGCCCGTCTCTCCCCAGTTTTCCCAGTTGGTAGCTCAGCACCGGGCTGGTCAGGATTTCTGCAAGAGGAACGAGCCCAGGTGGGCTATCAGCCTTTCCAGGAGGAGCCCTTGGGATCCCATCCGCTTCCCCTCCTCTTCCTCACCCTCAGGGATGAAAATGGAGCTGCTCCAGTTACTCCAGTAGCTGCTCCAGTAGGGGAGCTTGTGCCGGAGCTGGACCTCAAAGGTACCATCCCTCTCCAGGGGGCAGGTCACTAGAGTGGGGTGGCAGGGTCAGGTGGGGGGTGATACCATGTGTCCCCCCCACTCTTTCCCCTGGATTTTGGCCATCGTGGGGTGCTGTGGGGATGGGGGGGAGTGTGGGGCAGAACCCCCCCACCAGAACCTGGGAGAACCCTTGGGAGATGGTTGTCCCCCTCATCCCCACAGGCTAAACCAACCTAAGTCATCCTTGTCCGCCTCGCACGTCACCTGCAGAGAGAAGGGAGATGGAGGCACCGGCCCAGTAAAACCAGTATGCTACTGGGATGTGAAAGCAGAAGCTGCCCTGTGTCCCTCAGACATCCCAGGGGCTGGGAGAACCAAACAGGGTGTGGGAGACACAGTGGCCAGGAGGGTCCCAGGGGCTGGGATCCCATAGCTTTGGCCTTAGGACCCCCCCCCAGTGGCAATTGAGAGGGTGGGGGGGTCCCCAGCTGCGGGGTTGGGGGGGTTCACTGGGGAGAAGTGTCCAGATTTCATCTGTCGTCATTAGGATAATCCAAGGTTTTGCCTCTGTAATCCCTGTGAATCATGGCCTGATCCCGTTCCATACGGGCAGGATCCCATGGCCAGGAGGACAGGTCGGAGCCGGTAACATGGCAAAACAGATGGGACATGGGGGCGCTGGGGGGGTCCACAGTGTCACTGAGCCCCCACGCTCCCCGGGCTGCCTTGATGCTCCTGGCATCAAGGACTCCGGCAAACGATGTTTTTACCTGCCTCCAGTTGCTATCTCCCACCCTTCGGAAGCGAGCCTCCCGCTGCGGCGGCTGGTCCCCTCGGTGGCACGGTGGCCACGGCACCCTCAACCCCAGGTGGCCACCAGTTTTGGTGAAGGGCATCCCGGTGGTGGGTGCATCTGGCTTGACTGTAACACAACAAGGTGGTGTCGTGGTTGTTGGCAGCGGTGCTGGTGCCCATTCCAGCCCCCACGGGTGCTTACCGGCCTCGTTGAGGCACAGCGTGAGGTTGGGGGTCCTGTGGAGGTGGCCACCCCAACGTGCCTCCACCCAGATGGTGGCGTTGGTGAGGACGTAGACGTGGCGGTGGTTGAGGTTGTAGCTCGTCCTCGTGCCCGCCTCGAAATGTTGGCACTGCCTCCGCTTTGCGTAGCTGCCAGGGGGGGTGGGAGATGCAGGTGGGCTTGGGATGCAGGGGGCACGTGTCCCCTGGTGTCCCCACGTGTCAGGGGACATCCTGTGGGCTCCCAAGGGTTGTACCCCATGGCACCGTGTAGGACTCACCAGAAGGTCAGGAGGTAGGAGGTGTTGCCAGCAGGGCCGTGGGGGGGCCATGAGCAGTGGAAGTTGGAGGACCCACATGTCTTCCAGCAGGAGAAGATGGGGGTCATGGTGGTGCCTGCAGGAGAAGGCAGCGGTTGGGGGTGGATCCTGCACCCCAAACCTCGGAGGGTTGGGCAAGGCCAGGATGGAGCAGCCATCTCCTGCTCACCGTGTTGCTCGTTTGATGGATCAGAGCAGCCACATGGGGTGATTCTTACCCAGAAAAACCCATTCTCCCCCCAATTTTGGGGATGCAGGTGAGGATTCACCCACCTTTACTCCGTTCTTGTGGTTTCAGGCGAGTGTCTCTATCACAGAGGCACCTCGTCCCGGCCCCGGGGCCTTATCGCCCCCAAATCATTCATTGAAAGTTCTCTGAAGTTATCTCTCATCTTCCGACACCGCAGCAGCACTTACTGCTTTATACCAGCACCACCAGTATCACCAGCAGCCATCCCCATCACTGGGGATGTCCCACTCCAGATCCAGACCCCTACCACCCTTCCCAGGTGCCTGGTCCCCCACTACCAGGTTGGGTGGCCCCCACCCCAGCTCGGTGAAACTTCTCAGAAGTTCTCTTTCATCTCCCAACACTGCAGCAGCACTTACCGCCCCGCACCAGCACCACCAGTATCACCAGCAGCCACCCCAGCATGGGTTACTGGGGATGTCCTGCTCCAGATCCAGATCTCCGCTGCCCTTCCTGGGTTCCTGGGCCCCCACCACCGGGTTGGGTGGCCCCCACCCCAGCTCGGTGAAAGTTCTCAGAAGTTCTCTTTCATCTCCCAACACTGCAGCAGCACTTACCGCCCTGCACCAGTATCACCAGCAGCCACCCCAGCATGGGTTACTGGGGATGTCCCACTCTGGATCCAGCTCTCCACTGCCCTTCCTGGGTTCCTGGGCCCCCACCACCAGCTTTGGTGGCCCCCACCCCAGCTCGGTGAAAGTTCTCAGAAGTTCTCTTTCATCTCCCAACACTGCAGCAGCACTTACCGCCCCGCACCAGCACCACCAGTGTCACCAGCAGCCACCCCAGCATGGGTTACTGGGGATGTCCTGCTCCAGATCCAGATCTCCGCTGCCCTTCCTGGGTTCCTGGGCCCCCACCACCAGCTTGGGTGGCCCCCACCCCAGCTTGGTGGCAGCCCCGTGCTGGGTGCAGCTCCCCTCTCCCGGCGTTTCCTCTTGTGCTCAAAGCTTGCCCGGCGGCGGGTGGCAGCGGGCAGGGCAGGAGGCGAGGCGGGATCGTCGGCTGCACTTTTACCCAAAAGCAAAAGAGAAAGCAACTAAAATATCCCCTTTTTTTTTCTCTCTTTTTCTGTTTTTGCCGGTGTGCGTGTCAGGACTCGGCCAAAACCTGCCCCAGCATCACCACATGCCCCAGCCCGGTGAGAAGCGCAAGGTAAGCAAAAAAAAAAGGAGATGTCTTGGGGTTTTGGGGGTTTGAGGCCTTTTGTTGTTGTAGTTTCTTTTTTTTTTTTCTTTCTTTCTTTCTTTTAAATTTTTCTTTGCAAATTTCACAGCGTGGTTTTGATCTGCTGCACGTATCCAGGTGAGTTTCCAGCAGCTGCTCCGAGGTTGGGGTTATAGCTGGTTTTTTGGGGAGTGAGTGTGTGTGTGTGTGTGTGTGTGTCACACACACACCCACACACACCACCCCCCCCCAAAACCAAGCTCCTTGTGCCCATCCCTGGCACAACTTGTCCCCCAGGGTGACAAACAAAGCCCCAGTGATGCAGGAGAGCGCGGTGTCACCGAGGCAGCCGCATGACAGGGCGGGTGACCCCGGGGACAGCGGAACCGGGTGGCACCGAGGGCCACGCACAGAGTCCCCTTGTCCCCGCAGAAAGTGTCCCCTTGTGTGGCTTTTCCCCGGGGCCAGAGGGCAGTGGGTGGTGGCAGGAGTGTCCCCATGCCAGGATGGCGCTGCCAGCACCCCCCGCATACCGCTGTCACGGGCATGGCCAGGATGAAGGCACAGAGGGTCCCCTGGCACCTCCTGGATGGGGGTACACACCATGCCGTGACAAATTGAGTCATGCCAGGCTCTGCCAAACCACAGCATACAGCAGGACTGGGTTGTACTGCGCTGGACTGGGCTGTGCCATGCTAAACCAGGCCAGGTTGTGCCATGCTGGGCCATACAGGGCAGTGTCAGGCCATGAGGACCATATTGATGCCATGCCAGATGCCCTGCTGTACCAGCCTTGTGCCATTCCCTGCGGGGCTGCACTGAGCCAGGCAGTCTGTGCCAGCCCCAGGTCATTCTGCACTGTGCCATGCTGTTCTAGCCCTGTGCCATGCTGTGCCATGCCGTGCCATGCCAGACCTGGCCTTGCTGGGCTCTGCCAAGCCAGGAAGATTGTGCCACTTCTAGGCTGTCGTATTCTGGGTTGTGCCAGCCCTGTGCTGTGTCAGGCTGTTCCAGCCCTATGCCATGCTGTGCCACACTTTACCAAGCCAGGCATATTGTGCCAGGCAGATTGTGCTGCTTCATGGCAAGCCAGACCCTGCCAGATTGGGCTATATTGAGCCAGGCAGACTGTGCCAGTCCCATGTCATGCTATTCCATGCTGTGTCATCCCTGTGCCATGCTGTACCAGCACCATGCCATGCTGTGGCAGCCTTGTGCTGTGCCAGCCCTATGCCAGGCCATGCTGTGCCAACCCTGTGCTGTGCCAGCCCTGTGCCACGCTTTTCCAGCCCCAGGCCATGCTGTGCCAGGTTGTTCTGTGCCAGCCTCGTGCCATGCTGTGCCAGCCCTGTGCCATACCAGCCCCGTGCCAGCTCTGTGCCAGGCTGTGCCAGGTCATTCTGTGCCATATCCCTGTGCCATGCCATGCCAGCCCCAGGCCATGCTGTGGCAGCCGTGTGCTATGTGAGCCCCATGCCATGTCACGCCATGCCAGCCCTGTGCCAACCCTGTGCCATGCTGTGCCAGGCCGTGCCATGTCATTCTATGCCATCCCTGTGCCATGCCAGCCCCATGCCATGCTATGCTAGCCCCATGCCATGCTGTGGCAGCCTTGTGCTGTGCCAACCCTATGCCATGTCAGCCCTGTGCCATGCCATCCCCATGCCACGCAGTGCCAATCCTGTTCCAGGCTGTGCCAGGCTGCGTTCTACGCCAACCCCGTGCCATGCCGTGCCGTGCCAGCCCCGGGGCTCGGTGCTGA
Source organism: Thinocorus orbignyianus (assembly GCA_013400375.1). NCBI lineage: Eukaryota > Metazoa > Chordata > Aves > Ciconiiformes > Thinocoridae > Thinocorus > Thinocorus orbignyianus. Next base: position 28,718 of record VXBW01005450.1, on the reverse strand, counting down.
TGCGCGTCCGGTGACGCGGCGGGGCCGCTGGGCGGCGCACCGGGCGGCGGGGCGGACCGGGCG
>VXBW01005450.1:0-20398 GCA_013400375.1 Thinocorus orbignyianus | reverse complement strand
AACCTTGTGTGCTCAAGAAGGGAAATACCCCGTTTCCAAGGTGGGCACAGCACCCATGGGACACATCCTGGGGACACGAGGGTCCCCAGGGTGTCAGGGAGGTGGGAAGGGGACAATGAGGGGCAAAGTTGGGGGGGACAAAGGGCTCACCCACCCTTCAGCAGTGGGGCTGGGGCAGCGTTGGGGGGTGCTGCATAAATGGGGTGCTACCCCCAGCTCTCCGGGTGCGACACCAGGCTTGGTCCAGGTGGGTAGGTGGGACGTGTCCCCAGGGAGGGGGAGCACCCCTGCCAGAGGTGCAACGAGCCCCCCTAGATGTGGGCAGTGGAGGCTGGCACCTCCATCCAAGCGATTTTGGGGTGCTGTGGCTTTCCCAGACATGAAACCTTTCCATGTTGCTTCATGTGGAGAAAGAAAAGGTGTTTTTAAGGCAGCGCGGAGGCAGAGGGGAGATAATTCCCTTTGTGAGAACCTTTTTAAGATTGCTGGGGGCTGCAGCACAAAAGCCACACGGTTGCTTAGCAAACCCATCCATCCAGAGCCCATCCCAGCCCCGGGAAAGCACATGCTTTGCCCGGGATGTGGGAATTATGGATGCTGGCACACGAGGATGGGCGAGGGGGGACCCGTAATAAATAAGAAAAAAACCTTGGGGAGGGTTTTCCACCCCGGGGTGGCCGAGGCGGGGTTGGCCCTGGGAGAAATGTGTAATTGGAGCGATGATCCGGGCGGTGGCCTGTCTCCAGCTGGGCACGGTGAGGCTGGGATTCCCATGAAGGGCAGGGGATTTGCTCTTCTTTCGTGGCTCTTCCTAGAATCCGCGGCCAGAGCCGCCCTGGCCTATTTTACGGCGGGCAGAGAGCATATGGCGTTATTTAGTGGGATTAAGAGGTCTGTGAGATCCTAATTTCCCAAAGAGGGGGGTGCCCAGGTGGCTGGAGCAGCGCAGCCACCGGTGGTTGGGTGGCCGACGGGGCTTTTTCTCCTCCGTGGATGCTGTGTGTGGCTCATCACACCCCCCCCACCTCTGGAAAAGGTGCCAGCGGACACAACAGGTACCATTTCCCACCTTCCGATGGGAAACTCCATCCCAGGGAGGTGCAGGGATGCATCCTAGGATGCAGGGCAGCTTCTTTAGGCGGTTTTCTTGCAGAATTACCCCACCATTCCCTGTAAGGATTTGGGATTTTGCTCTAGGGAGGTGCCCGGCACCTTGCTCCGTGCTCCAGGGTGGGTTAATAACAGCATCCACAGCGCTGGGATTTCGGCTGGGGTGGGATGAGGGGCCAGAGTGGCTCCTTGGGGTGATGCCGGGTGCCTGCTTGGGGTTGTTGAAGGTGTAGCGGGGTTGTGCGTGATCTGGACTGGGCAGCGTGGTGTATTTCACCATCGAGACACTGGTCCCCGGCCTCCCCCATCCCAACTTCCTGGTGCATTTCACCAGCCAGACCCTGGTTCCCAGCCTCCTCCATCCCAACCTCCTGGTGCATTTCCCCACCCAGACATTGATCCCCAGCCTCCTCCATCCCAGCCTCCTCCACCCCAGCCTTCCCCATCCCAACCTCCTGGTGCATTTCACCAGCCAGACACTGATCCCCAGCCTCCCCCATCCCAGCCTCCTCCATCCCAACCTCCTGGTGCATTTCACCATCCAGACACTGATCCCCAGCCTCTCCCATCCCAGCCTCCCCCATCCCCGGAGGCAGCCAGAGTTCAGCGCCGTCACAAGCCGGGAAGAAGAAATGTCACGGAGAAGAAATGTCACGGAGCACCTCGGGAGGCCGCCGCTTGGTTCAGCGGTTTTCGATGCTGAACACAAACTTACGGGGCTGGAAACTGATTTTTTTTATTATTTTTTTTTCCCAGGGTGCAGTGATCCATGGCGCTGCGCCGGTGTTTAGGGAATACAGAGGGAAAAAATGTTGTCCACGGCCACGGGGAGGAGGGAGCCGGGAGCTCGTGCCCTCTGTCACGCAGCCGGGAGCGGAGCCTGTACTTTGAGACTGTGCCCGCTCCCTTATCAACCCAGCCCTGCCCTGGCGCTGCTCCCTGCACCCTTTCTGCCCCAAACTGCCCTGTTTTCCACCCGATATTCACCCTGTTGGCGGTGCCCAGCACCGGGCTGGTGTCTGATAGATGATGCTTTGCCATCCTGACAAGTTTTAGGGGTTAAATCCTGCGGGAGAGGAGCAGGATGCTGGAACTTGTCCGTGCATTTCCCAGTAATGGTCCTACCGTCACCCGGGTGGGCTAGCAAAACCCTTGAGGTGGCACGGTGTGGACTCCTTGCCACCCAAAGCCACTTGCCAGGATCCTGGCAGATCCATTTGTGGTTTAGGGACATCCGTGTTGTGCTGGGTGGCCAGATCCTGCCCTTCCCACAGCTCCGAGGAGGCAGCCTTGCAGGAAACCCGGCCAGATTTTGCTCCATGTCCATCCAGTGCCCATGGACATCCCATGGCCATGGACATCCCGTGCCCAGGCTGGGTGCTGGTGGCAGGAGGTGCTGATGGCTCCTCTCAGGCAGCCTGGGGAGGGGTGAGACATTATTTTTCTCCAGGCTTTGTGGTCACATCGGCTGTCACACGCTTTCCACGTCCTTTGAAACGCGTGCTGGACGACCACAGCAGCCTCAGCAGCGCGGGAGATGCTGACGGCGATTTTTCCACTCCGTTTTTGGTTCCAAATTAGGTGCAACAGAGGTGATGGAGGATGAGGAGGGCAGCAGCCTCAGCTCCTGCCTTCAGGGCTCGGCAGCTTGTCTCTGCCCCCCTGGTTTCTAGCCCGAGGTTTCCCTGCCGTCGGAGGGATGGGAACCAGCTGTGGGTGATGCGTCAGGCGGCGGAGGGGGGTTGCAGTGGTGTGAGATGGTTGTGGAGCCGAGGGTGGAGCGCGCGGAAACAGGAAACAACGGCCTCCCTCTGTGTCACCATTACTGGAACTTGCTCCCTTAAAGGTTTCTTTCCAGTTCCAAAACAAAACCCAGCGAGCAGGGGCCAGCCCCTCATCCTCTGGGATGTCCCCTCCCCGCAGGACGTCCCCACCGTGTACCCTAATCCCTGCCACCGGCCCTGATGGTGAAGAAACACCAAAACCAGCTGCTTTCTGCAGCTCCCTCTGGCTAATAAACCCGGGCTTGTGCTGCCCCGGTGGTGGAGCGGGTTTGCTTTCGCTGTGCCTCAGTTTCCCATCCGGCAGACAGAGGCTGTGGTTTGCTCTTGCCCCCGGGGTGGGTGCTGGGCTGTGAGTTTGCAGCTGTGGGTGCTGCAATTGCTGTTCAGGCCTGGGTTTGAGCAAGAAAAGCAACCCGAGAGGCCAGGCAGGGGTGGGAAGGGGTGAATTTCTGGGGGAGGTTGGAAGGGGAGGAAGGTTTCTGCCTCCCCCCTGGCATCACGGCTCAGCTCTGGTGCGGAGCAGGAGGCTCGGAGCCTCCAAAGGTGCTGCAGCTCAGGACAGTTGGGGGATGCGTGTCCCTAGGGCACCCAGGGACCCCTCATCCTGGGTGCAGGGAAGGGTTTGGGGGGGGATGCATGTCCCTGGGGGATGGGAGATACCCAGGGACCCCTCATCCTGGGTGCAGGGACGGGTTTGGGGGGACCCAAGCACCCTCCCTGGTTGCCAGCTTGGCTGAGGTGTTCAGTCTTGAGTGGAAAAGTTGGGGCTCATGATTTTAGGGTGGGAGCAAGAGGTACCCCACGGTGTCGAGGTTGGGGGTGATGTCAGCAGGAGGTGACAGTGCTGGGTGTCACGTGTGGAGCTCTGGTGATGATTTGAGGAGCTCTGGCCACGTGCCACCAGCGCTGGCCACGCATCTGTGTGGCCAGAGGGACTGTGTGTTGCCAAAGACCATCCTTTGTTTCTGGTTTTGGGGGATCTGGGGAGAATCCCTTCACCCCAGTCTTCATCCCTTTGTTTTTTGTGGGTGTATCTGGTCATGTCATGATGTTAAATGACATCCTTTAATTAGTGGCAGCCGTGCAGGTCCCTCTTCCCAGCCTGGCGAGGAAATTCAGCAGAATTTGCAGCCTGAGGAGGCGCAGACAGAGGAAGGGGAAGGTTGTCCTCGTGCTCACACACCAGCCAGCACCAGCTTCTGCTCTGGGCTGTGGATTATCTACAGTTCCCTCTCAGCGGAGGGAAAAAGAACTTAAATGAGCTCGTTATGTTTTAAACGGGGTTAAACTGGGCTATACAGGGCAAGATTGGGGCTGCAGCATCCCTGCGGGCTGCTCCAGGCTTGCCCATGCTTGCAAGGGGCTTGGAGAAGGGCTGAAAGGGAAGGGAAAAAGGAAATTCCCGCAAGGAGGATTGAAAATCTTGTGAGTCGGGAGGGTGGGAGTGGAGATGGTGATACAGAGACCCGACCCTTGCAGATGTGGCCTTTCAGTTGCTGGGATGAGGTGCCTGGGTGGGAATTTCAGGGTGTTTTGGGGTGTCAGCGTGGGCCCGTGCATGGTTTGGGTTTTCACCCTGGTGCCAGTGCCTGTGGCTTCCTCCTGTGGCCAAGCAGGGTCTGCTGGGGCGTCGCAAATACCCAGCGACACCTCAAAATCTCAGGGAGTCCTTGGGGACTAACTGTCCCCCCCTGCTGTGACACAGGGACCCCCAAGTGTAGGGAGATTTATAGGAACTGGAGGCATTTTCCACGCGATGGAGTGGGTCGGGCTGCGGTCACTTGGCATTTCCATCGCTTCCTCCTTTTACATCCCTTTTTCTATTCCTGCCCTCGGCACATTGCCCGAGAGGCCGCCAGCCTCTGCCCTCCCCAGCGAGCCAAAAACCAGAAGTGGGACCTCAACGAGACAGTTTGTCGTTAAAAATAACCCCGTCAGCCCATCTCCAGCAGCGCTGAACCAGGGACAGATCTTCCCTGTGGCAGCAGCTCCGGGATCGATGGGGTGACAGCAGTTGTGTCCCCCGGCACANGCCCATCTCCAGCAGCGCTGAACCAGGGACAGATCTTCCCTGTGGCAGCAGCTCCGGGATCGATGGGGTGACAGCAGCCGTGTCCCCCGGCACAGGGCACTGCGTACAAGCAGACCCATTCATCCCCAAACCCGTTCAGCCCTGTCCATCCTTTGCTTCCCCAAATTTAATTCCCTCTTTTTCTCCCTTCCCCAGTTGCCGGAGCAGCAATAGGAAGAGCTTAGTGGTGGGCACCCCCTCTCCCACCCTCTCGCGGCCTCTCTCCCCTCTCTCCGTGCCGACAGGTAAGGCACATCCCAGGGGGTATGTGGGTTGAGCACCTTCCAGATTGACCCGAATATTTTGGAGGGGAACCCTTCTGCTTCTGCAGCATCTTAGCAGGAAGGGGATGGGTACCTTTTCCAGGAGGGATTAGCTTTGATGTGATTTGCCCCCTTTTTTCCCCCCCTTTCTCCCCGCAGCCGGGAGCAGCCCCTTGGACAGCCCACGCAACTTCTCTGCCAGCACCTCCATCAACTTCCCCTTCGCTCGCAGGTGAGCTCCTCAACCCCCTCTTCCAGACCATTAACATTCACTAATAATTACACTCTATCCATTGGGACTGTTCTGTTGATTTCAAGTGATTTGTTGTGATTTGTTTTGCTATTTTCTTCTTCTCCCTGATTTTTGCTCTGCGGTGACCGGTGCCTCCCAGCCATGCTCCTCGGACTGACAGGCGAGTACTGGGCACGGGCTGGGGCTGCTCCAAGTTGGTACAGTCCTTCTTCATATCCATCCCAGAGTGGGAGATGTTGCTCTGCGACCAGGCTCCCTGCAGCTCTGGGAGCAGAAATATCCCTATTCCCATCACACCATCCCTGACCATGAGCTCAACCCCAACTTGGACCCACTCTGAGCAGTCCTGATGGATTGCCTAGTAGATCATGGAATCATAGAATGGTTAGAGTTGGAAGGGACCTTCAAGATCATCCAGTTCCAACCCCCCTGCCCTGGGCAGGGGCACCTCCCACCACACCAGGTTGCTCCAAGCCCCATCCAGCCTGGCCTTGAACCCCTCCAGGGATGGAGCAGCCACAGCTTCTCTGGGCAACCTGTTCCAGTGCCTCACCACCCTCACAGGAAAGAATTTCTTCCTAATATCTCCTCTAAATCTCCTCTCTTCCAATTTAAAATCGTTCCCCCTTGTCCTATCACTACAATTCCCGACAAGGAATATCCAAGAATGGATGCCCAGCAGATACCCAGGGATGGAAGCTCAGCTGGGTCCCTGCAGAAGCAGATCTTGCTCCATCCCTTCCCCAGCCTGTGCTGCTCAAGCCAAAATCCCCTTTAACTCATTAAGTAATTGCACACGTGAGGGCGGATGGTTGATGTTGAACCCATCAATCATCACAGGGTAGGGGGGGGAAAAGCTGGAGGCTTACGGGTGGTTTTCAGGCTTGTATCAGAGCAGAAAGCCAAACTGGGGGGTTTGTGAGCCCGCCAGCAGCCGGTGGTGCCGGTGCTGGATCCGGCACCCTGCCAGCTCCCGCCGGCCTCGGCCCCCCCACGGGAAACGGTGGCGGAAGGTGAAGGGCCTCATCTTGACCTGGACGTTGCCCCGTCCATTAGAGACATCTCCAAGAGGAAGCATTCGCCTACGTAGGAGTGTTTGCCTTCCTGTTTATAACCGGGCTCTGCTCCACGGCGCCTGTTGTCTCAGGACGGGTCTTTAGGAATCCTGATTTCTCATAGAACCAAGTCCCAAAAGGCTGGATTTGTCTCTAATTAAAAATCAAATTCTTGCATCATCTTTTTTCTTCTTCTTTTTTTTCTCTTTCTCCTCTGAAGCCAATTCATTGAGCCCCAGTGCTGCCCTTCATGAGGACCCTGCTCGCTGTCACTGTCCCCGTGGACACTTGCTCATCTTTCCCCCCCTCACCTGCAAACCCCTTGTATTTCACCCAGTTTCAGTCCATTCTGAAAAGAGCTTTCAGGCTTTATTATTGAAGCCAAACCCACATCCTCTTCCCCGTTCTGACTGTCCTGGTGTTATTTATTTGCATGTGGACGTTGTTGTTTCTCCTGTGTGTGACCGGCACCTTTGCACTCGCAGGGCTGATGGCAGAAGGTGGTCACTGGCTTCGCTACCCTCCTCTGGCTATGGGACCAACACCCCCAGCTCCACTGTCTCGGTAACGTTTGCTTTCTCATGGCAACAGGCGAGAAGAACCCAAAACCCTTGATTATTTTTTTTGGTGAAAACAACCCCAAGCCCCACGGCATTGGTTCCTGGGCAGCCCATTCCTAGAGGACCATGTGCTTTAGTTTTGTGCTTTCCAAATATGCTTTTGAGAAAGCCATGGAGCCTGGTGAGTGGCTTACAGCATCCCTGGGGGTCAGAGCATCCCACCCCTGGGCCTTACAGCATCCCTGGGGGTCAGACCATCCCACCCCTGGGCGTTACAGCATCCCTGGGGGTCAGAGCATTCCATCCCTAGGGCTTACAGCATCCCTGGGGGTTAGAACATCCCATCCCAACCATGCAGGGGAATGGCCGGGCAGGAGCCAACTGAGATGCTGGAGGTACAAGGGATGGGGCTCCCTTGGGCAGTTTGGGGTGGGAATGGGCAGCACAGACCTCTCCAGGCTGGCCTTCCTGTCCATATTTCCCATTACCAAGCACAGAACCTGCTGCCCGTCAGTGTTTCCAGCCTCCTAAGAGGAACCGTTTTCCTCGTGGACTTGCTGGTGTCAGCCCCACTGCCGGGAAGCAGGGATCCACCTCCTGATCCCTCGCCTCTCCCTTTCTTTCCAGTCGTCTTCGTCCTCCCAGGAGCGCCTGCACCAGCTGCCGTACCAGCCCACCCCCGATGAGCTGCATTTCCTTTCTAAGCATTTCCGCAGTACGGAGAGCGTCACGGATGAGGAGGGGCGGCACTCGCCCTGCCTGCGCCCACGATCCAGGAGCCTCAGGTACGGCATCCACCGTGGAGACCACCCCTGTCTTCTCGCAAGATGTTCCTGGGGCGTCCCAGTCCTGCTGAGCCCATCCCAAGGTGTTCCCCAGGATGGGTTTTTCCCCTTGCAAAGGAGTGGAGAAGCTATGACTTGAGGTTTTAGGCTCCTCATCCCTGGAAACGTTCAAGCTCAAGTTGGACAGGGCTCTGAGCAACCTGATCTACTCGTAGATGTCCCTGCTCATGGCAGGAGGGTTGGTCTAGATGGCCTCTAAAGATCCCTTTCAACCCAAACCATTCCATGAGTCTATGACCCTAAGCTCTGTGATTTGGGGCATTAGGGGCTGGTTCTCAGCATCTTCTTGGCTCTTGGGATGTGGCATTGCTCTCCTGGCAGCAGGAGACACCTGAGAGTGAGGTTTCGTGGGACTGAAGACAGAGAAAGTGGGGCTTGTTCTAAACTAGTTGGTTTGCAGCTTCTTGCCCAGTTGTCTCAAAGGTCTCAGTGGAGCAGAAGCCTGAGTGGTGGCATGTCCTTGCAGGGGGTGGCTGGGATGAAAAATCCTGGTTTTGGGCTTGGGTTGGAAACATCACCCATGTTTGTTGGGGCTGGGCATCAGCCTGGCCTTTGCCTCTGCAAAGAGCAAGGGGCGCAGAGGGGCAGGCATTTGTGGGATGGAGGAAGGAAAATTTGGGAAGACCACCAAACCAATGGCCATAGCATCCTGCTGACCCCCAGGACCTGCCAAGCTCCGTGTTGCTGCTCCAAGACCATGTCCTGCACAAGGAGTTGTTCAAGTTTCTGCTTGTCCAGCCCCGGGAACTTGTGCTTTTTACAGGGGATGTTTCAATTAAATCCTGTTTTCCCTCTGGAAAAGCTCCCAACCTTCTTTGCACCAGAGGCAGAGCCGTAGCCCTGCGTGTTGCTGGCTGAAATTTCATTAAAATCAGATTAATTGTCTGACAAGGGTTTTGCAGGTGGCAAGGTTTTCACCAAGGAGATGCCAGCTCTGCGGCCGGCACAGCGTGGCAAAGGCTGAGCCAGGGGATGGGCTGGGGGTGGCAGCGAGTGGTTGGGGTCTGGTTTTAATCATTATATTTATTATATAGTGGTTAACGAGTTGCTGACTCCTCCTGCGACTTGCTTTGCATAACGGGATCACCAGGCAGGTGCCTGAGGGAGGCAATGTTGGGTGAGGGTAAGCGAGAAACCTTGGTTGAAACCTTGGAAGTCCCTGCATCCACCGTGGGGTTCGGTTGGGGTTTCTTCACTGGGGAGCTGCAAAAGGGGCAACCATGGTGAGAAATTGGGGGATCCGGAGGAAGGAAAGGATGAGCTCACTCCTCAAAGCCAAATTGAGTGGTGCACCGGCCTCTCAGCTCTGGATTTTCAAGAGGTGTCTGGGTTTGTGGGAGGTTAACCTTCCCTGGACCAGGTCCCAGGGACCTCCTGATCCGTGCACGGTGGGAGGGTGTCTGCTGGAAGTGCTGGCTGAAGGCTGATGACTCCACTCAGATGACCTTTAAGCACTTGGGATGGAGAGTTAGGAGGAGGGAACAAATTGCTTTCCAGGGGTAGTAGCTATTTCCATAGATGTAAATGACTTGGACCTCGTAACACAACTGGCTTCCTCCCTCCGCAGCCCTGGACGGACGAGTGGAACGTTTGATAACGAAGTTGTGATGATGAACCATGTCTACAAGGAGCGGTTCCCCAAGGTAACTGCTGGGACTGGGGAGGGCAAGCCTGATAGTGCATTCACGGCATCCTGACAGGGTCTTCTTCAGAACAACCTCTCCTCCGTGCTGGACTACAAAATGTGTGGGTAGATACTGAGGGGACAGTGTTGGGAATGCTGGAAATGTGGTAACGAACTGAGGAGGCAGGGACCTGCAGCTCTGCATCATCACATATGTAGACAGTGGTCTCTGGTCACTTTGGTGGAGCTTTTCCAGCCTGCTGGAAGCTGGGTCCCAGGTGGGACCGTGATGCGCACATGGCTGTTGGAGTTCCAGGAGGTAGTAGCTTGGGATCCTGGCTGGCCAAACCCAACACTTGGTATGAGGACACCTGTTCCCGGGCATCACCATCCACTCTGCCTTGCAGGCCACAGCTCAAATGGAAGAACGTCTGCAGGACACCATCACAAACTTCTCTCCAAGCAGCACTCTGCCGCTGGCAGACGGGGTGCTGGGCTTCATCCACCACCAGATCATCGAGCTGGCCCGTGATTGCTTGGCAAAGTCCCAGGGAGCTCTCATCACCTCCCGCTACTTCATGGAGCTGCAGGAGAAACTTGAGAAGATGCTCCGAGATGTGAGTATGGGGCAATTCCGTGCCTGGAGCCATCTCCTGAAGCCATGGATAGACATCCAGCTTCTGTCTTCTCTCTCGCAGGCCCAGGAGCGTTCAGAGAGTGAGGAGGTGAAGTTCATTGACCAACTGGTGAGGAAGCTGCTGATCATCATCTCCCGTCCTGCTCGCCTTCTGGAGTGCCTGGTAAGACACAGCAGCTCCCAATTGTCTTGTCTTTCATGGTTTTCGCCCACTTGGAAAGGAGGCAAAGCCTTTACTTTTTTCCATTGACCCTTCACATGGGGAACGATGCTAGAAACAGAAAAGCATTTAGCTTTCTCATGCAAGCATCCATAGCCTGTCCCCAAGTACAGATGTCACCTGCAAGGCTTAGAGGAAAGGCTTAACTCTGCAAGGTCTTGCTCCTCAAATTTGCTTGGTGTTCCCCACCCAGGAGTTTGACCCAGAAGAGTTTTACCATCTCCTGGAAGCTGCAGAAGGACACGCCAAAGTTGGCCAGGGAATAAAGACCGATATTCCTCGATACATCATCAGCCAACTGGGTCTCGTCAAGGACCCACTGGAAGGTAGGGAACTGCTTGGGTTTGTGGCCCTGAGGCCTGCAGTGGGATGTGGACTCCCAGTTTGGCCACTGGCGAGCATGAACGAGCACTGGGAGGTGGCAGGGAGACTGACAGGGCTGAGTTGGTGTCATGGGGTGGGTCACAGTGGGACCAGGACAGTGTCCAGGTCTCCTGGCCAGCCCCACATCCCTCATTATTACTCCCAACACGTTCATCAAAGTAGATTAGGCTCAAGAACACTTAATCCATAGGAAGCCACAGCCCTGGGGGGGAGGGAGGGGGATGACACCATAATCCCCAAATAACACGGGAATGACTATGGAAAAAAGAGAATTATATAAATGTTTAACCTCGTGTTGAACCTCTTAACGCCATGACCTGGATTTCTCCATACAATAGCTAGAGCAAAGCATGTGGCTAAATCCTGGTGGGATCTCTGAGTTGGGAGGGAGAATGGTTGGCGGGGGGGTACTTTGGTGGGGGTTGAGCATGGAGAAGGTGGAGAACATCCCTGTCTTCTGCAGAAATGGTCCAGCTGGATCACTTTGACAGCGGGAACACCATCACGCCAGAGAATGATGATGCCTGTGAGGTGGGTATGGTCCTACCTGCGTGTCCCACCTGATGCCTCCAGCTTCATTCTGCCTGACCTCACACCAAAGCTCCTTGCAGTGGCTCCTCTGCTATCTTAGGCTGAAAGACATTAATTTGGGTTGTCCCCAAGGGTGACTGCTGTATTCAGGTGTCATATCTCATGGTCCCTCATCCGGGTTCTTAAGTGGACAGAGCTCAGAGTGGGCAGAGCATCTTGGCCTTCTGGTTTGGGGTTTGTGGCTGGAAATGGATCAGGGAGAGATGGCCTCTGACAGTGAGGAGCCATCAGGGGTGGTGTGTGATGGTGCTCAGTGAATTTCTGCCTGCACCCAGAGCTCTGGCCTGCCAGGAAATGTTAAAAACCTTCTGTGTCTTCTCCAGAGCCAGCCTTTGACCACCGCTCCTCGGAGGAAGCCCTGCGAGGGGGACTTTGAAACCATCAAGCTGATCAGCAATGGGGCTTACGGGTGAGTTGGGAAGTTCCTAACACTTGTTTCCATCTGTAAATATCTCCAAGGTTCTCCCCATCTTAGCCCCACGGTGCTGTGTGGTTGGTCCTGGTGGTTGGAGGACATGTTTCGAGGTGCAGCCTCTCCCCTAGGGCCGTGTACCTGGTGAGGCACAGGGAGACGCGGCAGCGCTTCGCCTTGAAGAAAATCAACAAGCAGAACCTCATCCTGAGGAACCAGATCCAGCAGGTGTTTGTGGAGAGAGACATCCTCACCTTCGCGGAGAACCCCTTCGTGGTCAGCATGTTCTGCTCCTTCGAGACAAAGCGACACCTCTGCATGGTGATGGAGTACGTGGAAGGTGAGAATGGGATTCAGGGCTGGAGGGATGGCTGGGATTAGTGTCTGAGTGTTGGCAGCACCACCTGGATGTGTCATGATGCTCTTCCCTGAGCCCCCTGTGCTCAGGAGGATCCGTGTCCTCACAGGGGGTGATTGCGCCACGTTGCTGAAGAACATGGGCCCACTGCCCGTTGACATGGCAAAGATGTACTTCGCCGAGACTGTTCTTGCACTGGAGTATCTCCACAACTACGGCATCGTCCACCGGGACCTCAAACCTGACAAGTGAGGACGTGGGTCAGGTCTGAGTAAGGACGGGGTTGTATTTGGATGGGGAAGGGAGAAGGACTGATCCAAGCCAAGAGGATAAGGAAGACTAAGGTTGTGGGTTTTGGTGCCCCAAGACCTGCTTCTGAGCCACTGCACCAGGACCAGAGGTCTTGGGATCCAGCCCATGGCAGGACATCTGTCTTCTCTTGCAGTTTACTCATCACCTCCATGGGCCACATAAAGCTGACAGACTTCGGCCTGTCAAAGATCGGCTTGATGAACATGACCACGAACCTCTACGAAGGTCACATGGAGAAGGACACTCGGGAGTTCATGGACAAGCAGGTGTGAGGTCCTGCCCTGCTTGGCCCATCTGCTGTCACTGGGGACCCAGGTAGCCTCAGGACCTGTTGCAGAGGTTGTTGCAGAGGTGTCAGCCGCTGATTCCCACGCAGGTGTGTGGCACTCCGGAGTACATCGCCCCAGAAGTCATCCTCATACAGGGCTACGGGAAGCCTGTCGACTGGTGGGCCATGGGCATCATCCTCTACGAGTTCCTGGTGGGCTGCGTCCCCTTCTTCGGAGACACCCCCGAGGAGCTCTTTGGGCAGGTCATCAGTGGTGAGTGTCGGTGGCAACTTTGCTCCTCAGTTCATTCTTTCCAGCAGTCGTAGCATGTCCTTAAGAGAGCTTCATTCCTTCATTTCACACTCAGTTGCACGGTGAGGAAGCTCCTCAAGCTTTGATTTCCTGACTTAGAAGGATGCTTTCATCTGCTGTGGCTCCTGGGGGACTTTCCTCTTGTCCAGAAGTGACTTTTTCCTGTGACCTCGCATCATCTCGGCCCCCATTGTGTCCAAACTCTTCCAGCCACTCCAAACTCCTTTTCCTTTTTCCTTGCAGATGAAATTATGTGGCCGGAAGGAGACGAGGCTCTTCCTGCGGATGCCCAGGACCTGATCACGCGGTTGCTGAGACAGAGTCCCCTCGAGCGCCTGGGCACCGGTACGTGGCGGGGGGGCAGCCCCCCTAATTCATGTCAAACCATTTGCTGAAACCAAAGCGTTGTCCTGCCACGTTGAGAATGCTCAGAGGAGGTCCTCAGCTTGGGGTTCAGCCCGGGAAGGTTCAGGGTTCTGGTCCATCCTGTTTTAAGCCATTTTCTCTGTGTGGAGGAGAGGCCATGCCACCTGGGATGGGAGCAGGAGCATCCCGGATCCTGATCCTGCCCTCTCCCCCTGATGTGGGATTTTCTGCCTGGCAGGGGGTGCACACGAGGTGAAGCACCATTCCTTCTTCCTCCACCTGGACTGGAACGGGCTGCTGCGGCAGAAGGCCGAGTTCATCCCTCAGCTAGAGTCGGAGGACGACACCAGCTACTTCGACAGTGAGGCCAAATCCATTCCCTTTCCCTGACCCCTTCCACCNCATAGGAGAGATGCTCTAGCCCTCGAAGCATCTTTGTTATCCCCTTCGTTACCTCTCTGGGGATTTGGGACCGGGCTGTCAGCCGCAAATACAGCTCCTGGTGGGCGCAGGTCCCACTGGAGCTCTGTGGGCAGGCAGGACAGGGTGTGTTGCAGGCAGGGTGACAGCTCTACCCACTCCGACTCTTGCAGCTCGCTCCGAGAGGTACCGCCACTTGGATTCAGAAGACGAAGAAACCAACGATGAGGAATCATCCGTGGAGATCGGGCAGTTCTCCTCCTGCTCCCATCGCTTCAGCAAGGTGCTCCAAACCCTCCTCTGGCATCCAAAAAGATGGGTGCTATGGTTGTACCGAGCATCGGCATCTTGACTGGTGACACCAGAATCCCTGGATTCCTGAATTTCTGCTCCTTGCTGACGGCAACTCGTCTCCTCCTCAGGTGTACAGCAGCTCCGAATTCCTGGCTGCTCACTCCAACCTCAGCCTCTCGTCCTCCGACCGGAGTCACAGCGACGACAAGGAGGAGCGATGGGACAGGCACTCAGGAGACGAGGAGAAGAGCCGGCTGGCAGGCACCGAGCCCCGGTACGTGGTGAGATGGGGATGCAATGCCACTGTTGGTTCATGCCAGCACCAAGATATCAGTGGGAGGTGTCCTGAGGTGCCACACCAGCTCAGTGCCATCCCCCTTGCCCGTTATTTCTTGTCCTGAGCCCTCCTGCTCCCCCTTCACAGGCTCCGTTCCTGGACCTCCTGCAGCTCCACACCATACACCTCCCGGCACGAGCGGAGCCGCAGCCCCGCCGCGTTGCCCAGCACCTACAGCCTGGACACCATGCCCAAATTCGCCTTCTCCTCGGAGGATGAAAGCCCTTGTGTGGCATCCTCCAAGCCAGAGAGACCCAAGTTTGTGCTGGGAGACCCTGACGCGGGGACTGGCAGCACAATGAAGCCATTGGGGTTGTCCGGTGCGTAGGCTGCAGGCACCCGGTGGGATGCTCTGGAGTCCACCAGCGTCCCACATGGCGTGGGGTGGCTTTTCCACATCCCCAAACTCTCCTTCCTTCCTTCTGGGCAGCTGATCTCGCCAACCTGAACCGTATCCGCCTCCGGAGCAACAGCACCGGCACCAAAAACTCCACTCCCCGGAGTCTGGAGCCAGGCAAGAGCCATCGGCTGAGCAGCCAGAAGGACGTGTCGGACAAGCAGAGAGCCTCGCAGGGTGGCCGTGTCCCCAAATCTGCCTCCGTCTCAGCCTTGTCCCTCATCATCACATCGGGTCCGTGTGCCATGTGGTTTATCCCGCGGGATGGCGGCTGCCGTGTGGTTTTCCCGGGCTGAACCAGCTTCTCCTGCTTGCAGATGACTTTGGCGGCGGCGCCTTGATGAGCCCCATCTCCCCCCACTCCCTCTCCTCCAACCCCTCTTCCCGTGACTCCTCACCCAGCCGAGACTCGTCCCTCGCCATCACCAGCCTGCGGCCCCCCATCATCATCCACAGCTCGGGCAAGAAGTACGGCTTCACCCTGCGAGCCATCCGTGTCTACATGGGGGACAGCGACGTCTACACCGTCCACCATATGGTCTGGGTAGGCGGCCTGGGCTCCATGTAGGGAGGGAATGGTGGGGCTGGACACTGCTTTTCCCAGTGGGAAAAACACCAAGAGGAAGGTTTGGTCCGTATCCAAATAAAACCTTGGTCTTTGGATTGCAGAGCGTGGAAGAGGGGAGCCCTGCGCAAGAAGCAGGGCTGAGAGCAGGCGACCTCATCACACATGTGAACGGTGAATCGGTGCTGGGTTTGGTTCACCGGGACGTCGTCGAGCTGCTGCTGAAGGTGGGCAGGTGGCACCTGGTGTGGCGGTCCTGTGGCTCCCTGGCATCACCTCTGCCCACAGCGGAGCCGGGAGCCGGTTGGGGTCCGGTGCTCAGGCTGCAGAGACTGATTTTCTGCTCCTCAGAGTGGGAATAAAGTGGCCCTGAGGACCACCGCCCTGGAGAACACCTCCATTAAAATCGGCCCCGCTCGGAAAAACAGCTCCAAGACAAGGATGGCAAAGAGGAGTAAGAAGAGCAGGAAAAGGGACGGCCAGGACAGGTGGGTAGAAGCAGGATGGGATAATATGGGATAATATAATTTGTCCCAGTGTGTGCCATACTGGGAGGGGATGCTATGCCAAACTGGGGGGTCCAATCCTGCTGGATAAACTCCAGCTTGAAAGAGAAGTTGAGGCTCTTCCTTTCTCCACCACCTTTGTCGTGTGTGTCTCCCCGCCCCCTTGCCAGGAGAAAATGCCTCTTCAAGAAGATCTCCAAGCAGTCCTCGGTCCTGCACACGAGCCGCAGCTTCTCCTCCGGTCTCCATCACTCCCTCTCCTCCAGCGAGAGCCTCCCGGAGTCCCCCACGCACAGCTTGTCCCCGGGTCCCACCACACCCTGCCGCAGCCCCGCTCCCGATCTCCCCCCAGGTACCCCAACCCCTTGGAGGGGGTGGATATTTGCCGTGGACAAGGTTGGTGGGTTGGGAGGGTGTCCCACCATCCCTGGTGGTGACCTGTTTCTCTTTGTGTGGCAGATGCTGTGTCCCCGCAGAGCACCTCTCCCTCCTCCAGCACCCCGACGTCGCCCGCCGGCCACGTGCGCCCCAGCTCCCTGCACGGGCTGGCCCCCAAACTGGGGGGGCAACGCTACAAAGTGGGAAGGCGCAAATCCACCAGCAGCATCCCCCCCTCACCCCTGGCTTGCACCCCATCCTCCGCCCAGCGCCCACCTTCTCCCCAACGCTCCCCCTCCCCACTCCCAGGGTACCCCAAAACCCCTCATTCCTTCCAGGGCAAGACCCTGTCCCCTCCTACCATCGTCCGGCAGAGCTCCAGACCCCGCAGCGCCGACTGCCCCCGCTCCCCCCTCCTCAAACGCGTCCAGTCGGCCGAGAAGATCGTCACCGTCCTGGCGGAGAAGAAGACCGCCGGTGGCCGCAAACTGGGGCTGGAGATGCCTGTGATGGATGGGGAGGCCATCAGGGAGGGCGAAGCCTTGGTGTACCCCGGGGAGCACAGTTATCACCCCGCCGGCTGCCGGCTGGGGGAGAGGCACGACCGGGACCAGGAGATGGTGGTGATGAGGCGCTTGAACCTCTCCGAGCGCCGGGACTCCTTCAAGAAGCAAGAAGCGGTTCAAGAAGTGAGTTTTGATGAACCAGAGTCGGCGCCAGCAAGTGAAGAAGGTGGGAAGAGTGAAACCAGGCAGGGCACGGTGCTCTGGTGTGGTGGCACGGACCCGAAGCCGAAGCCCAACCAGGTCCCACAGATCGCGGTGCAGGGCTCCGAGAGCGACGAGCAGGAGCCTGCGGTGGCCGAGTGGGAATGCCAGGGCTCCTACCCCATTGGAAACACCGAGCCGTTGGATGGAAGCATCTCCTCGCCACGGTGGGATGGCTACGAGCATCGGGACCGTGGCTCCCAGCAGCACTGGAACTGCGGGGAGAGAGCAACCAGCCACCGGCAACCACCGCGGGTGCCACCGGCACGGGGCCAGGAGCCGGTGGGTGCTCAGCTCCCGGCAGCCCGGGGTGGCATGTGGAGTGGGGCTGAGCATGCCTGAGCCCCATAGGGGTTCCAGGTCCCCATGGTGGCTCCAGTGTACCCCATGAGGGTTCCAGGTCCTCATGAGGGTTCCAGTGTTCCCTGTGGTGGATCCAGGTCCCCATAGTGGATCCCGTACCCCATGGTGGTTCCAGGTCCTCATGGTGGATCCAGATCCTCAAGAGGGTTCCAGTTCCCCAGGGTGGTTCCGGTTCCCCACGGTGACTCCAGGTCCCCATGAGGGTTCCAGTGTTCCCCATGGTGGATCCAGGTCCTCGTGAGGGTTCCAGTGTTCCCTGTGGTGGATCCAGGTCCCCATAGTGGATCCCGTACCCCATGGTGGTTCCAGGTCCTCATGGTGGATCCAGGTCCTCATGAGGGTTCCATGGCCCCGTGGTGGATCCAGGTCCCCATGGCAGTTCCAGGTCTCCACAGCATCCCACCGCCTGCCCCCAAAAACCCCATCCCGTGTGGTGTAGCCATGGGAGAACCATCCCCAGAGCCGTTTTGGACATCGGTGCTGGCGGGGCTGGCTGCGCCCCGGCACCTCCACCCCCCCGAGGCTTTTTTTGTACTCCCCGAAAGATGCTCATATTTTTATAGAGACGCGGGAGCTTTCCCGGGGATGGCGTTTCCCCGGCAGGACCCCGACCTTTGTGTATAGAAAGGACTCGATGGAAATATTCGTTAATTAATTTATTACTTTTTATAAGCTAAAGGGGCCGCGCGGGACCGTCGCAGGGTCCCACCTGGCCCTGGGGGGGATCCCAGGATTTTCCATGTTGTTTCTAACCTTGCAATGGCCCGCTCCCTTCTCCTTGCTTTATAACTTTAGTTGTAGCTGGAAACACCCCGAAACTCCAAAGAAACTCCTGGAAGGGGGGGTAATTGTGATATTTAAATTAAAAAAACCCAAAAACCAACACCCCCCAAACACTGGCAGCCCAGGCTGGGGTGCTCATGGCTAATTTTATATGCATACAGTTCATCGTACGATGAGGCCTATGGTTTGTTTTATAAATATATCATGGATATAAAGGTTTTAATTCTTTTATTGGGAGCCTTTTGGAGCCAACCCGGCTCCATCGGCCCTTCCCCATGGAGCCAGCAATCGGATGCAAATACGAAGAGGATTTTTGGTTTTTTAGGGCTGGTTTTGCTCTTTGCATTTCTCCTGCAGCCACATCCCACGGTGTTCCTTGGTCGCTGCATACAGACATCCACAGAAAGACAATATTTCTTTTTTTTTAAAAAAAAAAAACAACCAAACCAAACCCAAACCCCAGCGAGCGCCTGTGCTCCTTCTCCTTCATTTGGAATTTGGAAATCTCACCCTCTTTCCCCATCCGTAACCCCCCCCCTCCATCGCTTTTTATCCAACAAACTCTGGCTCAACCCAGCATTTTCCCCATTTCTGCTGGTTTCCATGATCTAAACGTTTCCATTTGGTGATGCATGGACTGGCTTCCCCCCAGTTTGCCACCCCTGCTGCCCTTGGGCATCGCCGTGCCACCCGCAAGGGGCACTTTTCCTCCCCCAAAGCAGCCAGGGGTTGGGTTTTTTTGGCTGTACATTGGATTATTTTGTGTGCCTGTGGTTTGTGCCAGACTCCGGATCCTGCATCCCCCCCCCTCCCCATCCCCTCTCTGTTAAACTGGTGCCATTGAGCCCCCCCCAAAATAAGCAGCCAGAGCTGCTCGGTGTCTCCTTTGCTTTTTCTTCTGTATTAAGGTCTCAGGAAGGTTTTGGGGGAGACACTGGGCACCCCCTGCCCACTGGCACCGCGTGAAGGGGGGGTCAGGCCATGCACGGGTGGCATGGATATGGAAAAAAAGGAATATTTGAGTGGAAAACATCTTAAAAGCCACGGGGACCGTGTCTTCCTGCCCAGTGCCCAGCTCTGTTCTTACCTTCGGGAAGTTTTATGTTGTATTAAAATTGTTCCTTGCCATGAGCCCCGGCGTGGTGTCTGCAGCCAGGGGGGTGGATTTGACACTGCGGGCACTGCAACGTGGCTGGGCAGGGTGTGTCCCCCGGCGTGGGGTGATGGAGAGGGGTAAATGGGGGTTGGTGGGTACCAGAGCTGCCCCAGTTTGGGCAGGGAGGGATGGGGGAACACGCCGGGCACCCAGCCTGGCACCAGCCCCAGGCCTGGATTGTGGGTGCCTGGTGCCCAGTGTGGTACCCAGTGCAGTGCCCAGTGAAGTACCACAAGCCCAGTGCTGTCCCAGTGGCCGTTGCAGTACCCCGTGCCCAGTACAATCCCAGTACCCAGTGCAGTGCCCAGTGTAGTCCCAGTGGAGTGCCCCATGCCCAGAGCAGTCTCAGTGCCGCTGCAGTGCCCAGTGCAGTGCCCTATGTCCAGTGCAGCCCTGGTACTGGTGCAGTCCCAGTGCAGTGTCCAGTGAAGTGCCCCATGCCCAGTGCAGTCCTAGTGCCAGTGCAATGCCCAGAGCAATGTTCCACGCCCAGGACAGTGCCCCATGCCCAGTGCAGTCCTAGTGCCAGTGCAATGCCCAGAGCAATGTTCCACGCCCAGGACAGTGCCCCATGCCCAGTGCAGTCCCAGTGCCCGGTTCCGTCCCGGTGCCCGGTTCGTCCCCGTCCCGCCGCCAGGGGGCGTCCCGCGCTCCCCGCTCAGCGCCGAGTCCGGCCGGCGCCTTCGGAGAGACTCGGCTCTTTCCGGAGCGGTTCGGGCGGGGGGCGGGGCCCCGAGGGCGCCGGGCGGCGNCCGGAGGGCGCGGGGGGGCGAGGGGAAGGGGAGGGGCTCAGGGGGAGCTTCGGGCCAGCTCGTTCCTCCTCGGCTTCTATCGGCTCTTTCCGGGGCGGGTTCGGGCCGTTCCGGAGACGTTCGGGCCTTTTCCCAGGCTGCCGCCGGGCTGGGAGGCAGGAGCGGGCTGGAGCCGAGCGGCGGCGGATGGGGCCGGCGGAGAGGTGGGACGGGGAATGAGGGGAGACCGGGAATGAGGGGGGAGGGTGGTCGGG
>VXBW01005449.1:21960-35919 GCA_013400375.1 Thinocorus orbignyianus | reverse complement strand
TCAAATTCCCCCTTAGACCCCTCAAACCCTGCACTGGGAGCAGGGAATGGCGAGATGGGGGACACACAGGGCGCCCCTGACTCCCCCCTTCTCCTCCCCACCCTCAGGACCCCGAGTGGGGAGCCGAGGCCTGGCAGCCGGTGGCCCCGCAGCCCCCGCCGGGTCCCCTCCCGGTTCAAGGGGAGAAACCGGCGCCGGTGGCCGAGATCTCGCTGTGGACGGTGGTGGCGGCGGTGCAGGCGGTGGAGAGGAAGGTGGAATCGCAGGCCCGGCGGCTGCTGAGCTTGGAAGGCAGAGCCGAGACGGCGGAGAAGAAGGTCTGCGGGCTGGAGAAGGCCGTGCTGGATTTCGGCAACCGGCTGGAGAGGAAATGGGCCGCCTTGGCCGCCCTGGTGCAGGAGAACACCCGCCGGCTGGAGCACGTCGAGAGGCAGCTCCAGCATCACGGGCGGTGGGCCGCCGGCAACGGGCCGGGCTCCGGAGGGGACGAGGGCAAGGTAACGGGGACGGGCCCCGGGTAACGGGGGATGAGCCTTGGGTTGCTCCTCGTTAGCCTTGGCTAATGATGGCACGCCCACGGTGACAGGGACAAGCCCAAAGGTAACGGGGCACACGCCTGTGGTGGCAGGGATGAGCCCTGGGTTATGGGGATGTGCATCAAGTGACAGGGACAAGCCCAAGGTAACGGGGACGTGCCCATGAGGATGTGTCCCAGGGGATGGGGGTGAGCCCTGGGTTATTGGGACAAGCCCCAAGTGACAGGGACAAGCCCAAGGTAATGGGGACAGGCCCTGGGTAATGGGGGACGTGCCCATGGGGACCAGCCCCAGCTCACGGGGACGTGTCCGAGGGGATGGGGATGAGCCCTGGGTTATGGGGACTTGCCCAAAGTGACAGGGACAGGCCCAAGGGAAGGGGGATGGTCACCAGGTAATGGGGGACGTGCCCACGGAGATGGGGATGAGCCCTGGGTTACTCCTCGTTAGCCTCGGGTAATGATGGCATGCAAATGGTGATGGGG
This sequence comes from Thinocorus orbignyianus, assembly GCA_013400375.1. Lineage (NCBI taxonomy): Eukaryota > Metazoa > Chordata > Aves > Ciconiiformes > Thinocoridae > Thinocorus > Thinocorus orbignyianus. The sequence goes on along the minus strand of VXBW01005449.1, from coordinate 34,898 downwards.
ACAAGTCAAAGGTAACAGGCATGTGCCCACAGGGATGTGTCTGAGGGGATGGAGCCCTGGGTTATGGGGATGTGCCCAAGGTGTCAGGGACAAGCTCAAGGTAACAGGGACGTGCCCACGGTGACCAGCCCCAGCTCCTGGGGATGTGGCCAAGGTGATGGGGATGAGCCCTGGGTTACTCCTCGTTAGCCTCAGCTAATGATGGCACACCCGTGGTGATAGGGACAAGCTCAAGGTAATGTGGTTGTGCCCACGGTGACAAAAGGGGACAAGCCTCACCTAATGGGGGTGTGCACAAAGTGACAGGGACAAGCCCCAGCTCGTGGGAATGTGTCCGAGGGGATGGGGATGAGCCCCGGCTAAGAGGGACGTGCCCAAAGTGACAGGGATGAGCCCAAAGCAATGGGGACGTGCCCAAGGTGGCAAAGGGGCACAAGCCCCAGCCAACAGGGGTGTCCCCAAGGTGCCACCTGCCCTTCCAGGTGCCAGCGGCGTGCGAGGACGACGTGGCACATTTGCCGGAGCCGGAGTGGGGCAGCTCGGAGAGCCGGCAGAAGGAGCTCTACAGGATGGTGGCGAAGGGGACGTGCGAGGCCGCCATGTCCCTTGGTGAGGATCAGTCTCTGCTGAGGTGGGGGGCACTTTGTCACCCACCCCCTGCCCTGGGATGAATCCCTGTGCTGTGTTTTCTGGGTGTCGGGAGGAGAACAGGCGGGGAGAGGTGACAGCTTCAGGCAGTGAAGGTTTGCTGTCCCTTGGCTGCGGTGACAAGAGTCCCAGCTCTCTCAGCCTTTCCTCCTCAGGGGGATGCTCCAGTCCCTCCAGCATCTCTGTTGCCCTGTGCTGGGCTCCCTCCAGTAGTTCCCTGTCTCTCTGGAACTGGGAAGCCCAGAACTGGAGGCAGGATTCCAGTTGTGGCCTCCCCAGTGCAGAGCAGAGGAGAATGACCTCCCTTCATCTCCTGTCCACACTTTTCCCTACACAGCCCAGGATCCCACTGGCCTCCTGGCCACCAGGGCATGTTGCTGGCTCATGGAGAGTTCACTGTCCACCAGGACCCCCAGACCCTTCCCCTCAGAAGTGTTTTCCAGCAGATCCACCCCTAACTCCTGTTGGTGCCCAGAATTCTTCCTCCCCAGGTGCAGGACCCTGCCCTTGCCCTTGTTGAACCTCATGAGGTTCTTCTCAGCCCAGCTCTCCAGCCTCTCCAGGTCACTCTGGATGGTGGCACAGCCCTCGGGAGTGTCGGCCACCCCTCCCAGTTTGGTCCCAGCAGGGAACGTGCTGAGGATGCGCCTGGTCCCTCATCCAGGTCCTTGAGGAACATGTTGACTAAGACTGGGCCAAGCACTGACCCTTGGGGGACACCACGGGTGACAGACCTCAACATGACCCTGCTCCATGAATCACAACCCCCTGAGTCCTGTCAGCCAGTCAGTGATGATGGTCCTGGCAACCCTGAGCTGCTCCTCTGGGACCCCCCGGGGCACCCCACAACTCCCCGTATCACGGGGGGCCTGGTGCTGGTCCCCACTTCAGAAGTTCTTTCTCCTTCCCAGGGCCTGGAGATGCCGGCTCCAAACCCTCCCTGCTGCCACCGGCTGAGGACGGGGAGGATCCGGGTTCAAGGAGCCAGGGGCTGCTGGAGAAGGGAGCGGCGCCGGGACACCTCAGCGGGGGTGAGCCAGGGGGAGGGCTGAGAACGGGCGCTATCGACACACCTGGGGCAGGGGCTGTCCCCGCTGTTGCTGCTGCCACCCCACAAAGCCCTGGGGGTGGCGTTTGCATCCTGCCCCCTCTGCCACCCCTCGGGGGTCAGCAGAGCTGGGGACATCCCACCCGGAGCGTTCCCAGCCCTGCCACGGGGTCAGGAGCCGTCGGGGAATTTAAGCCGCGCGATCGGGGCCTCCTGAAAACTTTTCAGACCGAATCTTTCCAGCCCAGGAGAGGCCCCTTGGCCAAAAAGAGCAGAGGAAGGGGGGATGTGGGGCAGGGCTCAGCGCCAGGGTGGCCTGGTGGCTGCACCCCACCCCTGAGACACCCTCCCTCCTGCTCCTGGAAGGTTTTGCTTTGGTTCTTCTCCTCAAATTCACCCAAATTCACCGACAGAGTTCCTCCCAGGACTCCGCTGCTTCAGTTTTTCCTTCAGCTTTCCTCCATTTGGTTTTTTTTTAAGAATATTGCGTTGCCCGTCCATCAGACGGCCCCGGGGTCCAACAAGCTGCCCCGAGGAGGTCCCGGTGTCCCCTCTGCCTCGTGTCCTCCCTCTTTGCCCTGGGTACAAACCTTCCTGCTGCCTCTGAGGGCGTGTTTGCTGGTTGGTGCCACCAACGCGCCGCAGGGGAAGCTCGGCTCCTGCCGGGAATGAATTCCATTCCCCGCCAGGAACGAACGGCCCCGTCTCTCGGGCAGGTGAGAAGATCGTCATCAAGATGGAAGAGCAGCAGCCGCCGGAGGAAGGAGCTGAAATCCTGGCCCTGCCGCAGGTGAGGCTGGAGGAGGAGGTTCTGCCGAGCCAGGAGCAGCCTCTGCCCTGGCAGAGCCATGGAGCCTTGGAGGAGGAGAAGGCGGCGGGAGAGGCAGTGGGGGACTTCTGCCACCACGGGGCCGCCCAGCCCGAATTCAAGCCCGTGGTGGTGCCGGTGGAAGCCCACCCTGCCCCAGGCTTGCCTTTCCCGGCGGAGCACGTGCTGGGCGTGGGCACGGACCAGCCCTTCGCCCTGCCCCAGGGAATGCCGCTGGGAGAAGACACGGCCACGGAGATGGCCTCCTCCTCGGAGCTCGGCGAGGAGCCCCGCGCCCTCCCCTCCGGCTGGAAGAGCGTCCGGCTGAAACGCAACCTCCTGAGCCACCAGGCCAGGAAGAACAACGGCTCCTTCATCTGCCCGGCCTGCGGCAAGAGCCTGGCCCACCACGCCGCCCTGCTGCGGCACCAGCGCCTCCACACCGGCGAGAGGCCCTTCCAGTGCCCGGCCTGCGGCAAGAGCTTCAACGAGAAATCCAACCTCAACAAACACTACCGCATCCACACCGGCGAGCGGCCCTACCGCTGCCCGGCCTGCGGCAAGGGCTTCATCCAGAAGCACCACCTGCAGAAGCACCAGCGGATCCACGGGGTGCAGCTGAGGGGTGGGTGGCCCAGCCGGCCGGCGCGGGCGGGCACGGCCGGGGAGCGGCTCTACCGCTGCATCGAGTGCGCCGAGAGCTTCCCGCAGAAGGCCTCGCTGGAGGAGCACCAGCGCCGGCACACGCAGCAGCGGCCCTTCCAGTGCAACGGCTGCAGCAAGAGCTTCCGCCACCGCCAGTCCTTGAACCACCACCAAAAAGTCCACGCCGTGGCCAGCTCGCCCGGCGGCACCTTGCCCGCCCCAGAGAGGGACAACAGCCCCGGCAAAGCTTTCCCCCAGGATAATCCGTAGCCCGAGGGCTGGAGGAGGGGAAGGAGCGGCATGTACTCCGGGCTGCTCTGTCACGGCACCGGTGGCACCACCATGGGGTTGGTGGCATCGCTGCAGGGCTCGTGGTGCCATCGTGGGGCTGGTGGCACCACTGTTGGGCTTGTGGCAGAGCCACGGGGCTGGTGGCACCACTGTCGGGCATGTGGCAGAGCCACGGGGCTGGTGGCACCACCGTGGGCCTGACGGCATCATCGCAGGGGTGGTGGCACCACTCTGGGGCTGGTGGCAGCACCATTGGGCTTGTGGCACAGCCACGGGGCTGGTGGCACCACCATGGGCCTGGTGGCATCACCACAGGGCTCGTGGTACCACCGTGAGGCTGGTGGCACCACCATGGGCCTGATGGCATCACCACAGGGCTCCTGGCACCACCATGGGGCTGGTGGCACCACTGTGGGGCTGGTGGCACCACCATAGGCCTGGTGGCATCATCTCAGGGCTGGTGGCACCACTTTGGGCCTGATGGCATCACCACAGGGCCTGTGGAACCACTGTGGGGCTGGTGGCACCACTGTGGGCCTGGTGGCATTGCCATGGGGCTCATGGCTCCACCACAGGGCTGGTGGCACCTCTGTGGGGTTGATGGCATNGGGGTGGCATCGCGCCAGAGGGAGCTTTCCTGGTCCCCTCAGAGGACTCGACCCTCCTGGCCACAATCGGGGTGTCCCCAGGGCTTTTGTCCCCACGTCGGAGCACAGAGCCCAGCCCGGTGGGGTGGCAGTGACATCCCTGGGGTGTGGGGGTGACAGTTCTGGGGTGAAGGTGATGGGGACATCCNGCTGCTCTGTCACGGCACCGGTGGCACCACCATGGGGTTGGTGGCATCGCTGCAGGGCTCGTGGTGCCATCGTGGGGCTGGTGGCACCACTGTTGGGCTTGTGGCAGAGCCACGGGGCTGGTGGCACCACTGTCGGGCATGTGGCAGAGCCACGGGGCTGGTGGCACCACCGTGGGCCTGACGGCATCATCGCAGGGGTGGTGGCACCACTCTGGGGCTGGTGGCAGCACCATTGGGCTTGTGGCACAGCCACGGGGCTGGTGGCACCACCATGGGCCTGGTGGCATCACCACAGGGCTCGTGGTACCACCGTGAGGCTGGTGGCACCACCATGGGCCTGATGGCATCACCACAGGGCTCCTGGCACCACCATGGGGCCGGTGGCACCACTGTGGGGCTGGTGGCACCACCATAGGCCTGGTGGCATCATCTCAGGGCTGGTGGCACCACTTTGGGCCTGATGGCATCACCACAGGGCCTGTGGAACCACTGTGGGGCTGGTGGCACCACTGTGGGCCTGGTGGCATTGCCATGGGGCTCATGGCTCCACCACAGGGCTGGTGGCACCTCTGTGGGGTTGATGGCATCACCATGGGGCTGGTGGCACCACTGTGGACCTGGTGGCATCACCACGGGGCTGGTGGCAGCACCGTGGGGCTCATGGCAGCACCATGGGGCTCCCCACCGGAGGAAGAGGAGGAGGATGGAGGCAGGCTGGTGGGCAGGGGAAGGTGCCAGGAGGCAGAAGCCTGGTACAAGAGGCGATGGAGAAGGTTCGGCAGCCGCTGCCCCACGGAGGGGGTTCAGCCCTGGCACGGCCGCGGGTGCCCAGTGTCACACTCAGGGTTATTTCAGCGCTGCCAGCGTGAGGGGGAGGGGGTGGCCCGGGGGGGCTGCTGTGGCCGCGCGGTGTCACCGTGTTGTCCCCTGAAGCATCAACGGGGACGAGCTGGGGAGAGACTCTGATAAAAGCCTGGGGCTGACACCGTCTCTGCTGCGCTCTGGGGGGGAGCAGGGGGGCAGGTTTGGGGTCGGGGGGTGACATCGCGCCAGAGGGAGCTTTCCTGGTGCCCTTGGAAGACTCGCCCCTCCTGGCCACAGTCAGGGTGTCCCCAAGGCTTTTGTCCCCACGTAGGAGCACAGAGCCCAGCCCGGTGGGGTGGCAGTGACATCCCTGGGGTGTGGGGGTGACAGTTCTGGGGTGAAGGTGATGGTGACATCCCGAGGGACACTGAGTGACAACAGCCCGGGGACAGCTCTGCTGTGGCTCTGCCCTCACCCACCTCCCCTGAGGGCACCCTGGTGGCTTTGGTGGCCGTGTCACCTGCAGGCAGCACAGCTCGGGGGGTGGCAGGAGCCGGGTGGCCCCAGGCAGAGCAGGGGAGGGGGTGTCCTGTCCCTCTGCCCCGCTCTGGGGCTCACACCCGGGTGCTGGGCCCAGTGCAAGGCACTGGGATGTACTGGGGGGTGTCTGCCGAGGCCCAGGATGGTGACAAAGGGCCACAGAGGCTGAGGGGCTGGTGGTCCTGGTGCCCTGGGACTCCCCCTTCAATGGCAGAGGATGGTCCCCAGCCTTTCCCACGCATTTTGGGACATTCCCTGGGGATTTGACCACCATGTGCAGAAGGTGACGGAGCTGCCATCAGTGACCCCCTCCCCTTTGCTGGGTCAATCCCCCCCAGAGGGGGCAACCTCTGCCCACCCCCCACCCCCCCAGAGGAGGCAGCAGGTACAGACAAATATTTTATTGAACTCGGTAGCCTGAGAAAAGGGGTCTGGGAGGTCCCGGGAACGGTCCCAGGCACAACAGCTTCAGCAGAAATGCCCCGGGGGGGTGGATTTTGGGGGGGCAACGGGCCCAAGGGAGGAGCCGGCCCCACCAGGGCCACCCATGCTGGCCTGGGAGGTGCTACCCCCCATCAATAGTGTCACACGACCTGACTGGTTGTCACTGGGATGAACTGGGGGCGGGGGGGGTGGCTCTGTCTGGGCAGAGAGAACCAGTTTTGTCACTGCAGGCCGTGCTGGAGCAGGACGCGCTGTGACCATGCCACCAGGAGCCACCAACCCCTTGGGGACACAGGGATGACCTGTCACCTCCCTATGGCTCCAGCCCTGGCCCAAACCACAACCCCCGGGGACAGGAATGTGAGAAACCAGCCTGGAGGAGCAGTGGGGTGTCCCCAGGGAGCAGTGGGGTGTCCCTAGGAGCAGTGGGGTGACCCCAGGGAGCAGTGGGGTGTCCCCAGGGAGCAGCTCGGGCACCGCTGTCCCCTGTGGTGGCACAGAGGGTGGCCAGGCCCTGAGGATCACGCCAGGAGGTGGCAGGAGCCCGCAGCACCTCCCCGGTTGCCCACCAGGCCTCACCAGGGGCCAGGAATGAAAAAAATCCCATAAACAAAGTGTTTGTTCTCCCTGCTCCCCCCCCGGGGAGGGACACGGACCCAGCAACGACAAATAATTACGTCAAACAACGAGAAATCAAGAAACCACAGAGAAAACTAAACGAGTCCCAGGAGCTGCTGGGGTTGGTCCGCACGGCAGCGCCACCGGGAATGATCCCCCTCTCCATCCAAAACGGCGCCCGAGGGGCTGGGGCCGTGGTCAGGAGCAGTGCCCGGCGGATCCCGGGGACACCGGAGCCACCTCCTGAGCTGGGTGCTGTTGCTGTGGCTCTGCCAGCTCCCCGGGGCCGGGTCTCTCTCCGGCAGAGGACTGAGGTAGGTCGCAGGACGAGGCTTCCACAGGATCGATGAGGGTGGGGTTTGTGCGTGACTGAAACACCCGCGTTCTGGAGAGGGAGGGCTGGGGGGGGGTGGGGGTCCTTCCTCCCGCAGCTGGTGCCGACTGTTGCTGCCACAGCGTGGGGTGATGCACCCCTCAATCATTCCTGGCAGGTCCCGAGGGAATGGACTCTGGTGGGTGGCTCTGGTGGCTTCTTGCAGGGGGAAGAAGAGCTGCCAGGACCTCAAAAGCCCCCGTGGTGCCCAGGAAATGCTGTGGTGTGTGAGATTCCTCCTCCATCCCAAGGCAACGCTGGGCTGTTGTGTCCCCAGCCTGATGGAAGGGGGTGGGAGATGTCCTCGCCGGAGCAAAGCATGGCCAGGAGGTGGTGGTGGGAGGGGGCCTGGAGGTGCCATGTTCTCTTCAACCGGAGACTGTGAGCAAGAAGTTCTCTCCATGAGGAGAAGAGCTCCTCGGGAGTCCCAACAGTTTCATCCCCATCCCCCTCATCCTCGTTGCTGCCCAATTCATTGTATTTCCAGATGTGAGGCACCAGCTCCAGTGGCAAACGGGGGAGCTCCAGGGCTGTCGGAGATTCCTCTGGCTGGGCTGCAGGGTTTGTGCCCGCTCGCCTCCCAGCGAGGTCAGCCTGGGAAAACGTGGAGCGTTTGGAGCAGATGCCAGAGTCCGAGGAATGCTGAAGCGTGTGGGATCACTGGAGGCTCCCGCAATTTGCTCTGTGTGGTGGCATCCCACCTTCTGATTCCTTCTACAACCCAGGAAAGCTCCTGAAATCCAGTGGATGAGAAAGTTCCCGGCCCCAGTGCTCCACCATGTGCAAAACTCAACGCTCCCAGTTTGTCTCCAGCAGTTTGGATCCCCCCCATCCAGTCAGTTCTCCGAGACCACCGCCCTGCTGCCCAGCCTCACCACCGGCCGGATGCCTCTCCCAGCCCAGCTCTGGCAGCTCTTGCCCAGCGCCCCGAGTTCCACGGGGCAGAGCAGGACCGTGCNCGGGAGAGGTGGGTGCTGCGGGTGAAGCACCTCTTGCAGGCGGCGCAGCAGTACGGCCGGTCCTGCAGGTGGGTCTGCAGGTGCCGGTGAAGGGAAGAGGTGGAGCAGAAGATCTTCTTGCAATAAATGCATTTCACCTCGGGCTTCTTGGGGGATTTGGGGCTCTGCTGCCGGGGGACACACGAGCTGGACAAGCTCCCTCTGTCCGGTTCCTCCTTGGCCTGGCCCAGCCAGGCTGCCCCCCCGGCGTANCCCCTCCGGTGGCCTCAGCAGCCACGTTCCTCTTCGATTCCTGGGCCGAGGGGAGAGGAGGCTGCGGGGCTGGCCGCGGCTGCGGTGGCCGGGCCGGCGGGGCGCCGGTNCGTTGCTCAGGCCGTTGGCTCCCCCACACAAAGCCCCGCAGAACTTCCTCCGGGGCCGGTTCCTCAGCTCCGGGTGGACGTTCCCCCAGACCTTGGCCCCCAGGGCCCTGTCTTTGACGTGGATGCTCTGGTGCAGGTCCAGGTGGTGCCTGTCGGCGAAGCTGATCTCGCAGGCGGGGCACTCGTAGGGCCCGTCCTTGGCGTGGCTGCGCTGGTGGATGATGAGGTTGATCTTGAGGCGGAAGCGCTTCCCGCACTCGGTGCAGGGGTGCGACCACTCCCGCACGTCCCCGCGCAGGCAGTTGTCCACCAGCAGCCTCCTGCTCACGCACCGGCTCGGCTTCTTCTTGGCCTTGGCCTTGCCCTGCTCGCTCTTGGGGCACTTCTGCATCTCCGGGCTGGGAGAGGACGTGGAAACCTCCTGCGGTGCCTCAGGCTCCTCTTCCTTCACCTTGAAGTCTCCAGGAGGAGGAGCCCCCTCACACGCCGCCTCGCCTCCCGGCAAAAGGTTTTCCTCTGAAAGGGAACCCAGGAGCTGGTCACTCACCCTCCCAGGATGAACCAGGACTTTAACCAGGTTGTGCTTAAATCCCAAAGCACCAAGAGAGACTTTTGGCAACAGTGGAGTTACCAACAGCCCTGAGAAGGCAGTTTGGAAAGGTGCAGGTGCCACCAGAGCGTCCTGCCCACGTGCCCCGAGCCACCCAGCGTGGTCCTGGGGGACAGATCTCCTGCTCCCGGGAAGAGCCAGGCTGTGGTTGTGTTGGGATGCCCTCGGGGCCGGTAGCACAACAGGGATCTGCCTCTAAAAGGACGCTACCCATGGTCATGAGATGTAGCTCCCGTGAGCCCATGGCAAGCTCTGCACCCCACAGCAGCTGGGCCACGAGCCATCTGGCCAGCGTGAGCCATGCCCATCATCTGGGCCATCGAACCGGGTACATCCCAGCCCTTCCCAGGCTCCGAGTCCCTGGAAAAGGACTCGCAGAGCTCCGGGACCAGAGCGGAGGGTGTCTGCAGGCAGCCATGCCCCTTCCATCTGTGGGAGAAGGCCCCCCAGCCGTTGTTCCGCAGAGATAACAGGGCTGGAACGCCCACCAGCAGCCCCCTCCCTGCCTCGGTGATAAAGAGAGGCCTCAGACTTTCTCCTCCTTCCCCATCCGAAGCACGTCAGCCAGCGGCTTCCTGCCCGCGGGGCCCCGTGCCCCCTCCCCCGGTTACTCACTGGGGCTGGGCTCAGCCGCCTCCTCTTCCATCTCCTCCTCGGGCTGCCCTTCCTTGCGCTGCTCCTTCTCCTGCCCGCTCAGGGACATGACGTTCATCACCAGGATGGGGAGCTCTGTGGGCAGAGAAGGGCAGACGTGACCCCCTGCGGGAGAGCCCGCACCTTCCCGCCTCCTGGCACCTCCACAACTCACCTGTGTTGGCTTCCACGGGGCCTTTATCTTCTCCCGAAGCCTTTTCCTTCTGGTCCGTCTCTTCTCGTGTCTCTGGGGACTTCTGGCTATCTGGGACACTTGTCTGTGGGGACTCCTGGCCACCTGGGACGTTTGTCTCTGGGGTCTCCTGATCATCTCCGATTCCTGTCGCTGGGGACTCCTGACCTTCTGGGACACTGAGCTCTTCATCCCTCTCGCTCCAGGACAGCCTGTCAGGCTTGGAGACGTCATCATCTGCTCACAGGCCAGAGGAACATCTTGTTTAATTCTGTCGAACTCTCAAGGTGCCCCTTCTCCCCCTGACCCTGCCTCTGTCCCCCCAGCCCCGGCGCACCCAGCCTCTCCGGGGGCTTCCTTAGCCCCCCAGCTCCTCAGTCCTGCAGCAGAGCTCTCCATCACCGCTCTCCCCACACATTCCTTCTTCTCCTGGCTCTCTCAGGGTCTGCCCATCCCTTTTTAGCGTCTCCTACCTTCTTGCCTGCCCTTCACGCTCTTAACCATGGACTTCTCCAGCTCTCATGCCACGTCCCAAGTCTCTCCTGAACACCAGATCTGTCTCAGCCTCTTCCTCCCACTGCAGGTTCCCTGGTTAATCACTTCCCACCACGTCTCCTCTCTCACCAAGGCAAGAGGGAGGGGGTTTTGGAAGCCCTAAGGCTCACACATGCCAGCAGAAGGGGGTTTTGGAAGCCCCACGGCTTACACATGCCATCAGGTGAAGAAGGGCTGCCCAACTGCATGGAGATAGGACTGGAAGGGATCACAGGTCTGTCCCACCCCTCTGGACTCCATCCCTGCCCCTCCTGACAGGCTTTGTCTGGTTTTCTCCACAGGATTCACCTGGCCAAGCATAAATGTTCCCCTTGGAAGAAGGACTGCAGGTACTCCATGGAGATTTAGACAATAAAGTCAACAAACACTGGGAGCAGTTGATTCCTGACACAGACAGTGCTGGGAAATGTCCCGACAAAGCCGAGGGAAAGGAGCTGCCACTTCCTCCTGCACCCACTGACTGTACCTGTGTCAAATTCCACGGGGAATTCGTCTTCTCCCAAAACCTCCTGCATCTGGTCCCCCTCTTCTGGTGCCCCTGGGGACTCCCGATCCTGCCCGAGGTCTGTCTGTGCGAGCTCCCGATCCTCTCGGACACAGAGCTCTTCGTCCCTCTCCATCCGGGACAGGATGTCAGGCTTGGAGATGGCATAGTCTGCCCAGGGGACACAGGAGCATCGTGTTCAATTAGGAACTGGGGGCATCTTCAGTCTGTCCAACCCTCACGAGCCCCTTCCCTCCCTCACCCCGGCGCCAGACAGACACAAATCCATCACCTGCACTAAAACATGGAAAAAACCTGCGATGCCGGTTCCCTGGTCCCGTGCTGGGACTCTCCCGGGGGCACAGCAGTGGCTCAAGCACAGAGAACATCTAAATAACGGAACTTGACTAAAACCTCAAAGCAGAAAGGTTTGTCTTTAACGTTTTCCTCCCGTCTCGGCTTTATCCGTGATTTGAAGAGCATCTCTCCTGATCCACGGCCCCGCAGCGGGGACAGGAACCTTCCTGCTCTGGAGGGATGTCTCTGCCAGTCGGGACCAGGAGGGGAACAGGTTTATTCCCTTTCTAGAAAATGTTACTGAGAAAAACGAAGGCCCAGCTCCAGCAGCTGCAGAGACCAGCCCCTCCCCAGTCGTGGCCAAAAATCCAGCTTTTGGTGGGGAATATTTTACAGCCCAAATTGCCCAGGAGCACCAGACCAAGCGTGATTAGGTCAGTTCTTTACTGAGGCACAGGGAAACGTCCCTGTCACCTCACAGAGGGGCTGAGCCACAGAAAACGAGTGCAAGGTGCCATGATCAGACCTCACCGGGATAATTCCTGAAGATCACGAGGGTTCCCTGACCCTGGAATCCCTCATTAGGGACAGCACCTCACCTGGAGATATCTAACTGATATTGTTCATCTCCTACAGACTTTGTTCATTCTTTACAAGCAGGAAGGAGGGAAAACACCCGGAGCTGAGTGCCCAGGGGAGGGTAGAGGCCCTGCTGGCCGCGGGGGGTGGCCCTGGATCCAGGCCCTCCCGGCCCTGCCTTACCCAGGGACACCAGCATCTCGTAGTTGCCCCTCATCACGGCCCGGTACAGATCCTTCTGCCAGCCCTCCAGCCTCTCCCACTCCATCTCGTTGAAGTACACCGACACGTCATCGAACGTCAGCGGGACCTGGAATCACAAACATTACACACTCAGTGACTCCTGGTGTCGGTCGGGTAACGGGAAAACAGGCGCCTGGAAGCCAGCGCCTGGATTTGGTTGCCCTGGCAAAACATGCCTGGCCACATCGGGGCTCGTGGGTGGCTCAGCGCCTGAGCCCACTGCTAAAATCCCCCCAGATTTCCCAAATCCCCCCTGATTTCCAAAATCCCCCCCAAATTCCAAAATCCCCCCTTTCCGGGTTTCCAGGGGACGCCATTACCTTGGGGATCTCCCCCCGGGAGCTGGGGGGCAGCCGCAGGATCCAGAAATTCCTGTTCTTCAGGAGATTCTCCACGGTGTCCAGCCGCTGCTGGAGGTGCCCGTAGTCCTGCAGGAGGTTGCCCAGGGCTGCCAGGTTGTTGCCCAGCTCCCCGACCAGGTTCTCGCAGGCCAGCAGCCTCCTCTCCGCCTTCTCCGTGCGGCTCCGCAGCTCCTGCAGCCGCTGGGCTTCCACCTGCCGCGCCGTGGCCCGTGGCCCCATGGCCTCGCGATGCGGGGTGCCTGACACCTGCCAGCAGGAGAAAAGGGGGGTCAGGGGCAGCGGGGGGACCCCCACAGCCCCCAGGGGACAGGCCAGACCCCGGTTGCCCCCATCTCTCTCCTTCAGAATCCCTGCGAGACTCCTCCCGGACCCTGGGATGAGCATCTTCAAGGCACTCCCCACTCCCCTCAGGACAGGTACCCCAAGGAGATCACCGTCCCCAAGGTGTACCCTGACCCCTGTCCCCCGGGACTGGGACCCCAAGGGGACCCCCAGACTCACCTCCTCCATCCCCCCAAAGGGACATCCCCCAGCCCTGTCCCCAGAGTGTGCCCCAGCGTTCCTGAATGGGACCCCTCCTCATCCCCAGAGTGTCCCCCATTCCCACCTTCCCCAGCACCCCAGGGTGACCCCCACCCCATCCCCG
>VXBW01005449.1:1624-21056 GCA_013400375.1 Thinocorus orbignyianus | reverse complement strand
CGGTGCCACCAACCCTGGACCCCATTGATTGTCCTGGTCCCCTGGTGCCACCAACTCCCAGAACCCCCACTGTCACCACCTCCCACCCCATAGATACCCCCAGAACTCACGGTGCCACCAACCCTGGACCCCATTGATTGTCCTGGTCCCCTGGTGCCACCAACTCCCAGAACCCCCACTGTCACCACCTCCCACCCCATAGATACCCCCAGAACTCACGGTGCCACCAACCCTGGACCCCATTGACTGTCCTGGTCCCCCGGTGTCACTGACTCCCAGAACCCCTGGTATCACCACCTCCCACCATAGACTCTCCTGGACCTCCCGGTGCCACCAATCCCAGACCACACAGACTGTCCTCCAGTGCCACCAGTCCCCAGAACTCCAGGTGTCACCATCTCCGACCCCACAGACTCACCCGGAACTCCCCACACCCCATTGATGCTCTTGGTCCTGTGGTACCACTGATGTCCAGAATCAGTGCCACCAAACCACCCAGCCCAGCATCCAAACAGGGATGGTGACGCTGCCACCGTCCCCTCCGTGGTGTTGGGAAGCACCATGCGGCTCAGCCGGGTTGGTAGGATGCGCCCCACAATGTGGGGGTCCCCGTGGGTCAGCCCCTCCCCACCATGATGTCCCCCCCAAGGAACATGGTGCCCATCGGAGAGGACAGACCCCGAGGCGTCCCACCTCCCGAGCCCAGCAGCTTCTCAGGGTGGGAGACAGGACTAAATTAGAGTTGTAAGACCCTTCTTAGACACAGGACTAATTTATCTTCCAATTCTTGGGAAAACTGCGCTTTTAGAAGACTCTGGTGTCTGAGTTTGGGACAATATTTACTTTACGGCCAGCTCTGGTGCGAGGGTTCAAGGTCTCCGTGTTTTCGAGCCCTCCAGGAGCGGCAACGAGGAGGAGCGAGACCTGGGCGCTTGCCCCGAGCTGCCAAGGGGTTGTTTCATACCACAAACAACACGTTATATATACATTAGGAAGTTTGCTGAGGAGTTTTTTCCTGCCACCCTCAGAACCCCCTGCCCCGGTGTTGGAGCCCGGAGCCTTCCCCTTCCTCCCGAAGCCGCAGCGCTCGCAGGGTCCCACATGGGCTGTCCCTGATGAGGACAATCCTTGTCAATTTTATAACGGTATCAAAATGGGTTCTTTAGCGTTATTAATGCTAATTATTTTATCTTATCCTATCAAACTATTACTATTTCAGCCCCCGGGTTTCCTTGGTTTTCCCCTCGATTCCCCTTGCAGGGGGGAGAGAATAATTGTCTAATTGACAATAAATTCCTGTGGGTTCCCCAAATCAACACCTGGCAGCACCGATGAGGAGACCCCCGGGGAGGAGAGATGGAGGAGAGGGGGGGCTGGATGAGCACCCCACCCTGGGCACCCCCAGTCACCCCCTCAGTGTGTGTGTGTCCCCCCAAAAATGCACCCACTCCAGCTCATCGTCTTTATTTGGGGGCTTGGCAAAGCGGGAAGGGGCAGAATTTCCCCCAAAAAGCACTTTGGGGGGGCTGAGCTTGCTCAGGCACAGTCTTGCTTGTGCCCGGGGCGGGGGGCACTGGCCCCCCAACTGCCTCAGAGCTGGGAGGGGGCGGCTGGACCCCACATCTTGTCCTGGGGGCGACCGGACCCCCAGCTTGCTCCTCGCCGCGCCGTCCGGGCACTCAGCACCTCCTGCAAGACACAGCAGGGTCTGCTCGGGGGGTCCCCATCCCCAGGGCTCGCCACTGCCCCCGGGGAGGGGTCCCAGCGGGCTCTGCCGTTACCTGGAGGCTGCGGGGGTGTCGCAGGGGCTGAGCCGGATCCTTGTCCTCCCTCCTGGATCCCTCCTGCATCACAGAACAGAGTCATGGAATCTTTGAGGTTGGAAAAGAGCTTTTCAATAACCGAGTCCAACCCCCTGACCAAAGCCACCACTGACCCGTGTCCCTCAGCATCTGCCCGGCTTTTCCATCCCTCCAGGCATGGGGACTCCTCCACTGCCCTGGGCAACATCTTCCAAGGCTTCACAACCCTTTCCAGGAGGGAATTTCCCCACAAATCCACCCTAAACCTTCCCTGGCACAATTTGAGGCCGTTTCCTCTTGTCCCATCTCCTGTTCCTTGGGAGAAGAGACCATCACCCTCTGTCCTCCTTTCAGGGAGTTATGGAGAGCCAGAAGGTCTCCCCTTACCCCTCTTTTTTCCAGGCTGAACACCCCCGGCTCCCTCAGCTGCTCCTCACAAGACCCCTCACCAGTGTCACTGTCACCCCAAGCCCTGGGTGACGGGGTGCCCTAGGACCAGCCTATCCTGGGGAGGCAATGTGGCTGGAGATGACACCCCCAGCACCATCTGGGGCGTTGTGGCACCTCCAGACCTTTCACCCTCCACCACTGGCTCTGTACGTACCCTCTTCACTGGCTGAACCTCATCCTCCTCTCCAGTGTGCCAGGACATGGACCGAGACTCCTGTGGGGAGAGATGAGGGTGGAGGAACCCCTTGGGGTGACACCAAGCATCCTCCTCTCCCCACATCCTGCTTGCCCTGGCCACCGTGGTGGCCCCCAGGGCTGTGTGCTGTGGGCACAGCTCACCTCACTCAAGACGGAGAAACACCCCGAGCAGGGTCTGTGGGGTCGCCGACGGCCCCCGACGCTTGTCCCCTGTGGAGGAAAGAGTCGTTACCGGCTCTGCTGGAGCTTGTGGCCACCCAGGGTCCCTTTGGCTCTTGGTCACCATAGAATTACAGAATGGTTTGAGTGGGAAAGGATCTTAAAGCCCACCCAGTGCCACCCCCTGCTGTGGGGACACGTNAGAGTCTTCTCCACCAGCTTTCCTGGAAGAGAAGGTTCTGGAAAACCTTAAAGCCCCTTCCAGTCCCTAAAAGTCCCTTTTAGGGGATTTTAGGGACTGGAAGGGGCTCTAAGGTTTTCCAGAACCTCCTCTTCTCCAGGCTGAACCCCCCAACTCTCTCAGCCTATCCTCACCAGAGCGGCACAGGGAATGGAGAGGCTGGAAAAGAAGGTTTCCTGCGATTTGGCCCATTCCCACATGGCACAAGGCACTCCCACGGTGCCAGGGGAGGTTTCCCCCTCCCCATGGCACTTTCCCCACATTCTCCCCCACTCCCAGCCCCGTTATTCCCCAAATTTAACCCTCTTTCCTCACACGACCAATCTCTCTCACCCGTGCGACCTTCTTGGAGTTGCCGTGGTTGGCTCCAGCCACCACAAGGGCCACGGTGGCAAGGACGCCACAGAGGAGCCACAGCCTCATGGCTCAGGACCTCCCGGGGCCACCACCCTCTCCCCAAGCTGAACCTTGTCCCCTGGTGTCACCTGGTGTCCAGCCAGGGTCGATCAGACACCAGGGACACAGGACACCTGGGAGAGCGAGGGACGGGGAGGTGCAAGCAGCCCCCTCGGGTACCCCGAAGGCTGGAGGACCTAAGTCTTAAATCTTTGTGAAAATAAGGCAGAGCTTGCCTGGCTGAACCTGCTGCAGAGCCAGCTCAAAGCCCTCTGTTGGCACAAATATAAAGAGTTCCACCAGCAACGGGGGCTAAAGAGAGGATAAAGTGGGAGAACAACTCACACATCATCGTGGAAAAGAGGAGTGAACTAAGGAGTCACCACGCACCTGAGACACGGGGCCTTTGGGAAGTTCATCTTGGCTAAACTGAGTTGCCCTGGATAGCGGGAGAAAATGAACAGATGTTTCTTTGGAGAAGTGCTGAAAGGAATCATGCAGAAACATCACACACCAGAACGTGAGCTCAGGCCAGGTATTCACAGAAATTTACCTCTGAGACAGCAAATGGAGAAACAACAACAAAAACCTCACCAAAAAAAACCCCATACCTACAACCAAACCCCCAAAATAAAGCAGCTGGAGCCAAACTGGGATAATTTAGCCGTAAGTGTCCAAATACATCCTCAAAGAAAAGAAAGAAAGAAATCCCCAAAAGTGTTCACGCAGAAGCCTGAGGGTTTCTGAGAGAGCAGCTGGAAAACACGAGCACCGTCCCCGGTGCAGGACACTGGAAATATGTTAGGGAAAACCCTGAGCCTGGAGGTCGCATTGCATTAGATCTGAGGTCATTTGTAGAGAGGAGCTATAGATTTCACAGTTATCAGGAGAATCAACCACCTTGCAGACAAAAAGGAGGCTGCAGCACATCCGGCTGCCTCACAAAAGGGGATTTTACTGCTCATGCGCTGCTTTAATCCGACGCTGGGAGATACAGAACACCTACAGACACTCAAACAAAGGAATTAACTCCCAGAGTTATTCTTGGCTCCTCGTCATCGAGGTCTAGCGCTCGGATTTGCAGACTGACACCAGAACAGTGACTCGATCCTTTAAGCCTGACCCCACTCCAACCTCACCCGGGTGTTTCACCCTGCTGTGGGGGCAGCGAGTGGGATGGCTGGGCCTGGGCTGAAGGATGGTCTCCAGCCCGTGTCCAGGGGGCTTCAAAATGTGGAAAAACCATACATTGCCCTGGAAAACTCCCTCCCTGGTCAATTCCTCCTCCACTGCAAACCCACCAAAGCTTTCAGGGGGGACTTTCTGGGCTGCCAGCACGTGTTGCAGGCTCGTGGCCACCTTTCTGTCCCACCCCAGCACCCCCAAGCCCTTCTCTCCATCCCTCCATCAATCCATCCCCAGCCTGGGCTGGGGGCTGACACGTGGAAAAGCAAATTCCACAACCTGCAAAGTTATAATTAGGTGTTTACTGGGCAGCACGGGGGGTGGTCCCGCCAAAACTGTACTTGCTGCCTCAGGGCAGGACTCTGTATTTATGGTGCTCACTTATACGTACTCAGTACGTGTTGTAAAACACCTGAACAACTGTATAAACTGTCCCTGCTTTGTATTCAAACGAGTTCCTCCTCATTTCAGGTGCCTCCTGGGAGTGGTCGTTGGGGTCTTGATGATGAAGGTGAGGAAGATCCTTTTTGTTGCTGCCAGTAACCTTTGCCACTCTGTGCAGGCTCAGAAATTCCCTGGCACTCCACCAAACCGCAGAGCTGGTCCTGGCCAGCTTACAGTTGTTTTTCAGCCTTGTTTACGTCTCGCTCAAGGTTTTTACCTTTATCTTTTAATGGTTTATCAACAAACCCGGAGAGCAGCACTGGGGGAACAGTCATAGAACCACAGGATGGTTTGGGTTGGAAGGGACCTTCAAGATCACCCAGTTCCAACCCCCCTGCCATCGGCAGGGACACCTCTCCCTAGAGCAGGTTGCTCCAAGCCCCATCCAGCCTGGCCTTGAACCCTTCCAGGGATGGGGCAGCCACAGCTTCTCTGGGAAACCTGTTCCAGTGCCTCACCACCCTCACAGGAAAGGATTTCTTCCCAATATCCAATCTAAATCTCCCCTCTTCCAATTTAAAACCCTTTCCCCTTGTCCTGTCCCCCCCCTCCCTGACCAAGAGTCCCTCCCCAGCTCTCCTGGAGCTCCCTTCAGACCCTGGAAGGCTGTTCCAAGCTCTCCCCGGAGCCTTCTCCAGGTGCAGGCCCCGTTTCCAGGAGCCCGCGGTTCCCGGGAGAGCAGCGAGCGGCGGCCCCTGTTCAGCCGGTAGCACTAGGCCGCGTCCCGCGTTACCACGGCAACAGCGGCGGAAGAGGCGGGACTTCCGCCGTAAACATTTGCTGACGCACTTCCGAACAAAGCACTCCCGCCCGCCTTTTTCCGACCCGGAAGTTGTGGCGCTTTCCCAGAACTCCCCGCGCTGGACGCCCCACGTGATACTCGCCGCGCACTCCCATTGGCTGGCTCTCGGGCCCCGCCCCTTCCCGCCGCCGCCATTTTGTGAGCCGGGCCCGGCGCCGGCGCCATGGCGGCCCGTTCCCGGTGGGACCGGGAGGGGAGCGAGTCCCCGGGGGATTGGGGGTGTTCTAGCGGGAAGGGAGCGCTGAGGAGGCCTCTGCCTCCGGAGGTGACTCCTAGCAGGGCGAGGGAAAGACGTGGAAATGCCGGCTGGCCTCCAGGCAGGTGGGCCGCCATGGAGAGGCCGCAGTGTCTTGAGGGAATCGTGGATCCAGGGATAGTTTTGGGTGGAAAAGGCCCCAGAGATCATGGAGTTCAACCATCAGCCCAGTGCTGTCCAAACCTGTGTCCCTCAGCGCTGTGTCTGAGTGGGTTTTACACCCCTCCGCGTATGGTGACTCCACCACTGCCCTGGGCAGCCTCTGGAAAACCAGAGGAAAACCCTTTCCATGTGAGTTCAACCATCAGCCCAGTGCTGTCCAAACCTGTGTCCCTCAGCGCTGTGTCTGAGTGGGTTTTACACCCCTCCGCNAGCCTCGAGGTGGAACCTCCCCAGTGCCCCGCCCAAGGGATGGTCCCTGTCCCAGTCCCGCTGGCCGTGCTTCCTGATACAAAACACTCCAAATGCCTCCTCGTTTTGCTGGAAATCTGCCGAACGGGTGGGTTTTTTCAGTAACTTTAGGCAGGGTACGACGNTTGCCCTTCTCTGGACCCGCTCCAGCCCCTCAGTGTCTTTCTTGCCCTGAGGGGCCCCAAACTGGGCACAGCCTCGAGGTGGAACCTCCCCAGTGCCCCGCCCAAGGGATGGTCCCTGTCCCAGTCCCGCTGGCCGTGCTTCCTGATACAAAACACTCCAAATGCCTCCTCGTTTTGCTGGAAATCTGCCGAACGGGTGGGTTTTTTCAGTAACTTTAGGCAGGGTACGACGCCGACTGCTTTTATAAGCGGTAACTGCAAATTCTCATCAAAAAATGAAGCCCCTCCTTTAATTTTGTAGCCTAAAAATATACCTTTATTCACTTTGTTTAAATTAACAGTGGGAAAACTCCCGTGGGCAGGTGGGACAGACCAGAGAGAGCAACAACACGCACAAGAATTTAAAATACCTCAAAATTTTAACTCTGCAGCCACCAGCCTGGCCAGAAGAGGTACCTGCCGGCTGCCTGCCCTTCCAATTTGCGTTTTCTCCCTTTTACCTGCCCCCATCTGCCCTTTTCCCTTGGCCTTTTCCCTGAGGCCTCCCGGACGATCCCCATTTTCCCAGCAGGTGCTGTGTAATGAGTTTTACACCTGCTCCTCCGCCTCCACACGTCCTTTTTTCTCTCCAGCAGGGCTCTTCCTGTGGGGAAGAACGTCCTGAGCCTTCTTGCTGGAGCCAAGCACGGCCTCCGCCGCCCTGCCGAGGCTCAGCCGTCGATGGGAATGACGAGGGGCCACGGCTCCTTGCACCGCGAGTACCCCCCGAGCTCCAAGTTCTGGCACACGGAGTCCAGCACGTGGTCGACGGTCCGTATCACCATTCTGTAGGCGCTGTGCAGCGATACGTAACGGGGATGAACGCCTCCGTGCCCTCCCACGCTTCCCGTGGCATCCAGACTCTGGATCACTTCTGCCTCGCGGCATACGGACGCCTCGGGGTGCGTTTCTTCCCTCCTCGCCTCTGCAGCTGCCTCTGGGGGCGGGGAGGTGGCCGCCGGTTCAGGAGACACCCCAGGGGGGCATAATGCTCCCAATGTCACCCCTCGGGAGCTTCCCTGCCTCCGAGGCCGGGGGGACGCAGCCCCCTGGTTTGCAGGAGAAGAGAGAGCCCCACAGCCCCGACACCTTCCCTGCGTGGGGCCACCTTCTGCCTTGGAAAGGAGGGCGGCGGGTTCAGAACCGTGCCCGGTGTCGGGGGAACCGAGAGGGAACTCCAGCTTTTTGTTGGCCCAAGGCTTGTAATGCCACAGAATCCTCCTGGCTTTCCTGATGAGCTGCCCGATGCGGGATTTCCGCACGGCCAGCCGGCGCAGCACGGAGCGCGCTCTGCTGCTGAGACCAACGAGTTTACGGACCTTCTCCTGCTGCCGAGCCCCCTGCGGGTGACAGTAATCGTGGTCCTTGAGCACGGAGACGCCGTCCTCCCGGTGCCGGCAGTAGTTGTGCTCCCCCAGGGCGAGGCGGGCGCCCCACAGGAGCTGCGCCTGGCTCGGCGCACAGTAGCAGTGGTCCTTCCAAACGCTCCCCAGCACAGACAGTTCCCAATTTCCCTGGGAAAAGGCCCATGGAGTTCTGGGGGCGCTGCTGTGAGAGCCCTCCCTGCGCTCGCCACGAGGATGTTCCCAAGGATCTGCCTGTTCCTTCCGCCGTTCTGTCGCCGGATGAAGTGGGAATCCTTGGCTGTGGCTGACATTTGCCGTCACCCCCTGCTGATCCTCCACTTCTCCACCCAGCCCAGGCCATGAGGTCGCCTGTGCCTGGGCTTGGCTTCCCACTGGCCCCAGTGCTCCTCCACTGGCCACCTCAGCCGGGAACTGGCTGCGGTCTGCGAGACGCCGGAACTTGTTCCACAGTCTCCTGGTCCGGAGCCGCCACTGCATGCAGCGTCTCCCTGCTGGGAGAAGGTTGGGCAGAGCTCACCATCCTCCTGGCTGGGACATGGCGATGGGATGGGGAGAAAGGGACTCAGGGAATGAAATCCATTTTCCCCAGGGCTCCACATCCCCCATCTCCTCTTGGATGGGCAGGAGATCCCGAGGGTGCTGCCTGCAAGGGGTGGGAGAAGCCCTGGCAGCGGTGACCAGGAGCAGCACAGGGGACAAGGGGACATGGGGAGAGGGATGGGGCAGGAGCCCACCTGGGGCTGAGGAAGGGGGAGGGCCAGCCAGGACTCACCTTCACAGGGGGTCCTTGTCCCCTCCTCCAGCACACGCTGTTCCCCAGCACTGGGCCACCAGCCCGAGGAAGGTTCCTCCAGCCATCTCCTGTCCTCCTTGTGTCCTGCAGGAAAACCAGACCCACGTCACCTTCCTGGTGGGGGAAGACCTTCTGCTCCACAGCCGCGGGGAGGAGGAAGCCCCAGGAAGCCACCACCCTGCTCCACAGGTGACTTGATCGGGGGGAGGATCCTCTGGGAGTCGAGGGGGACAAGCTCAGCCTCTGCTTCCCTTCGACACAGGAGAGGCCTCAAAATGGGCAACGAGGAGGGTTTGGGGCAAGCAGGGACCCCAGAGACAGGCTGGGCAGGAGGCCAGGGTGGCTTTTGGGAGGTGCCACCACTCCCCACTGAGGGACAGGGTCCTGGGGGGGTTTGGATCGTTCCTGCTCACCTGGAGAAGGGCTGTTGGGTCCATTGCCCCTCGGGGGGCTCCGTGGCACGCAGACCCACGGCTCCTCCCCGTGCTCCAGCCGCCGTAAAATGTCCGGTTTGGGGCCTGGGTAACCTGAGGGCGGAGCAGAGGGTGATGTTTGAACCCAAACTTTAGGAATAAACTGGGAACAGGAGAAAATAGAGGTCCTCTCTGTCACATGCTGAGCTGACTAGAAGAACCCAAGCAGAAAACCCACCAAAATAGCGGGGAAAGAAGGAAAAGAGACACCGGAGCTGCTGCCAGCGCTGGGTTTATTCCCAAGGAGAAGGATGGGAGCACGGGAACCGACTCCCCGCTCTGCTGACGGGGTTCCCCAGCGAGGCATCGCCTGCTGCCCATCCTGGGAGCAGCTCCTGGGTGTGGGGCATCCTCCCAGGTAACCAGAGACCTCTGCCCCATCCTGGTGGCAGTGGGCAAGTCCTCTGAAGGGTTATGGGGACTCTTGATGGGTCCTCTCCCCTGCACCTTGCTTGGTGGGTGCCACACCTGCCCCAGGGAGGGGACAGGGTCGTTGACCCGTGGCCAAGACCCCCCAAAAGTTCCTCAACTGAACTCAGAACAGGCTGCTTATCCATGGTTAGGTTTGCCGAGGGGGACATCAGCTCAGAGAGACCCCCAGATCCCCCAAATCCTGTGTCTGTGTCTCCCAGAGACACTGGAGGACACCAGGTGTTTGGAGCAGTTATCCCAACCCTCTCGCCGTCGTTCAAAATGTGCTGATCCACCCTGGAAGTGGTGGAAGCTGCAAAGTTCTGACCAAATATGAAGCCAAATATGACACAGACCCCTCCCCCAGGCCTTTGCTGTGTCCCCCCACCCTGGAATGAAAAGTGCAGCTTTACCCAGGGACACCAAGAGCTCGTAGTTGTCCAGCATGACGCCGCGGTACAGCTCCCTCTGCCCCTCCTCCAGGGCGTCCCACTCCTCGCGGCTCAGGTAGACGGCCACGTCCTCAAAGGTCACCGGTTCCTGACGGACACAAGCACGGCCATCCCTTGGTCAACCTGGCCTTGAACCCCTCCAGGGATGGGGCAGCCACAGCTTCTCGGGGCAACCTGGGCCAGGGTCTCACCACCTTGGAAGAGAACGCTCTGGGGAGACCTTAGAGCCCCTTCCAGTCCCGAAAAGCCCCCTTTGGGGCTTTTCGGGATTGGAAGGGGCTCTAAGGTCTCCCCGGAGCCTCCTCTTCTCCAAGCTGAACCCTCCCAACCCACAGCAGAGGGGCTCCAGCCCTCCCAGCATCTCCATGGCCTCCTCTGGCCCCATCCAACAGCTTTTCCCCCCGCCATGAGCTTGGGTGATGTCCCACGACACCCATGGTGGGGGTTGTTGGTCTGGATGATCGTTGAAGGCCGAATTATTCCAAGAATTCCCACCCCAGGAGTCAACAAATTAAATTGTTGAAGCCCAACAAATTGGAGTCAACGAATTCCTTGGAGTCAACAAATTAATTTGCTGAAACCCAAACCAATTCCAAGAATTCCCACCCCGGGAGTCATCAATTCTGTTTCTTCCCAGAAGGACCATTTTGCCCGGAGCTCGGGTCTCTTCTTGTGGCCGCCCTTCATGGACCCAACCCGCGCCCAACCCCAGCAGCACCACGGAGAAGGTAGGAGCCGTCCGGGGAGAGGGATGGCGATGGGAAATGGCGCCAGGGAGAGGGATGGAGATGGGAAATGGTGCCAGGAAGAGGGATGGCAGGGGGAAATGGAGCCAGGGAAAGTGATGGCGGGGGAAAATGAAGCCAGGGAGAGGGATGGAGACGGGAAATGAAGCCAGGGAGAGGGACGGCAACAGGAAATGGCGACAGGAAAAGGGCTGTCGGGGGAAATGTCCCAGGGAGAGGGAAGGGGATGCAGGCAGACAGCAGGAGCGGAAGGCCAGGGGGCAGGGTGTCATGGCCGCTCCTACCTGCCCCCGCCGCGCCATCTTGCTCCGCCAGCGGCGCTTCCGGTGCGCGCCGGAAGTAGGCCGCGTGACGTAATTTCCCCTACTTCCTCCCCCCCGCGAGGCCTTTTCCTCTTGCCTCTTCCGGCCGTAATCCCGCCCCCTGCCGGAAATGGTGACCGGAACTGTGTTGCGGCGATCACGTGACTGCCTCCCCTTAGACAAAAAAGGGACGGAGGTAAAATGGCGGCACCACGTGATCTCAAGCTCCTCCCTCATTGGTCCGTTTGGGGAGCTGCTTCCGGTTGTGGGATGTTCCATCCCACCCCTTCCCGGGGGGGTGGGGGCGTGGGGAATTTTACCTCATAGCTAATTATTTATTAATTAATCAATTAATTAATATCAGAGTCGCAATTAGCAAGCATATTAGGGCTCCGTGTGCTAATTAGCGCTTTGTGGTGTGTTATGGGCGGGGGAGGGGTGTCGGTGGGGGGTTTTAAGTTGAGTTTCGCCTTGTTGCTAATTATTAATCAGCAATCATTAATATCAGCAATCATATTTTATGCTAATGATGGTTAATAGCATCTTTATGGGGAAATTTTTTGGGGGGGGAGGCTGTCAAGGGGGGTTTTCAGGTGACTTTTAACTCGGGGGGCGGCTCCGTGAGAGATTTTGGGTGATTTTTACCTCGTCGCTAATTGATATTATTAGGAATCCTGTTTAGTAGTGAGGATTGCTAATTGTTATGGCGAATTATGGGGGAGGAGCTGTCCACGGGCTGTTTTCTTAAGGTGAATTTTACCTCGCTGCTAATTATTTAGTAATTACCGTCGTTATCAGCCCCGGTGCCCCTCGGGGAGCTGCGGAGGGCCAGAAGCTCTGTCCTCGGACCCCTTGTCTCCCGGCTGGAGACCCCCAGCTCCCTCAACCCCCTCTGTGTGAACACAGAAACCCTTTCCTCCTCCTTCTCTTCCTCCTTCTTCTCTTCTTCCTCCTCCTCTGCTTCCTCCTCCTCCTCTTCCTCCCTCCACCAGGTTTTTTGGGTGGGGTTCACACAGCTGAGATCTCTCCCTGTGGTTTGGGGTCCCCAGTTACAACAGAGCCGTCGGGAAGGATCTGCTGGTCCTTTCCTTTCCCTCTGCTCTGGGAATTGGGCTGTTTTATCCTCTTTATTGGCAGCCCCCCACTTCATGCCTCCTCCTTATCCCTGTGGCACCGGTGGCTGGAGACCGGAGTGTCCCCGTGGTGCCAAGCCCCGTCCCTGGCTCCAGAGGGGACAGCATTCCATGGCTGCTCCCTCTTTTTCCCATCTGCACCCTACTTGATCTCTTTCCTGCTGCCCCCCAATAGCCCCATGCCCCCTGTGGGGAGGAGAACAACTGATGGACCTCGGGATTCCGTGTTTTCAGGTGGGAAATGAGAGCATTTCCCGGGGTCCCAGCAGCCCCACACTCTGTGGTTCAACCCCAGCCCTTGTGTCCGGAGAATAAAGTCTTTTTTCATCTGGAAGCTGCGGAATTCCAATTTTGGGACAAAACTCGCAGGCGCCTTCGCTAAACTGTGAAAATCCACTGCTGCTGTTCCAGGGTTAAAGAAAAAAGAGAGAAGTAGAAGTTGTAATACCTGCTTTCAGGGCGTGGGTTGGGATTTCCATGAATGGGGCTTGGCCGATATTTCTTTCCACACGAGAGCTGGAAGTCAGGAGGGGTGGGAATTTTGCTTGTGTTCCCACAATGGTACTTTTAATAAACTCCTCATTTTTGGAGGTGTTTTATGCTGGTGGTGTGCACCAGGTGGGTACGGGAGCATTCCCTGCTCGTGGCTGCCTGCACCCTGCAGTGCTGGGGTGGAAAGAGTGGGAAAACGGTCCCGCCTGGATGTTTGTAGAAGGAAATTCCTTTATTTTAACCCCGGTGGAGTTTTAAAATCTATTTTCCTCTAAACTTGACACACGAGTCTTTTACACACTCTGTGATTATTGATGCCACTTTTAATTCTTTGCTTATTTTGCAGAAAGGAAATTAGAATAGAAATAAAACCAGAGCAGAATAAGTAGGATAGCAGAGTCCTGTTGGAGGGGACCGACGACAGTCATCTAGTCCAGCTGCCTGGGCTGACCTTATCTCGCAGGGTTTAGAAATGCAATTCTTGCCCCTGTGTTTCGTTTTTAATTACTTTTTTTTCCCTTGCCTGTTGGTTTTCCGGTGGCTTTTCCCCGTTGGGACGAGGGCTGGTGGCCGGTTCCTTATGGGGCTGTTTCCCACCATGGTGCGGAGCCCCGGGGGGCTTGGAGGGAGGGTGATCAGCCCCACTCCCCCGGGAGCAGAGGGCTGCCAGGGGGTGTCCTGGGCCACTGGGCAGTGGAAGGACATCCTCCCTCTTGGAGAACCTCTCTTGGAGAGCCTGGGCTCTGTGGGATGTTTAGGGATGATGGGAGGAGGATGAGGAAAAGGAGCTGCCCTTTTTGGAAAGATGAAGGTTATCTGTGCTTCCCTTCGCCTGCCCTGAGCTTCGTTATCTACGATTATCTTCGTTATCGCTGCATCCACAAGAAAAGCCTGTTCAGGAGACCTTTGGCAGAGGGATGACGCCCTGGGCTGGTTTCCCACTGGACTTTCCCGGTCTCAGGAGCAGTGAACACTCCCCAGGGCTCATTCCCAGAGCTGGTGCTGACCCCAGCCATGGCCACCAGCACCACCCTGCCATGGGGGTCCCTCTGGAGACACCCCCCCCCCTTTCACCCTGGTGCTTTGCTGGGGCTCTGGGCTCTGTGGAACATCTTGCTTGACCCCTCAAAGGGCATCTGTGACTCCAGTGAGGAAACTGGGATAAACTGTGGGACCTGGAATGGGATCGGTGTCCTCTCCCACCCTGCCAGTGCTGCAGGACGGAGCGGAACCCCCCGAGACACCAAGGAGAGACCTTCAGACCTTGATGAGCTCTTCTCTCATCTCACTGACTTGGGGAGACACTGAATGTTCCCTGCCCGTCTGCTCCTGGCTGCAGCTCCCTGAAGGACACCAGTGGCAGGAGGAGGGTGACAGGTCCCAACACCGTGCCCTGGAGCAGGCACTGCTTGGGCCCAAGGAGGCCGAAGGGCTTTCACCATCCCTCCTCTTCCTCCCCAACCATCCCTCGTGTCCCCCATCACACGGGTGTTCGATGGCTTCTCCAAGAGTGGTGGCACACACAGCAGTAAATCAAGGTGCCCACAGCCCCACGTGGCACCATGGTTGGATGGTGCCAGGCTGAGCGCGGTGGATTTGGATTATTTTAGGTTATAATCTTGGAAATACGTGATAATTTACATGAGGATTCCCTGGGGAGCAGCATGTGTCCGTGGAGCAGGGTTCTCTGCGTGCCAGACAGACGTGGACACGCAGGAGAAGGTCCGGCAAAGAGGACTGGGGCAGAGGCTGGGGGAGCTGGGACTGGAGAAGAAGAGGCTGAGAAGATCTTGCCCTCACCTGATGGACACCAAGCGGTGGCCGGTGCCAGGACAAGAGGGGATGGGCATGAACAGAAATTCCATGAAATTCCACTGAAACTTTTTCCCCCGGGGTGAGAGAGCACTGGCACAGGCTGCCCAGGGAGGTGGTGGAGACCCCATCCCTGGAGGGATCCAAACCCCCACCAGACATGGTCCTGAGCTCAACCACGTGAGCTGGGGCACCTTGCTTGAGCAGAGCGTGGACTAAACAATCTCCAGAGGTCCCTGCCACCTGGGTGTTCCCCTGACCTTGTGATTTAAAACCACCACCAAATCCGGGACCTGGGAAACAGAAGGAAAAACAGGCAAAACAGAGCAAGAACGAGGAGGACTGTCCCACAGCCCGTGATTATCCTGTACGGCCTAGACCTGAAACGCTCCAGCATCCTCCTCTCCGCCTTGTGCCTCCTCATGTGATGCTCCACTCTCTCTTGCGTCAAACAGGGCTCCAGGAACATCTCGTTGCTGTACCACTTGCCCCCGTTCTCCTGCACCACCCAGTAGACCATCTTCATCAGCTTAGCCACTTGTTGCTCCTGCTGGACACCCACTGCTCTGTTGTTGAGGCCGCAGAACCTCCCACACCCCAGGATCAGGTCCTGGAGGTCTTCACTGCCGTGAGACCGCAGGTGATCCTCCAGCGACCTCCCTGCCAGGTCGTCTGTGTGGGTGATCAGGACGATGGTGTGCCTCAGAACATTGACCCCCAAAATGTCCTGCAGCCTCCGCACGGCCTCCTGGTCCTCCTTGAGGAACTGGCCCAGCCTGGTGACCAGCAGCACCACGTGGGGTCCGGGGGACGACAGCCTGATGCAGTGAGCGATTTCTTTGGTAGCCTCCCTGCTGGTGGCTCCGGGGTTGAGAATATCGGCCGTGTCAATGACCGAGATGTCTTCTCCACTGCAGAGTCCCCGGGCCTGGGCGCAGCGCACGGTCACTGGTTGGGTGGACAGCTTGGACTGGAACACCCGTGCCCCCAGGAGGGTGTTGCCGGTGGAGCTTTTCCCTGTCCCACTCTTCCCCACCAGGAGGATCCTCAGCCCCGAGCCCTCGCTGTCCCCGGGAAACATGGGAATGGGGACCTGCTGGATGGTCACGGCCACGCTGCAGGGACAACAAGCAGATGGACACGAGGTGCGTTAGTGTCAGGGTGCTCCCTGTCCCCCCCAGGAGACCTTCCCCATGGTTGTCTGGGGACACCAGTACCTTGAGGACCCTAGAAGTGCTTTCTTGCCCAACCTACACCCCCCCAGGGGTTCCTGCTTGCGCAACCGGCTTTGTTCAGTGAGGAGAAACCAGCTCCTTCCCCACGTGGCTGCTTCTGGCTGCCCGGGCACGCCTGGCCCCCCTTCTTCTCCCCACCTGAAGTACCTTCTCGCCAGCACAAAGCCTCCCGCTGCCCCTCCAGCCCCCCCATACCTTGGTCCTTTGCTGAGCCAGGGCTTCACCTCTGCAGCCGTGGGGCTCATCCCTTCTCCTGGAGCTTCTCTGCTGGCCCACAGAGTGAGGCCACCCGGGGTGTTGTCCCAGGGCTCGGGCTCCTTTTTGGGGGAGCCAGCAGAGAGCTGGAGGGTGGCAGAGACCATGTCCTCTGGGAGGCTGCCGGAGCCACCGTGCGCAGCGATGGGGTTGGTGACCCCCAGCACCGAGACCCTTCACGGCACCGGCTTCTCCTCCCACGGCGCGGGGGCTGCCGAAACACTGCCGGGGGCTGTGGGGGGACGGGGGTCTAAAAGGGCAGAGCTGGAGCACGTGGCAGAGATGGGGAAGGCTCCTCAGACGGACACCCCCACGGCTTCCTGCGTGAGAGCGTGTCTGTGCCGACCACAAACCTCCGGCGCCCGGCCGCGTGTCTGGTGTGACGATGAGAAACCAAAGCTGTGGGGTGGCCAGGACCAGTGTGCCGTGAAGCCCTGGCTTGCTCCTGGTACCTCTGCGTGCCACCATTGATGCCTGTGCCATGCTCTTGTTACCCGTCAAGCCACCATTGGTGCCCATGCCATGCTCTTGGTACCTCCATGTGCCACCATCAGTGCCCGTGCCATGTTCTTGTTACCCTTTGAGCCTCCATCGGTGGCTCAAGACTCTTGAGACACCATTGGTGCCCATGCCATGCTCTTGGTACCTCCATGTGCCACCATCAATGTCCCTGCCATGCTCTTGTTACCCCTTGAGCCACCATCAATGTCCATGCCTTGCTCTTGGTACCTCCGTGTGCCACCATCGGTGCCCATGCCATGCTCTTAGTACCCCTCGAGCCACCATCGGTGTCCATGCCATGCTCCTGGTACTTCCATGTGCCACCATAGGTGTCCATGCCATACTCTTGGTGCCCCTCATGTCACCATCGGTGTCCCTGCCATGCTCCCAGTGCCGCCATGATCACCACCCCAGGATGTCTGAGGCCACCACAGTCCCGCTGTCCCTAGAGCCATTCCCAAGGGATCGGCAGGTCCGGGATGACATGTGGTACTCCAAGGAAAGGGTGGCCCTGGAAACCTCGTCCTGGACCCCCGTCACCCTCCGGGGACGGGCAGGACGTGGCGGGGGGGGGCAGCCACATGCAGGGAAAGCACCGAACCCTGGAGAAATGGGGAAGAAGAGCCCGAGTTTTGGCCTCTGTTACTGGAAACGAAGCGGGTGGGAAGGAGAAAGCGAGACCTTTCCCCACGCGCGGTGACATCTGACCAGGGCAGGTGTCCCCTCCTGTGACACCGGGGGTTTTCCCCTGACACCTCCCTGGGGACACAGATGTCTGTGACTTCTGCAGCCAGGGGATGTCCCCCCGTCTCCGTTCCCATCCACGCAGGCGTGACCTACATCCTGCCTCCCCCCGACCTCCATGGCTCATGGGGACACGCTGGGACCTTCCCCGGTCCCTGCCCAGGGGGTGGCACCGGTCACGGTGCTCCTGGAGCCGTGACACCCAGTCTCGGTGCAGGGACATCAGGTTTTGGGGACATCAGGTTATGGGGGACATGGAGATAGCGGGTTACAGGGACAGCAGGACATGGGGACGTGGTGACAGCAGGGTTCAGGGACATCAGGACATGGTGAGATGGTGACAGTGGGTTTTGGGGACATCAGGACCCAGGAAACAGGGACATTGGGATGACTTTGGGACATCAGGACATGGGTATCTTTAGGACCTGGGGCACAGGGATACTGGTACCCAGGACATGGTGGCAGTGGGTTTCAGGGACATGGGGACGTGAGACTCTGGGACATCAGGACACTGGGTGCCAGGTGCTTTGGGAGCTGGGACACAGGGATGCTGGTAGCCAGGACATGGGGACATGGGGACAAAGGGATACTGACACTCAGGGACATCAGAACCCAGGACATGGAGACATCAGGACATGGGGTGTCAGGGACATGGGGACACAGAGAGCCAAGGAGTTCAGAGATGAAGGGATCCTGAGCATCCAGAGACCGAGGGTCACACGCTCTCAGGGGACACGGGGACAACCCGGGGTGCCAGCGCTGTCCCCCAGCACGGATGAGGTCCCCTCAGTCTGCTCCTCTCCCGCTGAACAGCCCCAGGTCCCTCAGCACAGAGATGCTCCAGCCCCTCATCATCCTCGCAGCCTCTGCTGTCCCCTCTCCAGCAGTTCCCTGTCCTTCTGGAGCTGGGGAGCCCACAACTGGTCCCAGTGCTCCAGGGGGGGCTCCCCAGGGCAGAGCAGAGGGGCAGGATGACCTCCCTCCACCCATTGCTCCCACCCTTCCTGATGCCCCCCAAAGAACCGCCCCAGGGGCAGGGTGGCTTTTTTGGCTAAATACCCCCCCGGGTGGGTCAGAGCGCGGCTCCCCCCGCCCTGCTGGGGGGACAGGCTGATCCTGGGGGGGGACACGACCCTGGGGGGGCTCCCCGTGGTCCCAGCGAGACGGAGAGCGGGGATTTTCCAAGCTTAATCCGTTTAATGATACACATGGAAGTACCTGCATTCCCACACGGCGGCGGCAGAGGAAGCGGCGGGATGGGGAGGGGGCACGGGGCAGCGGGAGGAGGGGGTGTCCCTGTCAGGGCACCCACGGGGGGGCTTCTCGTCCGAGGGTACCTGAGCCGAGGGGGACAGGACCCCCCAGGGCCAGGACACGCCCCGCAGGGGGACAGGCTTTTTGTGTTTGGTGAAAAATATCCCCGGAAAAGGCATTTCTGCTGCTCTGGCTCGTTGTCACCCAGGGGGGAGCGTCCTGTCGGGGTGTCACAAGGTGCCACCTGTCCCCTGTGGGGACACTCAGCCCGGATACTCATCCTGGAGCCCACGGTGTGACACGAGGGGTGACACGAGGCTGCGGGGGGTCTGCGGGAGGGAGGGAGCCACGGTCCAGCTCCCTCGGGATTTGGCGGCGGCCGGGATGTCACCGTCACCACGTGCCACCTGCTCGTCCCCAGCTGCAGTTCGGGGTCGGTTCCTTGTCACCGTGTCCCATCTGGATCATCCTTTGGCTCCTCACTGGGACCTCCGCGCCGCCTGGCACCGGGGTCTCCATCCCCCCAGCTCTGTGGGGAAAGAGAGCGGGTTCACTGTGCTGGGGCAGGGGAAAGCTCCCTCCTCTTCTTCCTCCTCCTCCTCCTCCTCCTCCTCCATAGTCTCTTGTCCCGGTCCCCAGGGTTGAGGCTGCAAAGGGGAGAAACCACGGGGGACGGCAGTGCCCGAGGCTCCCGGGACTGGNTGTCCTCAGGTGAGGGCAGGCTCGTCCCCGTGGGTGCGTGGGTGGGCGGTGAGGTGGCCCTTCTGCTCGAAGGTCTGCCCACGCGGGGGGCAAGCGAGGAGGGGGCTCTGGCCGGCGTGGGTGCGGCGGTGGCTCTTCAGGGAGCCCTTCTGGCCGAAGGTCTTGCCGCAGTCGGGGCAGGAGAAGGGGCTCTCCCCGCCGTGGCTACGCTGGTGGGTGGCCAAGGGAGCGCCGGGAGCCTCCTCGTGCGGC
>VXBW01005447.1:541527-556135 GCA_013400375.1 Thinocorus orbignyianus | reverse complement strand
AAGGTGCGCCGGTGCTTGGATGCTTCCCCCCAACCCTGGGCAGCTGGAGCTTGCCCCGGGCCGGGGGGGATCCCCGCTTTCCTCGTGATTGGGGGGGTGGAGAGGGAAAGGGTTTGGTCAAGTTTTGGGGAGAGACGGTGCCTTGCGATGTTGCGTGTTGGAATTGGGGTGGTCTTGTCCCCGGTTCACCCGCTGGCCTGGGGCTGGGTGGCATGGGGCTGAACGCTGAGCTGCCATCCTCCCCAGGGAGGTCAGGGAGCGGGGATGGCGGCTGGGAGGGGGGGCCGCGGCCGGTTCTCTCGCTGGCCTGTGGGCACTGGGGTGCAGTGAATGACAACCCCACTGTCACGGCTCTGCCTTTCCCTGCCTGCGGGCACCCAGGCTGTGCTGGGTCCCTGAGTGCCAGCGGTGTGCCCGGGAGGACAGCCAGAGGTAGGGCTGTCCCTGAACAGGTGTCTCCAGGCTGGCTTTTATGCAGTTGTGGATAAAAAAAATAATACACTTTTACCCAGAATATCTCCCCCATCTTGGCCCTCGCTTTCCCTGGGGCCGTGTTGCCCTCCTAGGGGGCTATGTGTGGTCCCCACGGCTTTACCCTGGCTCTGCTCAGCTTGTTAGAAATGCCTGGCACAGGGAGTGATCCCTCTCTCGCTCGGTGCCAGGGGCTGCATCGCATGGACCATGCTGGCACTGGGTGAGGGCACGGAGAGTGGCCGGGTCCTGGGGGGTCAGACCCTGCCCCTCTGGCTGGTGCTCATCCAGCCCCATGCTGGGAAGAGGGAAGAGATTGCCTGTGTCCAGATGGTGTCAGTAAAAAGGAGACAGTTTCTCTTAAGCCCTCCCCTAAGCCCTATCACCTCCAGTGTGATTAGTGTGTAATGAGGCTTCGGGGGCTCTAATACCAGCCTGGGGTCCTGGCACGATGTACCCCGGCTCTGTCGGAGGTGGCTGAACCCAACCTGCTTTGGTGTCCTTCTTGGTTGCGAATGGGGCTTTTTTGGGGCAGGGAGGCTGTTCTCAGTCTGTCTGGGGCACCCGTGGCTGGGCCATGAGAGCTGGTGCTGCTGTGGAGGCCGGGTGTCCTCTTTTTCCTGCTTCGCTTGTGATGGGTGGGCAGGAGGCAGCTGGTGTCCCCACGGTGTGGATAGTCACCCAGTGAGGGTGCCAGGGGCTGCAGAAGGTTGCAGGAGATTGATCAAACCTCCCCCTGGGGTGAGACCTGCCTGGGCTTGGGCACGCGCGGAGGGACAAAGGTCTCCCCAGGACTCACGGCCGTTGGGGACAGTGAGGTGCATGCGCTCATGGGGTCTGGGGACACGATGGGGAGGTTTGTTGGGGCTCTGGAGTGGTGGCCTAGAGGGCTGGGAGGAGGAGTGCAGGTATTCCTGGGCAGCTGTGTCACTGCGTGTGTGGGACACTTGGGGATCCCCTGGCTGGATGTCCCTGACAGGCAGCTTGGGGGACCAAGGGTGAGGGGATGGTGCCATGAGTGAGTTTTTGTGTGCCTGTGGCCAGGCGGGAGGATGCTCGTGTCACTCAGTGCTGGCCCAGGAGCCAAAGCCATGGAGTGGAGCCTTCCCTGGGTGGGAAGGAGCCCAGCTGGGGACAGCCCATCCTTGTCACGGGCAAGTGCTGGGGTTTCATCCACCTGTGGCTTGTGTGGGACGGAAGAGTGACCCGTGTCCTCTCTGGGCATGCCAGGGCATACACAGGGGACAGTGGCACCGTGTGGGTGTGTCTGTGCGGCTGTACAAGGTGGCACAGGCTTCCCATCCTGCCTGCGCCAGCTTTGACCCCTGGGCGAGGACAGGCTGTGACAGCAGTGCTGCCAGCCCACATCAGCCCTGCCAGAGGTGACCCTCGAGGGCACCCTCCTGGGACAGAATGGTTTTTCCCTGTGTCAGCTGTCACCTGGGGGGGGGTCCCCCGATGTGTCCCAGAGCCACAGGGGACCTTTTCCCGGCAAAGCTTCCACCAGGGAGCGTGTGGGAGCAACGCGGGTTGATCAGCCCTGTCCCTTGGCCCCCACGCCCTTCCTGGTGTCCCTTGTCCCTTGGAGCAGGGATGGTGCTGGGCCTGTGTCCCCGTACCAGTGCTGCCTGGGGTGCTACTAGTGGGAACCTGTCACCCGGGATGGGGTTTGGTGGCTTCCTCGAGGGCGCTGGCATCTCTGGAAGGTTCATGGTGTGTGCTGTGCAAGGGCGGGGGGGGACACGAGCTTGGGGTCCAGCTGCTCTTGGGCACAAAGGGACATTTGCAGAGCCACTTACTCGGGTGGGCTTGTCAGGGTGCACCGTGGGATGGGATGTTCTCCACCTTCCTGGTCTATTTGTGCGTCTGACTGTTTCCCCCGTGGGCTCTGGGCTGCTGCCCGCTCCCTCCCAGCATCCCCCTTCACCTGCCTTGGCACCGGGGCTTAAACCCCCCAGTGCAGCCCAGTGCTCTGCCAGTTGCAGAGCCCATGGGATGCTGAGGACAGCCCAGCAAACACCCCTGCCCGCCCTGCCTACACGCTGGGCATGGGGGTACCAGAGACTGTCCTGATCCTGCAGGTGCCCATTCCCCAGCTGGGTGAAAGGGCTGGCAGAGCCCGGGACGAGAAGCGGTGTGCGGAGACCCCCTTTGCTTGGCCAACTTGTTGGACACCAGCGTGCCAGGGGTTAAACACCTTCCCCCCCGCCCCAGCCCTATGTTCCCTTCTGGCTGTCCCCTGCCCCAGACCCCCTGGGCTGTCCCCGAGCATCCTCCCAGGGGCAGGCTGGCAGCTCCTGGTGCCAGGGGAGCATCCAGAGCGCTGGGCAGTCAATTTTGTAGTAACGAGCTGCTGGTGGCTTATTAAAGAGCCCCTGGAGATGCCACGTCCCTCCTGCCCCAGGCCTGGGAGAAGCATCACAGATTTAAAGCGTTTCATTACCCAGCACAGCAGTGTCGGAGGGGGGTCTCCAGTAATGGGCTGCTCCTTTAATTAGCTCCTTTGCAGCCTCCCCACGCTGGGGAGAGTGGGATGGCAGAGATCTGGGAGCCTGGCCGAGGGCACGGCATCCCTGTGGGGGGGCTGGCTGCTTCTCCACCCCCCCCCTAACCCCCCCGCCCTGCTCCAGCACTGGGGTGCCTTTCCCAGCAGGACCCATTCCAGCATCCAGCCAGCCGTGGGGATGCTGTGCCCATGCCTGGTTGTAGTGTCTGATGTGTCTGTCAGGGATATGTTCCCCCAGGCTGGTTTGTAATCTCTCGGGAAGGAGGGGAAGGATGTGGGCACAGGGTGTATTTTGGGGTCAGGCCTCTCTTCCCCCACTACCTGGGTTGCATTACAGAGTTTTGTGGCGAGGTAAACTGAGGCACAGCATCTAAACACCTCAGCCATGCTCCGCATCAGCACTGGGACCTGGGTCAGGTCTATCTCATGGGGAGGGTGGGATGCTTTCCTGGGGAGGGTGGGATGCTCTGACTGCTGCCTGCCCCCACCCTGGGCTCTGCATCCCCCCGGTGGTCCCTCTGCCGCAGCGACTGGGCCAGCACCTTGGGCTCGTGCTGCTGCTGCTTCCCGATGCAGGGCAGCAGGCACCAGTTGACTGACAGATCTGCTTAATTAGGGAGTTGTTATTTTATCAATTCCAAAGCGCTTGAAGTTTTCTGCTCCAGTTCATGCTTTCCACTTGTTAATGGGGAAACCAACACCCTCCGTCAAAAAGGCAGCAGCACTGATGCATTTTAAAGGTTTCTGCTTGCTCCGGTTTGACATCCAAAATATAACAATCAAGCAATCAGCTGGTGGATGCCTGTTTGATGTGGCTCTGACAGCGCTGAAAACCTTAATTTCTCAGCCCATCCCTCCTCCTCCTCCTTTATGTCACCGGCTGGGTAGCATGGTGGGCAGAGGGCTGGGGCTGAGGGGTGCTGGGGGGACTGGGAGTGCTGTGTGATCAGGGTGGGGGGCTGCCAGGCAGAGCCCCCCGGCTTCCAAGTGCCACCTTCCCCCTTTGCAGAGCAGGATGGAAATGAATTAGGGGAAAAGAAAGGTCTGGAAAGGGGGTTTGGGTGAGAGTGTGGTCTTGGGTGTTGCCCAAGGGTTGGTGCTTCATCTCCCTGCTGGGCATGAAGACCCCCGAGGGATGGGCCTGTCCCTGCTGGCACAGGGCACGGAGCCACCAGACACTGCAGGGTGGCTCTGTGTGAGAATGTCACTCAGGGGAGCTGCTGCTGGCTCTGTGTGCCCTCTCACTGATGCCACCCCCTGCCCTGAGCCCCCACCTTTCCCCTCTTGTCTGGGGGCTGATGCGTCTGCCTGGGATGCTGCAAAAAACCAGCACCTGGCACCAGTGGGGATGACTGTCCCCTTGCAGTGGGCAACTCGGATGCCAGTGAGGGAGCGGGTGGTGCCATGGGGGGGGATGGCACAGCAGTGAAGGGGGGCGGATGGGGTGACCTGGCTCAGAGAGTGGCACGGTGCAGGGTTGCACAGTGGGCTCACCCCTGCTTCCAGTAGGGCTGCCAGGGGGGGTGCCACCCACCCATCCCCGGGGGGGGCTCGGTGGAGGGCATGGCAGCGGGCTGAGCATGGGGGTGTCTAGTCGGGGCTCCCGTGGGGGGGGTTGGCTCAGCTCCGCTCGCGTATCCCCATCCTCTCCATATATGGCCATTTTTCCAGCGGCACGGAGAGCCCGCTGCTCCCCGGAGAGCTGCCCGTGGCCAGGAGCAGCGGGGCTAGGGGAGCCCGGCAGTCCCGGGGGGCTGAGTTGGGGTTGGGGGGAGCTGCCACCTCCTCCACCGCAGGAACACCCCTCTGCATCCCCCAAAGCCCCTGGAGAAGCCGCCCTGGCTCTCCAGTCTCCACGGACGGAGTGCCCCGGGGGTCCCACTGACCTGAGGGGACTCCCCCAATTTTTTCTCACAATATGGATGGGGTCCCCCAGGGATGTTGGGCTGGGGTACCTGATCATTTAGCATCCCAGGGCTGGGGTGGGGACTCCTTGCCTGTCCCTGATTTCACACAGGGACGGGGGAACGTGGTGTGCTCCAGCGCTGCTGGTGGCATGGCCCTGAGGGATCCTCCAAGCTCCTCTCCTCCTTCCTGCCTTGTTTTTCTCTCTCCTTTTGGAGGTTTTCGTCTTTCTTCTAATTTTTCTTTTTTTCTTCCCCCCCCCTTCTTCTGGCATCACTTTTCATGCAGCACTAGCTGCTGAAGTAACACAAACCTGCTAAATGGTCCGGCTTTATGATAGCATAAAAATGATACTACAGCAGTGAGTGGGGCTTTATTAAACCCAAGGGAAAGGCTCCAAATGAACAGCTTGCTCTGCTCTTAGCTTCCCCACCATATTTCCCCCCTCTCCCTCCTTTTATTTTTAATAACCACTGGAATATAAACTACAGTTAAGATCCTGCAGACTAGAAGAGTGTTCGCAGCCTGGCCTTCCCTCCCTCCATCCGTCCCTGTGCGCATCCCTCCCTCCTGCTTGCCTGGGTGCTGTGGTGGGAGCACCAGCATCCTGGGCTGGGAAGTGAATTAATTTCCCAGTGCTTGGCTTTGTACTTCTTAAAAAGCCTCGTAAATGTTTTGCGGGGAGGTCGTGAGTCAGGCCCGAGTGGGATGTGGGAGTGAGCTGGAGCTCCTTGGCCCAGCTTCCCATCTGGTGGGATCCCTCGCCGGGATGGTGGAGGTCCCCCAAGCTTTGAGAGCAGGGTTAGACCCCTTGGCCCCACCATGGCCTTACAGGGGGAGCATGCAGGAAGGGAATGAATCTCCCCTCTTCGCCGCAGCAGGGTCTGTGCACAGTTGACCCCCCAGCCCCAGATAGCCCTACTCCATCCCCAGGGTCCCCCCTGAGCCGTGGTCTCACTGTGCCCTTGGCTCTCCCTTCAGCATGTTCTGGAGCTGGCTATGGGTTCTCCCCTTTGCCCTGCCACCCCACTGCTCCCCAGTTCTCCCTTTGTTGGGGGAGGGGGAGGGGGAGGAGGAGGGGTAGCAACCTTACCCCTTCCCTCCTGCACCCACCCCCGTGGGCGCTCCCTGCTTCCCCGTGGCATCACTTTTAATTAGCCTGACGCTTCCCCCTGGCTCCTCTCTCCCGCGGAAGGTGGCTGATTAGTGCGGAGGTGAAAGGCACTTTGGGTTAGGGAAGGACATGCGGCCAGGCTCCCTGTCTGCCACGGAGGCCCATTTTGGACAGCATCTGTTCATTATTATGTAGTGCCTTGGCCGGGAGCCAGCCAGGAGCACTGAAAGCCCCGGCACAAAGCTTGCTTTCACCCGCCGCCGGAGGGAGGAGGAGGAAGAAGAAGAGGCAGCCAGCACTGGGAGGGGGTGTGGGGACCCCCAAAGCAGGCTGCTCCCTTCCCTCCCCCAGTGGAGATGCTCCAGCATCCCACAGCATCCTGAGCTGTCCCTGCTATGGGTCTGGCTGGGGGGCGTGCGACCCCCCCCAGCACTGCTGGCTGTCCCATGGGGCTGGAGGCAGCGGTGGGGGCTGACCCTAGAGGGGTTAGCACCCAGGACGGGGTGATATTGGGGTCTGCATGGCTGGTACCCACTTTTCGAGGAGAGGGCTCGTCCATCCCTTCCCCAGCACCCCACCACCACCACCCCATGCCCCAAACTGTGCCCATGGGGCTATACTGGGGCAGGGTGGCTCCTGGCCTTCGCTGCCCACTAGCCCTCAGGCTGTGGGTGCCAAGGTTGATGCCCATCAACCTTGCTTTGCTCCCACAAGCAAAGGGATGCAGCCGTGATGCAGCCCACCCTGGGGACAAGAGGTTTCCCAAACATCTCTAGGTGGGGACACGTGGGAGGATGCCAGGATGAGCGCACTGAGTTCCTTGGCTCTGAGTTCCCTGGGGCTGGGCAAACCCTTGCCAGTGCCTGCCCTAGGGCTGGGCAGAGCACAGGGAGCTGCGGGCAGCGATGCTGTGGGGGCATCCGGTGCCTGTGCACGCCGGGATGCCAGGAGGGTTGGCGTGTTGTTTCCTTGCACGTCTGTGCCCAAGCGCTGGGGGTGCGGTGCCCGCACACGCAGTGTGCACGTGAGTGGGCTCCCACGTGTGCTGGCCCCCGCACGCTGCAGTGCAACACGTTCGGGGTGTCCAAGGGCAGCACGGGGATGGACAGACCCTCCAGTGTGCCACAAGCTGCCTGGCCATGCCCAGAGCATGGGCTGGTGGCAGCATCCTCGTGTCCCCAGGGGAGGCCATCCTGAGAGCATGGGCTGGTGGCAGCATCCCCGTGTCCCCAGGGGATGGCGGGGACAGCGTGGGGTGGTGGGTGCCACAGGGGCTGGGGGCTTTTGGAGGCTGGGCTGTTGCTTGGTCAGCAGTGGGTGGCTGAACAGGGCATCTTTGATTTGCTGGGAAGGGGCAGGGGGGAAAAAACCACCGCCAAAACCCCAAAACTGCCCAGCCCAACCGCACCCCCACCTCCCCCAAAATAAAAAGAAGAAGCCAACCCCAAGAAAAGAGAAGAAAGGCCAGGGCTGGATGGAGCCGCCTGGAGCAGTGCCAGCCCGGGGACGCTCCGGAGCAGACATGCCAAGCTGTAATTGCAGACAGGCTCATTTCAAGAGACAAGATGGTTATTTTTAAACTCGCGTTAAGGTAATGCACTGATCTTCTCCTGCCCGCTGGTTCAAAAGTTCAAACTCCCCTTCCTCAGACTCCCCTCTCTGCTTAGCCCAGCCTGTGCCCTCACGCCCTGGCCAGGCTCTGAGTGCCCCCAGGAAGGCGCATCCCCTTGGCCCTGTGACCCTGTGGTTGGTGGCCCTGTGGTTGGTAGCCCACCCTCGCCCTCCCCGGGGCAGCCGTGGTGTCTCCTGGGCAGTCTCGCTCCTTTCCCACAGGACTGGGAGGATGCTGTGGCTGTGGCTGTCCCCAGGGTACAGAGGGGATGTGTGTTGGTGGAGCTGTGCCAGTTCCCTGCCCAGCCAGGGTCCTTGGGGGACAGTGCCGGGGGTGGGTGCTGTGTCCTGTGGTGCCAGATTCTGCTGGGAGTCCAGTGGGAACTCCTTGCAGTGCTGGGAGTGGGTGGCACTGCTCACCCGCTGAGGTCCTCAAGCTCGTTCCAGTCACAGCTGATGGCTGTGCCACCCCGAGGACTGCTGGTATCTCCTCTACCAGGGGCAGCAGGGTGTTGCAGGTGGATGTGGGTTGTCCCCTCCTTGGGCTTGCTGGGCATCCTCACAGCGGAGGGCTGAGCCTCTGGGCCACCCGTCTGGTTGGACCGGCCACCGAGCCTGATGCTCCCAGTGCTGCCTGTTGGTCCGTGCCAAGGACCTTGGCTGTGGGCAGCAGGAGAGCCCAGAAGCCGGGTACAGGGAATATCACCTTTTCTTTTTTAATTCCTTCAAAAACATTGCAAAGTACCAGGGTGGCAGGGGTGCCCTCTGCACCTGGGGGAGCAGCTTTGCTATCCCAAGGTGGGATGTCACCGGCTGCACAGGCCCCAAGGGGTGCTGAGCTGGGAACAGCAGGGAGAAGCCTGGCACCTCCTCCCTGACCATCCGAAGCCAAACCAGAGCAGAAATGCTACACAACGCGCCAGGTTTGGCCCTGTAATAGCTGTAACTAATCCTTTAATACCGCTCCCCCACCACCCCCCCCTCAGCCTCCCCCAGAGCTCAGCCTCTGGAAGCCATCAGGAACGGAGGCCTGGGGCACTCCCGAGCATGAGCAGCGTCTCTGTCCCCCTGTCCCCAAATGCCCTCTTGCCTGGGATTGTGGCGTCAGCAGTTTGCTGGGTGGCCAGGAACTCCCTGTGTGGCTGAGATGTTTTTTTGTACTCGACCATTGCCTGGCTGGGGCTGCCCCAGACGCAAGTGCCGGGGCTGGGCACTGCCCTCCCCTCGGATGGAGCCGCTTTTTGGCAGGAGCACTGAGGTTTGAGGGACCCCGAGGGGGAGCTGAGACCTGCTGGCCATGTTTTGTGGCAGTTTGCAGCTTGCCTGGGCTCGTCGCTGGCCGCCGTGGCTGTGCATCATCGGCTGGAGCTGATAAATCAGGGGGAATAGCCCGGCTGTGTCAGCGGTGAATTGTGGGGCCATTATCTGTAATGAGTTCAACAAGGACGCCCGGCGCGGCGGGGGGGAGCCTGGCCGGGATTCTTCCCAGTCTGCTACCCTGGCAAAGTGGGGGGCATCTCCTAGCCCAGCGGGGTGGCCACATCCTTCACTGCTCTGTGCCTGTGAGTGTGCGAGGAGAGGGGCTGGGGATGGGGGAGCCGTGGGGGGAATGTGCGGGTACTGCTGGCTCCGTTGCACTGTGGTGGTACCCGACACCGTGGGCACCGATGTTTGAGCATCCCTGGAGCCTGCCCAGGCTTTCAGGTGCGTTGGGAAGCATGGGGTTGGGAATGCCCAGTGCAGTCTTTTAGGATGGGAGAGCTGGGTACGCCACGCCTAGACCACGATTGGGATCATGCTTGGGGCTCCTTCCCCTGGCAGATGCCAGGCTCTGGGAGCCAGCCTGGCCCACCACACAGCCTGTCAGAGCTGCAGAGAGCCGACAGGCTGCCATCCTGCAGGGTTAAGCAGGAGGAAGAAAGGCAGGTCCCCAGCTCCATCCCCGCTGCCGTGGGGTCAGCAGCAGTCAGGATGCTGCTGTCACCTCCCGCCAGCAGCTTGCCTGCCTGGCAGCCGGCCCTCACGCCCTCCCTGCCCCAGGTGCAGAACGTGCGCGGAGATGGAAGGAATTAACAAGCTCGTGGAGCGACAGCCTCATAAAATTTAGGTTTTTTTTTTTTTTTTTTTTTTTTTTTTTTTTTTTTTTTTTTTTTTTTTTTTTGAGACTGTCAAACCTATTCCTGTCCCAGAGATGTAAGGCAGCATTTTATTGCTGCCTGCTTGATGGTTGTTCCCTTCTCCTCTGTGGCTGTGATTTATCTCTGCACTTTGTGCTGATTGGATTAGAAGTTTAAATGCTAAGGGTGCATAACAATATATTTTTCTTATTAATATTAAAAAATCATTATTGGTTTTTTTATAGTTCTGTTTTGAATTGAATCCCCTTGCTTGATTTATTCCCTCTCCCAGAGTAGAATTTAATGCTAATAGGAACAATCATTGCTTTGTTTTGAATCTTTGACTGTTTGGAAAACTTTCCCTGCAAAGGGAAATTACAGCATTATTAAGAGTCCATTAAAAGAGGGTTTGCCCATTCCTGGCTATTACCTGTGAGCTGAGAGAAAACAAAAAAACGCTGTCTTTTGCAGGGCCTTACACCCTTCCCAAGGTCTACCACAATTATCGTGCCAATTATTATAATCAGCTCTATTCTATCACAGATATTTATTGAGGGTCCCGTCGGATTGATCTCTTGTGGGATGCTGGGAACATGTATGTGTGTGTGTGGTGGTGGAGCAGGACTCGTCCGTGCTCAGCTATGGATGGGGAAAGGCCGCGGGTGATGGGGGGCAACAGGGACCACGGTGCTGCTCTGCTTCCCGCTGGGATTCGGATTTTTAAAGGCAAATAGGGAAGGACGGCAGCAGCCCCAACTGATACCTTTGGCAACCCGACCCCCGGGGCTGTGGGTACCAAGCAGCGGGATGAAGGATGCTGGATGCCCTTCATGCCAGCACGGAGGCTGAGCAATGACTGTGCCCGTGCATGGGGACCAGCCATCGCCCACCCACAGCGCTGTGCCAGCCCCAGGACCCGCTGCATCCCTGCGGATGCGTCACCAGGGCTTGGGGACATGCCACAAGGGCAGCCCCGGAGAGCAGAGGTGGGCAGGTGGGAGTGGGGCAGGGGCTGGTGATGTGGTGGGGCATGATGCCAGGCAGCTGGAGACGTGCCTGGGCTCCTCTGTGCACGGCGCTGGGACGGGTGCAGCAGTGGCGGGGAGCTGTGCCAGGCTTGGCCTGCAGCTGGCAGGGTTGGCACAGGGAGCAGAGTCTGCCTGGGCACAGCTGGGACAAGCCTGGTCAGGGGCAGCCCCGAGGAGCCCCGAGGCTGAGCGAGGGAGGGCTGGGGTGTGGGGTGGCTCCTGTGGTGGGGGGCAGCTGCCAGGGTGTGGAGGAAGCGTCAGGAATGTCAGCCTAAGGCACCAGGGTCCCGTGTTGTCATGAACCTCCCTGCGGCACTGCAGCGTGCCAGGCCGCCACTCTGCACCCCAAAACTGACACCCTGCACCCTCCTCCCCCAAACCTGCACCCTCTTCCCTAAAGTCTTCATTGTGCACCCCCAAAACTGGGCCCTGCTCCCCAAAACTTGTACTCTGCTCCCCAGATGTGACAATCTGCACCCCAGAACTTCCACCCTGCGTTGTCCTCCCCAAACCCCATACCTTGTGGTGGCATCTCACACCCTGCAACTCCCAAACCCTGCACCCCACCTACCCAGACTTCGCTCATTGCAAGCCTGTGTCCACACTCCCTGCACACCCCCTATCTTGGACCCCCTGCCCCGTACACCCCATGCCCTGAACCCACGCACCCCCAAACCCTTTTGTAGTTCTTGGACACCCCATACCCTCACCCCGCTGCCCTCCTACCCCCACCCCATACTTGGAACTCGTCTCCCCACCATGCCCTCCCTGCTAACTGGGAGCTGCTGGGGCTGGGTGGAGGTGCAGGAAGTGGGATGTGGGCAAGAGGGTGCACTTCTGGGGTCTTGGCTCTCCCCCATGCCCTCTACCCCACTGCCCATGTCCTCGGTGAGGTCCGCACCCTGGAGTCACAGCTTGGAACTGCCACCTTGTTGTGGTTTCAACCAAATTTGCCCAAACCAGATTGACAGACGGCCCCTCCTCCCCCCAGAAAGAAAGGAGAGGAAGGGATAAGGAGATTCACGAGTTTAGAATGAACTAAACTACTTTAATGAAGTATTAATACAAAAATTAAATAAAAAGAAAATAATGAAATAGATACAGTATATACAAAACTGTGTCACTCTCCCAGGATGATGATCACGTCAACAGCATCAGGAAAAGTCCCAAATTGGACTCGGTGATGGTCAGGAACCGGATTCCAGCTCTGGAGTCAGGAACGCTCGTATTGGGGTCAAAGGCAGACAAACAGAAAGGGTCCTCCTTGGACATCGACCATCGAAGAAAGAGCATTGACCCTTTGATCCCTCAGCTTTTATGCTGAGCATGATGTGGGTGGGATGGAATACCCTGGTGGTCAGTTTTGGGTCCCCTGTCCTGTCCGTTCCTCCCTGCAGGTGTGATTCCTCAGTGCTTTTCTGCTTCCAATGCTCCAACGGGGCAAATGACGGAATTCCCTGCCCTTGGCTGTTCCAGCAATAAGGATAAGCAAGGGCCTCCCTGCACCATCCCTTGGTGTGACCAGGTCTTGTCACTGGGAGAATGAACAGTTTCTGAACAACATGCTGTAATTTCAGAGTTCAGTTGGTTAGAAGAGTTAGCTAAAAAAGTAAAAAATTCTAAAAGAGAAAATGGGTTCGTTTTACCTCAAGCGAGGACATGCCTGCCCTTTGGTGGGATTCCCAGTTGGCTCAGTGCACCCAGTGCTCTGTTTTCCCAGGTCACTGGACATGATTGGTGGTTCCCACAAGCCCC
Source organism: Thinocorus orbignyianus (assembly GCA_013400375.1). NCBI lineage: Eukaryota > Metazoa > Chordata > Aves > Ciconiiformes > Thinocoridae > Thinocorus > Thinocorus orbignyianus. The sequence continues at coordinate 543,628 of VXBW01005447.1, read as the reverse complement.
CATGTGCTCAGCTTTGCCTCCTTGTCCCCCCCGTGCTCTGTGGGTTTTGGGGTGTCACTGCAAACTGTATCAGCTGAAGGGGACACCTCTGTTCCCCCTCTCCCCGTGGCACACCAGCATGAGCGGTTGGGACGTGTCCCCCTGTGGGTTTGGGGTTGCAGTGTCACCCCTTGGGGACCACCCACTACTGGGGTGGGGTGGGGGTCCCCAGCACACCTCCCCACCTCCAGCCCACAGGGGCACGATGGGGATTTGGAGAGCACTCCCCTCGCCCTGCTTTCCCACCGCCCACTTCCGAACCCACAATTCTGAACCCGAATGCCAGAGGGGTGCGTCAGAAGCCGGGCTGGGGCTGGGGCTGGGGGGCAAACCCAGCCACGCCGGGGGGTCTGGCTCACCCCAGGATGGAGTGAGGAGGTGCCTCCTCAGGTCCCTCAGGAACTCTGGGATGGGCTCCTCCATGCATGCTGTGTTGGGAAGATGTTTGCCCAGGGGTGGTCCAGCCACCTCCCCTCTACCACCGGGCCAGCACCATGGGGCACACGCATGCCCCCTCCTTTTGCTGGTGGGTGGCACAGGGCACAGCCTCGCCGGTACCCTCACAGTGTCCCCAGCTTCCAAGCATCGTGTCCTGAGGTGTCCTCCCAGGCACTGGCACCTCCTGGCCAAGGTTTCCCACATCTCGTCCATGGCCAGGCAGGGCTGGGATCCTGGCAGTAGGATCCCCTCACCCTCCCTGTGTATTTTTTGGCTGACCCCATCTTGTCTTTCCTCCATCCTGGAGCCCGAGCACACCAGCCAAGGAGAAGCTGTGTGGGCAGACTGCTGCCAGCGTCATCCTCCTCACCCCCTCACCCCTCAGAGGGTTCTGGCAGCCCCACACTGGGCTGGCAGCGGCGGCTGTGAGGTTTGAAGTGGGGGGTCTGGTATCGGGGGACACAGGGGTTACGCCCAGGGTGTGTGGTGAGGTCACTCTGTGCCCGTTCTGACCATCCACGGGAGTCAGGGACACGTCTCCGTGCCCATGTGGGGCTCAAGGGGGGGTGACCCCACTGCTGGGTCTCAGGGAGTGAGACGAGGAGATGTGGGGTGCAGTGGTGTGGGAGCACTGGGGTGAGCAACGGGGGATTCGGAGTATGGGACTGTGCAATGTGAGGGGGTCTGGGAAGTGTGGGGTGTTCCAGCCACCGTGAGACATGGGGTGGGCAGTGGGACCAGCCTGGCGCCCCAGAGCTCCCAGGTTAACCAGCCCAGTGTCCTGGTTCTTCAGTAGAGGCTCAGGATGCCTGGGGTCACTTCTGCCCTTGCTGGGGCACTCCCATGGTGGCACAGCCCCGGGGAGATGGGGCTGGTGATGGCCTCAGTTTGCAGGACCCCCCCCTCTGTGCCCTCCAGCCCTCTTTGTGCCGTGAATCCTGCTCCTGCCTGTGGAGAGAGAGCAGAACCTGGGGGCTCCTTCAGTTATCATCGCGCTCTGAATAATTCATAGCAGCATTACTCCAACAAAGCCTCTCCCTGCCCCGGCTCCTCCCCACATTGCCTGCCAAGCGCCTGCTGGCTTTGGGGGTGCCATAACGTGGGGGGTGGGACAGGCTGGCAGGGTGGGACATCCCCCCTACCCCCTCCCCAGAGGCGAGACTGCAGGGGTTCTGGCAGCCCCACACTGGGCTGGCGGTGGCGGCCGTGGGGTTTGAAGTGGGGGATCTGGTATCAGGGACACCCCCAGGGCGTGCGGCAGGGTCTGTCACTGCCACCCTGCTACCAGGGGCTGGGGAGCAGCACGGGAAGGGAACGGGGGAGGGAGTTGGTGTGCGTGCTCCCTGGGAGCATCCTCATCCTCCCCACTGCTCCCCACTTCCCCACTCTGCCTGCCCCAGTTTAATGGGGCCAAGGATGCTGAGGCCGGGGGGCGGGGGGGGCACAGGACTGGCAAGGAGGTTGTTTCACTGCCTGGCAGAGGACACCCAGGCTTTTGGGGGGATGTCTCTGCTCAGGCACTCAGCACCCTCCAGCCATCCCTGCAGGCCCCCCTTGTCCCCCAACCCATCTGGGATCTGGCTGCGAGGCCGGGAGCAGCGAGAGGTTAAACGCAATTAAAAAA
>VXBW01005447.1:529759-541266 GCA_013400375.1 Thinocorus orbignyianus | reverse complement strand
GCAGCCCCCCCCCCCCCTTCCCACCCGCTGCCAGGGAGGAAAGCAGCTGCAAAAAATAAATAAGAAAAAAAGAGGTGGGCAAAAAACCCCCCAACCCAACAAGCAGAGGGGCTTTGGGGACACAGGAGCGATGCCATCAGGCTTAATCCATGGGGTTCCTGGAGGTGGGAACAGGTTTGGCTCTTCTTCCCGGGCTGCAGGAGAGGTGGATGGAGGGAGCAGCGCCCAGGGATTGTGATGATGCCAGGGCATGGGGAGGAGGAGCTGTGGTGGTGGTGGTGCTGTCCTGCGGGGGTGTTGGTGTATTTTGAGGGGGCTTTCCAGGACTTCCCAGCCCTGTGGGCAACTACCCCAGTGCAGGGCATGGCGTGGCGTGGGGATGCTCAGAGCCAGACCCGTCAGTGATTTTGGAGCTGTCACAGGGTTGTGTGTTGTATTTTGGGGGCTTCCCAGCCCTATGGGTGACTGCCCCAAAGCAGGGCTGTAGGCACAGCTTGGTGTGGAGGTGCTCGAAGCCAGACCTGTTGGTGATTTTGGAACCATCACAGCAGTGTGTGTTGTATTTTGGGGGCTTCCCAGCCCTATGGGTGACTGCCCCAGTGCAGGGCTGTGGGCACAGCTTGGCATGGGGATGCTCAGAGCCAGACCCCTTGGTGATTTGGGGAGTGTTGAGGTCTCGGAGGGGATCTTCTCAGGTGAGTGTGTCTCTTGCCTCCCACCAAGTCCCAGGAGCAGGACAGACCCTCTGGGGGCTGGGGAGGCAGCGGTGGCACCCATGGCTGTTGGGATGCTCCTGGGGATGCAGTTCCTATTCATCCTCACCCTTTCCAGCCCCACAGCCTGGGTTTGTGGGGCAGGAGGACTGGCCCCATGCTCAGCTGAACCCGAGCCTTTGGGGTTTATCCCGATGTGCATTTGTACCCATTCCCAGCACTGGCAGCACTGGGGTTCCTGCACTGGCAGTGCTGTGCCGCACCAGTGGGCACGGGGATGGCTCTTGGGGTCAGTGAAAGTTTGGGGCGTGGGGAGCTGGGTTTCCAGTCAGTTGGGCAATGTTTGCTGGTGGGGAGAGGTTTTTCCACATAAAGAAAAAGCAAATTTGGGTCAACTGGCCAAGATAGCAAATAAGCTGGAAGGGGAGGGCAGGAAAACTGGCAGCACTGGGCAACCAGGAGCCGGCTTCCACGGTGCTGAATGACTCCTCAGCAGCTTCGGTTCCTAGTGATGGATTTACTTTTACTGTAGGAAAGGTTTAAACCGGGAAACTGCAATGAACTGCTGTGCTGGACCTCAAATCCACATTTTCCAGTGCTGTCGGGGCTTGAAGGGTGCTCAGCCCTCCTGTGCGGGCACCTCCGTGTCCTGCCCTCCCCGCAGCCCTGTCGCAGAGGGGCTTCCCCCCTGTGGAGGTCTCCGGGGGTCCTGGGAGGGGGTCAGTGCCATACAACCGGTCCAGCATCAGCAAGGGGAGCGGTGGGGCTGGCACAATGCTGAGCCCTGTGGGGGGGAGATGTTTGCATGGGCTGTACCCCCTGCCCCACATAAGCCATGGGGGTGAGGAGTTAGGGATGGACCCGGTGACCGTGGGCTGTGCACGGAGCAGGATGAGGCTGTGGGCGGGAGAGGGGTCTTCATGTCCTCCTCCCTCCTGGGTGATGGGGTTTGGGGTTTGCTCTGGGTTGGGTACCCGATGCTTCCTGCGGTTTGGGAGATACTGGGCTTCTCTGGCAGCAGGATGGCATCTCCTCTGCCACCGCCAGCGCTCACAGGGGAGAAAAAAGCTGTCAGGGTGGCCATGGAGCTGTGGGAGAGGCCAGGGGACAGCTGAGGCCAGGGGACGGTTGAGGCCAGGGGACGGTCATGGCTGAGGACAGTCCTGGCTGGGTCTGGAGGGTGCGGGAGGAGGCGAAGGAGTGGGATGGAGGTGTGAAGGGAGGCAAGCGGGGAGTGAACAAAAGCTGCATTGAGTGACAGGGCTCGGCCGCCAGCGGAGCAGGAGCCTGGCCAGGAAAAACAGGGCCTGGAGCGGGGAGCACATCGTGTCCCTGGCTGGGGCCGCCNCGGGGTGGGGGTGGGGGGTGAAGACGGGGACTGGCTTGCAGACAGCGAGCGGGCGCCATGCCCAGGAATTCAAGGATGGTTTGCAGGCTGCGCTGCCCAGGCAGCAGCATCTAATTCAATTAAAGCTCCGTGTCACGAAGCCGGGAGGCCAGCAGCGCGTGGGAGCCGGGTGGGGGCCCCCGTGGGGACGGCGGCCGACTGAAGGGCTGCCAGGTCCCCTGGGAAACAACCCGGACATCACTGGGCTGGGGGTGTCCCATTCCCTTCCCCCCTTGGCCCCGTTGCCAAATCTGCTGGGAGAGCTGGCTCGCTGGCGTGGGGTCACAGCCAGGCTGGCACCGCTGGCACCCATAGCCCAGAGACCCCATGGAGCTGCTGGGGGTGTCACCCACCCTGTCACTCCCAATTAGGAGGTGGTGAGGCAGGACCCTGGGTGCTTGGACCCCTCAGGATGAGCTTCCAGGTGCCAGGAGTTGGGAGCAGCTGCCTTCCTGCTTCCCAGTGCTCCTACACCTCCTCCCTGTGCCCCAGCATCGTCCATCCTCCTCTCTGGCACTCCTCTGGGAGAAAAAAAAACCTAAACTGAAGGACCAGGAGGGCTGTGGATGTGGTTCCTTCATCCCCTTCAGCCCAGGGCTGGTTGGTCCTGGGGCTTCAGTTCCTCCTGCCTCTTTTGGACATTTTGTGACACCTTCCCATGGACACCTTTTATTTTTATTTTTATTTTTTTTATGGATTTGGTTCTGAGTGTCTGATTCCTCCAAATGAAAGAAGACTCCACTGGCAGCAGGACGGTCCTGGGACCACCAGTGCCTGTGCCATTGAGTGACGAAGCCCTCGGGCAGGCAGGGATGGTTTTCAAGGTCTCTTGCTCCAGAGAGACTCATCAGCACCAAAAACGAGCCCCGAGGATGTGGCATGGCCTGTCCTGGAGCTTTTCCACTCGCCCCACGGAGCCATCCCCCCATCGCTTGGGGATCCAGGTGTCCCCGTGGGTCTGGGGTGGATCCTCCTGTGAGCAGGCTCTGGCTGATGTAAGTTTTTGCCGTTACAGGTAAAACGGCTCCGCCTCGGGTGGCTGAACTCCTCCGAGATGGGGGATTGTTGTGTTTGTGTTGCTTCGCAGCATCCTCCAGGGAACCCCGCTGCCTCCCCAGGTGTGGCCGCCTCCTGTGGCTGATGATTCATTTTTGGGGTTGTGCCAGGGGAGAATGGGCAGAGGCTGCACTGGGCATTTTCCATCCCTGGCACCTCCCGTTGTGGCTCCACTGACTCGTTACCCCTGGTCTTGCTGGTTTTATACAGGAGCAGCCCTGCAGCCTACAGCCAGTGTGTGTAGAAACACAGCCCAGAGACCACTGTGATGGGCTGCAGCAGTGGCTTTCCTGCCACCTTGAGTGATCAAATAGGGCTTGGAGAGGGGACACACACACACCTTGCTACCTGGGGGTAGCAGTGCATCCCTAGCCTGGGCATTGAGGGAGATCTTGGGGCATCCCTGATGCTTCTGAGCCCTGGGGAGGGAAAAGCAGAGGCTGTGGTTCATCCAAAGGCGAGCTGGGAGTGCTGTCCTACCTTGGGGGTTGGGGGGACAGGGGGATTGATGCTAGCCCTCTGGCAGCCCCTTGAAGGATGGGCTGATGCTGGGGAGCTGCAGGCAGGAAAAGATGTCCCTGGGCATGGCTGCAGGGACACCAAGCAAGCAGGCAGTGACATGGGGGGGTGGCAGGCAGCAAAGCGTTCCCATGGCTCCTCTCTCCCTGCTGTCACCAACCCAGCAGAGCAGCCCCAGGCAGGGTGACAATGTCCCCAAGGGGAAAGTCCCCTCATCATCACCTGGGGGTGGGTAACGGCCACCGCCCACCCCCAGGGCACATTCCCACCCGGCAGTGGCAGGGCTGGGACCCCCTTGCAGGAGGAGGAGGAGGGAGACTGAGGCAGGATGCATCCCCGGCCCCCCCCTCCCCGCTTCGCCACCCTCCCTCACCTGCGGGATGTCGCCTGCCGTTTCCCTGGCAACGGCGATGGCATCCCGAACACCCCGGGCAGAGTTTCCCTGCCTCCCCTGCGATGTCATCCGCTGTTTCCCAGGTAACCCAGCATCCGGGAGCCCACTCTGGCGGGCAGGTAGAGGAGGACCTCAGCCCACCCACCACCTTCTGCTCTGCCCAGCTGCTTGCCACCCAAAACCAGCGGTGGATGGGCTGTGCCTGTGCAGTGGCCTTGGGTGACTGTGGCCAACCAAAGTGGGGACAGTCCGGCTCTGACTTTCCAGAGCCAAGGTTGGGAAGATACAGCAAACGGCCTTTGGGGACATTCTGTCACATGCAGAATCCAGTCCACACCCTGCTCCCTGAAGGTGCCTGCTGGGTCTGCCTGGTGCTGGGGAGCCCAGGGGATGGGCAGCGGGTGGGAGGAGAGGCATGGCCTGGGGACACGGTGCCCATCCCTGCACAAAAGGCTGGAGACTCATGGGGAGAAGGTGCTCCCACGGAAAGAATTGCCACGAGAGGTTGGAGAGTGTCTGGGACAACTGGTAATTCCCTTTCCTGGTCATCTTTGATTGTAACCTCCAGGAGGGCACTAGTGAGGTGTATGGAGCATCCCACTGTGCTGGTCTGGGGCTGTTGTCCTCCAGGAGATGCCCTTCATGCCGTGAGTCCATCCTGGGGGAGCAGAAAGTGTCCTGGCAGCTGCCGTTGCCCCCCAGCTCTACAAACAGCTTTGCTCCATCCAATCCAAAATGGCAAATCCCTCTGCTCCCAAGGGCAAGGGTTGGATAGAGCAGAAGCCCTGCTAAACCCTGGGTCCTGGGGGACGGAGGAGCTTGGGAGCCCCCCTGGGGCGGTGGCAGACCCAGGTGCTGGCCTTGGCAGTGGTTCGGGAGACTAGGAATAGCCTTTGTGGGGGTCCAGCAGGGCAGCGCAGACCCTGGGGCGGGGAATTGGTTGAAATTGGAGCCTGCAGCGTGGCGGTCACCAGGATTTCCCTGTGGATCTTGTGCTTTGCCCCTCTGCTGGGGGGTTTCTATGGGGGGCAACCACATCCCGGCTGGCAGCCAGCCCCTCTCCTGCGTGACTGCTGTCTCGGGCAGGAGGAGGTTCCATGGGGGGTCCCCCCCTTTCCAAACCCACTGGTAGGGCTGTTGCTGACAGCTCCACCCCCACAGGGTGCAATCACATCAGCGTAACCCTGTGTGAGTGAGTGTGTTGGTGTAGGGTGACACCAGGGGTCCATATCCTGCCCCTGGTGTCTTGCTCATCCATGGTGTTAGTAGTTTCAGGCAGGACTGTGCACAGATCACAGAATGGTCAGGGTTGGCAGGGACCTTTGGAGATCACCCAGTCCAACCCCCTGCCAGACCAGGGTCACCCAGAGCAGGTCCCACAGGATCGTGTCCAGGTGGGTTTGAATGTCTCCAGAGAAGAAGACTCCACCACCTCTCTGGGCAGCCTCTTCTGGGCTCTGCCACCCTCACAGGGAAGAAGTTTCTCCTCATGTTGAGATGGAATTTCCCATATTCCAGTTTGTGCCTGTTGCACCTTGTCCTGTCCCTGGGCACCACTGAGAAGAGTCTGGTCCGATCTTCTTGCCACCCACCCTTTAGCTCTTGGTCAGCATCAATGAGATCCCCTCTCAGCCTGCTCTTCTCCAGCTGAACAGCCCCAGGTGTCAGCCTTTCCTCAACAGAGAGATGTTCTAGTTCCCTCATCATCTTCATAGTCCTCTACTGTGGCCTCTCTACCAGTTTCCTCTTCTTCTTAAACTGGGGAGCCCAGAACTGGACTCAGTGTTCCAGATGTGGCCTCCCTGCCTGTGGCCACGCTCTTTTTAATGCCCCTCAGGATGCCCCTGGCCTTCCTGGCCACCAGGGCACNGTGGCCACGCTCTTTTTAATGCCCCTCAGGATGCCCTTGGCCTTCCTGGCCACCAGGGCACATTGCTGGCAGATGGTCTCACTAGGACTTCCAGGTCCCACTTTCCAGCAGGTCACCCCCAACCTGTACTGGTGCAGGAAGCCCAGTGACATGAAAGGGGCTCAGCGGGGGGCTGGGGGCTGCAGGGAGCATCGGGGTGCGGGAGCAATGAGTGGCACAAGCCCCTACGCTTGAGTGGGGGACACTGGGAGGTGTTGCCAGGCCCCCCCGTTGGGGCAGCTGATGAGCGTGGGGGTGCCCCCCCCGGCATCCTGCTGGCACCCTGTGCTGTGAGTAAGCACAGGCTGGTGAGACCCTGGCAGCGAGGAGCTGTGGGGNTGCGTCGTGGGGACCTATGGGCTGGCGTCTAGGGGTGTGCATGTGTGGGGTGGGTGTGTGCTGTGCCCCCCACTTGTGACACCTCGCTGCAGGCTGGTGACTGGCATCCCAGGCAGGGCTCGGGCTCCTCCAGCCTTGGCGGGGTTGGTGGCTGCTCTTTCTACCTTCCTGGGAAGGTGGAGCTTTTTCTATCTGCTCTGCCAGACTGTGTTAGATTTCAGCTCAGAAACCTGTGGGGAGCTTCTTGGCTGGCCCCACAGCCACCACTATGGGAGCTCCTCATGGCTAATTGGGGCAGAGCAGGGATGGACCCTCCTAGAACAGGGGTTCTCCTCCAGAACCCTTTCCCATTCATGAGCCACCCCCAGCCACAAGCCCCTCACCCCATGTGCTGTGTCAGGAACTTCCCCCTGGGGAGCACCCCAGGGTGCCATCACTGCCCTGACCATCTCCATGGGTGTGAGCACGGTGAGGACACGGTGTCTGGTGGGGTTTGGGTCTGGGGTGGCCCTGGGGCACAGCAGGGAGCAGATGGCAGAGACAGAGCTGTCTCCTGGAGCAACAGCTGAGGAGTAGCTTTGCCAGCGGCTCCCCCCTCTGCCAGACCCCCCCTCTCCCAGCCTCAGTTTCCCCCAGACTCTGTGAGTGAGGGCAGCATCCCTTCTCCCTGCCACGGATGGAGCTGAGGCTTCAGAAACCTCCCTGGGGCCCTGCGGTGACCTAGCTCCGGTTGCGTGACTTTGGCTCGTCCCTCCGTGCGCTGCCGGGGGCAGGAGGTGGTGGTGGTGGTGACTTCAAGATGCGATGAGCGTATGATGTGGGGGCTCTGGTTGCCCCCACCAGTGTCTCACCATCTCTCCTGGGCACAGAGTGGGATGTTTTGGCTGTCTGAGTGACATTAAAGGCACGGTGGGCTCTGTGTGTGTCTGTGGGTGTGAGCCACCACGGGAGCGGCGGTTGTCACCAGCGCCTGCCTGCTCTGCTTACCCTGGGTGACAGGGCTGCTTTCCAGGGGCTGTCTCGGAGGTGCTTGATGTCCCTGAGGTCCCCACAGCAGAGGGTTCCACGCTGGACGGCTTCTCAGCTGTGCTGGCATCTCCAGGTTGCCTTTCCCTGGTGGGGGGGTTACGTGGTGGTGGGCAGAGCAGGACCTGCTGCCTTTGGGCTTGCCTGGACCAGGAGGGACATCAGCGGGAGGCCGTTTCCTGCTGTGCTTCTGGCTCTGCAGGGACACGGTGACAGCTGTGACAGCGTCTCATGCCACTGCCTCTCTGTCCTCATCCTTACGGGATGCTGGCTCCGGGTCTAGTGTGTTCTCCCCTCGCCAGTGGAGTGACTACGGGGGTGTCTGATTCCTGCGGGTCCCAGGTGGGCTGCACTGGTGACATGAGGCTTTGTCTCCTCCGTGTCCCACACAAAAAAATAGTGGATACTGGGGAGCAGTGTGGATTTTGGGGGTGTTTCTGGGCTGTGGCGTGTGCTGAAGGGGTTGGTGTGGGGACAGCTGGCTCTGGTGGAGGGGACAGGGCTGGACCCAAAGGCCGTGGTGCCGGGGATGTGTCACCTCACATGGCTGAACCCGGGGTGACTGGAGCAGTGTCCTGCGGGAGGGACCGCAGGCAGCGTGGGGGTGGCAGGGACGGTGCGGGACCTGTGGGGATGGGCAGGGTGCCATGAGCTTCACCAGAGCAGGGGGACCCGGAGCTGCCGTTGGCTGGAAACTGCTCCTGATTGTCACAGGCATGTTTTAAATAGTGCTTCTTGTGACTTTTCTGGGCTGCACAGCCAGGCCCTGTGACGAATATTTTCTCCTCTCACCCAAAGGTGTTGTACCACCGAGTCCTCTCCTGCCCCGCCTTTGGGGCTTAAAACCTGCAAACTAGTGCAAATACTTATTTTTTTGAAAAACTGGGATTTTTTGTTTTATTGGAATAAAATTCTTCCATGAAATGTCTTTCAGCTGAGGGCGTTTGGAGGCAGGGATGCCCCCGCTATCCTGGTAGCCCCTCTGGTCCCCATCCACCTTGGGACTGAGCCCCTGGTGCCCCTGGGCTGAGCTCCCCGGTGGCAGGATGGAATCTCTGCGGGTATTTCAGAAGGAAAAAGGCACTTTTTTCCTGCACGGCCCAACCAGCCCCGCATCTCCAAGGGCTGTCCTGAGATGCATCTCCCTGCATCTGCCCAGGGTTTACTGCCTTTGACAGGGCCTTTGCAGAGCATGGGAAGCCTATCCCTGCTCTCACAGCCACCAGAAACCTTCTGGGGTCCTGGGTGGGACACAGCGTGGCAGAAAGGGAGTGGCTTTGCTCCATGGGTCATAGAATCATAGAATGGATAGAGTTGGAAGGGACTTTAAAGATCATCCAGTTCCAAGGACACCTCCCACCAGACCAGGTTGCTCCAAGCCCCATCCAGCCCCTCCAGGGATGGGGCAGCCACAGATTCTCTGGGTAACCTGTTCCAGTGCCTCACCACCCTCACATGTCCCTCAAAAGAGACATGGGCAGAACTGAGGGACTTATGGCTCCTCTGAGCACCTCTGTGCTGGTCCCCAGGGCTGGTCCCCAGGGCTGGTGTTGTGTCACAGGGCAGACAGGGACCACCTGGAGCAGAGGGAGTCCTTGGGGACATGTTTGCCCCGCTGGGTGGCCCTGTGCCCAGCTTTCTGTGCTTTTTTGGGTGCATTCCAGCTGTGATGTAGATCCCAGGCTGAAAAGCAGTGCAGCCTTGAGCAGACAGACCTGGAGGAAGGTGGGGCTAGATGTAAAACCCTCCAGAGTTTGGGGTTTCTGCTGCTGCTGGGGTCAGCATGGTGCTGTGTGTCATCTGTGCCTTGGGGCAGAACAGTACAGGGGACATGTGGCCGGGACCCATGTTACTCCCAGTTAACCAGGTGGCCCCGAGATGGCATTTCATGGCACCCCATGGCATGGTTGTCTCCTACAGGTGTCTGAGCATCATTGTGTAAAGCAGGATGGTGCAGGCTGAGCCCTGCTGCTGCCCTCATCTTCCTCCTGCAGATGGTGAAGAGAAGGTTGGTTGTTTCTCTTCTGGGAACAGCCGGCTCCTCTGCCTGGTGGGCTTTGGACCCCCCATGGGGGGGCTCAGCATCCTGCTCAGGGTTCCTTGTGTGTCCCTTGTGGGTGCTGGGCCTCACCAGGGTATCTCAGCGTGGTTTGATCTGCTTTGCCTTCAGGTCCTGAGTGGCTCGTATTTGCTCTGGGTGTCCTTGGTGGGGTCACACATTGTCCCCAACCAGCCGCAGCCCTGGTACTAGGCAGTGTGTGTGTGTGTGTGTGTGTGTGTGTGTGTGTGTGTGCAGCCAGCGGGGAGTTAAACCGGTACCCGAGGAAAAGGGAGCACGGCTGCTTTAATTATTTGGCTGCGGTGAGAACTTGGTGTGGAGGAAATTGAACCCAGGGGAAAAAATACTGTAATTTCATGCAAAAATTACATGGCAGCTCCGAGTGATTTACTGCAGCTATTTTGGTGGCCAACTCTGGGGTGTAATTAGAGTATTACTGGATAAGTATGTGATGGTGGGGAGGGTCTTTCCAAGGCATCTCACCTGGTCTCGTGTGTTGGAGAGGGGTCCGGGGAGGGTTGGATGGGGGTGCTGGAAGGGGGTGGGTTTTGTCCCCAAAGGGAGGGGGGTTTGATGTTCCTCAGCTGATGGAAGTGCCTTCCAGAGCATCTCTGGTTGTGCTGTCACCTCATATCTCACCAACACCCCTGGGACTCTCGAGGGAGGCTCTGGGTGGCTTGTGGGGTGGTGGATGGGACAGCCAGGCTGCAGGGTTTTTTTGGGGAAGGGGGTGCATGGGCTCAGCCTCGATGGGGGTCTGTGCTGGGGGTGTTTATCAGCATGTGGCTCGGTGCCGTGATGTTTTCTGGGGAGCTGGGAGGGGATGTGGCTTCCAGCTGCGAGTGACAGGGTGCTGTGAACTGGGATGCTGGGGCTGGGGACTCTGCTGGACTGGGAGGTGCTTCTGGAGCTCTTGTGGGGTGCTGCAAAGGGGGGCAGAGCCAGCGCCCTGGGCCATCCTCGGCATCACCGGGGGGCTGGGTATGAGCAGGGCATACCACGGGGTCTGGCACTGATCCAGCAGCACCGCCAGGTCCCCTTGCCATCTGGCCTGGGCAAGTGGCCCAGCAGCCCCCAGCTCTGTCACAGCCTGAAGGTGAGAGGGTGGCCGTGCCAGGGCCAGACGACTGGGAGATGTGTGACACATAGCCACAGCTCACGGAGCCTCCCATTCCCTCTTTCGGCTGGTCAGGGGGCATGGGAGATGTGTGGCGCTGGAGGCAGGCAGGGCAGGCAGGAGGTGGGCAGAGGCTTGTGGCCATCCCCTGCCTCCTGCCAGCCCTGCGCTGGCACTGGTCCACAGCCTGCAGGCAGGGAGCCCATATTCAGGGAGCGTGTGGATCTTGGCGTCGGGGCACACTGTAGGGCCATGTCCCTCCATGGCACCCAGTGCTGAGGCGAGCCCACAGCCAGGGTCCTTGCCCCTCCTGGGACACCTCAGAACCTCCTGTGCTGAGCTCAGCCCTGGGCTCTGAACCCCAAAAGTTCAGGCCATGCCTTCAGCAAGGGTGGGCTGTGCGGACAGTGATGCTGTGTCAGGGACAGTGACACGGTGTCGGGGCCAGGACACCACCTGCTGAGCCTCCAGAGTTCCCAAGGGAGCATTCCCAGGCTCCTCAGTTCTGCCTGCTCCCTGCCCGCTCCCCTGGGGGGTGAGCACGCCTGCTCATTAGCCCTGCTGTCAGCTAATGAGCCCTTTGGGGAGTATGTGGGGCTAGCCGGGGGGTGCTGGGGGGATACAGGGAGAGGGTGGTTCTGCCAGGGACACAGAGGGATTCCTGGGTTACACGTCACCACTCGTTCTGCTGGTCCCCCCGGCACAGCCTGGTACCTCTGAGGATGGAGGGTCCCGGCTGGGAAGGCATCAGGGTCCCTGCAGGGTGATGCTTGTGGCTGCTCAGTGGGACAGGGGTTGGGACAGACCATGGCGTGAAAGGATGTTCTCCACATTGGGGGTCGGCTCTTCTGGCCCCTCAGGTCCTGAACCAGCCTGGGGAGGAGGGGAGGGGGAGGAAGAGGCGGTGGAGGAGGAGGTGGTGGAGGAGGAGGAGAAGGAGGAGGAGAAGAAGGAGGAGGAGGAAGAAGAGAAGGAGGAGAAGGAGAAG
>VXBW01005447.1:418771-529713 GCA_013400375.1 Thinocorus orbignyianus | reverse complement strand
GGGGGGGAGGAGGGGGCCGAGGAGGAGGAGGAGGAGGAGAAGGAGGAGGTGTCACGTAGAGCCCCAGCAGAGTCATGGTGGGTTTTGGGGCTCTGCTGGCCATGTCAGGAGAAGCCCAGGGCTTTGGCCAAGGGAGTGAAAAGTGACTTAGAGCAGGCTGTGGGAGCAGAATTTATCATCCAGGTTTCCCTCCAGCACTGAAATCAGCTGATGCCAGTCCTGATGCTGTCCCCATGCATCCACCCCCTCTCCCTGGGCTGGGGGAACCCGCCCCCTGAGCCACCTCACTGGTACCCAGGGGTGAGCCCCACTGGCCATAGTGGGAAGAGGAGAAGATGCTGGTGCTGTGTTTGTCCCCTCGGGGCAGCAGGGAAAGGCTGTCCTGCAGAGGATCGGTGCTGTGGGTGCTCCTGGGGCTCTCTGCAAGGTTCCTGGGGATGACAGGGGACAAGGCAGGATGCGCCAGGGCCAAGGAGGATGCTCCTGGTTTGCAGGGGGCAGGGATTGATGGCAGCTGGCTAAAATAAACCCGCTGCCATGACAACAGCAACACTCCCATCGCACAACTTGGTAGCAACCAGCTGTTTGGCAGCAGCAGCAACCAGGGCCTGGAGAGAGATACTCGGATGTGATGGCCACCTCTGCTTCGGTGGCATCTCTGCCACCATTGGGATGGTTCCAGCCTGGGCGTAAGGAGTCTCCTGATGTGGCCGACCTCCGCTCTGCCAGCTCCATTCTGACCAGGAGGTGGGCAGGGGGTCTCATAGACTGGTTTGGGCTGGAAGGGACCTTAAAGCCCATCCAGTGCCACCACCTGCCCTGGGCAGGGACACCTCCCACCACACCAGGTTGCTCCAAGCCCCATCCAGCCTGGCCTTGAACCCCTCCACGGATGGGGCAGCCCCAGCTTCTCTGGGCAACCTGGGCCAGGGTCTCACCCCACTGTGCAGACCCCCACATGCAGAAAGGGCTGAGCCAAGCACCCATTTGTGGCTTGGCACCCACCTGGGTGTCTCTCGTTTGTCCTCTCACAGAAGGACTGTGGAGCAAGTGCTGAGCGTGGGGAGCTGCCCGGGGGCGGGGGGGTGTTGTGGGGAGTGGTGTGTGGTTTGATTTGCGTCAGTCACTTCTGCGGTGAGTTTGGGAACGGCTGGTGGAGCCAGTGGTCAGGAGGGGGAGGGAGGCACTGACCCAACTGTGAAACACAAGCTGGGCTGCCAAGTCCAGTGGTAGTGAGGGGGGAGGGGGGTGCTGTAGCAGGTTATGTGGCCTGGGATGCTCCTGGGGGTGCTGTGCCAGGAGTCAGACTCATGGTGAGCCAAGGGGTGTGTGGCAAAGGTGGGCCAGGACTGTCACAGAGCCAAGCTTTGCCCTGGGGACCATCCAGTGCCCATCTGTATCCTGAAACCTGGCCCGGAGCCCCGGTGGCCACAGCCAGGTTCCTTCTGACTTTGGGGGCTCGGGATGGGGGTGGTGAATTCCGGCCACGGGTCCAGGGTCACAGTGGGGGTTTCCACTTGGATCTTCTCCTTCAGGGGAGGCTGATCTCGGGCACAGCATCACCCAACCCCAGGGGATGGCCAAGGGACATGGGCAGGGGTCTGAGCATCTGCCCTGGGCTGGGGCAGGTTGGCACAGCGTGGCTTCCCAGTTCTGCTCTTGCACCCCAGAGCATGGACCTTGCCTGGAGCACTCCCTTTACCCCACAGAATCATGGATCTATGGGGCAGGGCAAGGCTAGACCCCCATGCCCAGACTTTCCCTGTTTTTCCCCGGGGGGTGGCAGGGAGAGGGGCTGTGCAGGGTGGAGGGTTGCAGCACGAGGACCCCCAGCTGCCTCTCTCCCCCGCTGCAGCGCATGCCCAAGGGGTGATTAGTGGCTCCTAATGAGATGTTGGCTGGGCTCCGTGCTGGCCGCGCTGCCCGAGGAGGTGGGAGATGATCTGGCCCGGCCATGCTGAGCAGCCTTCAGGCTCCTTTGCGTGTCAGCCACCTGCGACGGAGGGTCTGGGACGGACACGGCCTGTCGCGCCTCTAATGGGCATTTGGTTCAATTAGCAGCACGTCAGAGCCGCTCTGCTCAGGCGACGCACTGACCCGAATCCTCTCGCCTCTGCTCAGCAGCCACCAGCCAGAGCCCCACGGCGGGGCGGAGAGGACCCTCCCTCTGCCCCCACGCTGCCCTTCCCGGGGGGCAGCATGTCCGTCCCCCTGCCCGGCTCCAGCAGCCAATGCCCCAGGGAAGGACATGCTGGGGGGGGACAACACAACCCCTGGCTCCCCAAAGATGGGATGTCAGAGCCCAGCTGGGGTGCAGTGAGCTGGCTGTGGGGTGGCTGAGACAGTGCAAGGGGCTGTGGGGGGCTTGTGGGGCAGTACAGGGGGCTGGCTGTGGGGTGGGTGAGACGGTGGGGGGGACTTGTGGGGCAGTACAGGGGGGCTGGCTGTGGGGTGCTATAGGAGACTGCAGAGAGCTGGCGGAGCAGCGCAGTGGGTTCGCTGTAGGATGCTATAGGGCACTGCAGAGGTCTGGCTGAGCGAAGCTATAGGGCACAGCCCAGGGTGCTGTGGGATGTTGCAGAGAGCTGGTTGTGGGGCAGCTGTGTGGCTACAGGGCACTGGCTGGGGACGGGAGGGAGCAGCGCAGGAGGTGCAGGTACCACCCCAGCCCCGGGGACGGCAGGGATGTAGGGGGTTCACCGGGGCTGCTCACAGCAGAGCAGCTGGCGGGGTCCCACAACCCCCCTGAGCCCAGTGAACTGCTGGTGCCAGGCTGTCCCTCATCCTTGGGCAACCCGGTGCAGAGCCCTGGGAACCTCATCACGCTTGAGGCTGGATTTACAGCTGCCCTCACCCCAGCTTTCTCCTCCCTGCGGGTTCCCCCCACCCGGAGCCAGTGCTGGGTGTAGGGAAGGGATGCGTCTGGAGGTCTCAGTGTCTGGCTGCTGTCAGCAGGGACTGTCCATCCTGGATGCGGGGGTGCTGTGAAGATCTGGGGTGCAGGGCGGGGTGCCATGGCATGCCAGCTGCCATCTGCTCACCAGGCAGGTATGGGACGGGGCTCAGGATGCGGTGGCAGGGCTGGTGGGCTCTGCACCATCACCAGCCGCTTCGGGCAGGATGGAGGGGACAGGCCCATGCCCAGGGGGTGGGTGGCACAGTGATGCCAGTAGTGGGGAGTAGGGCTGGCCATCCCCAGGGGATGCTGCCAAGAGGCCACAGTGGTGGCCATCCTGTGCTTAGGCGGGCAGTGCCATTTCTTGGGCAATTACAATGTCTTTGGGGGTGTCACTGGTAACTGTCCTGTGCCCCCACCACCCCTGCATGGCATCCCCTGGGATGAGGCACCATCAGGGCTATCAGCAGCCTCTGCCCCCTGGAATATTCCCTCCAACACTGACAATTTTTATGTGAGAGAAGTAAATAAGCATCAATTAACCCCCAGAGCCATCCTCCTGCTGCCGGAGAGCAGGCGGCAGAGCGCTTGTTAGTGGCCCTGGCGCTGCTCCCTCCTGTTAACCAGGGTGCGAATCTCAGTCAGGTAACAGGCTCATTAGTGGGATGGAGGAGCAGCCCAGACAGACAGACAGACCCCCACCCACCCTGGCTGCAGGGCTGGGGGTCACTGGGAGCGCGCAGGGTCTCCACGAGAACGACTGAGTAGGATGTTGGGTGGGGGGAGGCTGAGGTTTGGGGGTTTTGCTCTGAAAACCCCCCAGGTGAGGTGGGGACAGCCAAGGGACAGTGATGGTGACAGCAGATGGGTGCAGGGGAATGTGACGGGGTCCCCTCCTTTGCTCTCCCCAGCTCTGACCTGCACCAGGGCTTGTGCAATTGTGCTCTCACTGGGACTGCCCTTGTTCTCCCCAGCCTGTGAGCCCCCCAGGGCACTCAGAAGGGTGTCCATTCCCCCCTGTACCCCCCTGGCCTTGCACCCCGAGACCCATGAGCACCCCAAGGCTGCAGGAGGGAACTGGAGAAGGTGCTGCTGGGGCAACTGCTGGTAGTGAAGGTCGGCAGGGGTCCTACAAAGGGCATCTTTGTGCCTGGCAGCATTGCTCATCCCAAGGGGCCACCAGCACCCACCACTCGGCCAGGCACAGCCTGCAGATGGCATCTGACCTGTCCAAAGGACAAGGGGCTGGGGAGGGGGGGACAGGACGGAACGACATGNCCCGGGGGGTGGCAGGGAGAGGGGCTGTGCAGGGTGGAGGGTTGCAGCACGAGGACCCCCAGCTGCCTCTCTCCCCGGCTGCAGCGCATGCCCAAGGGGTGATTAGTGGCTCCTAATGAGATGTTGGCTGGGCTCCGTGCTGGCCGCGCTGCCCGAGGAGGTGGGAGATGATCTGGCCCGGCCATGCTGAGCAGCCTTCAGGCTCCTTTGCGTGTCAGCCACCTGCGACGGAGGGTCTGGGACGGACACGGCCTGTCGCGCCTCTAATGGGCATTTGGTTCAATTAGCAGCACGTCAGAGCCGCTCTGCTCAGGCGACGCACTGACCCGAATCCTCTCGCCTCTGCTCAGCAGCCACCAGCCAGAGCCCCACGGCGGGGCGGAGAGGACCCTCCCTCTGCCCCCACGCTGCCCTTCCCGGGGGGCAGCATGTCCGTCCCCCTGCCCGGCTCCAGCAGCCAATGCCCCAGGGAAGGACATGCTGGGGGGGGACAACACAACCCCTGGCTCCCCAAAGATGGGATGTCAGAGCCCAGCTGGGGTGCAGTGAGCTGGCTGTGGGGTGGCTGAGACAGTGCAAGGGGCTGTGGGGGGCTTGTGGG
This sequence comes from Thinocorus orbignyianus, assembly GCA_013400375.1. Taxonomy (NCBI): domain Eukaryota; kingdom Metazoa; phylum Chordata; class Aves; order Ciconiiformes; family Thinocoridae; genus Thinocorus; species Thinocorus orbignyianus. The sequence goes on along the minus strand of VXBW01005447.1, from coordinate 524,938 downwards.
GCAGTACAGGGGGCTGGCTGTGGGGTGGGTGAGACGGTGGGGGGGACTTGTGGGGCAGTACAGGGGGGCTGGCTGTGGGGTGCTATAGGAGACTGCAGAGAGCTGGCGGAGCAGCGCAGTGGGTTCGCTGTAGGATGCTATAGGGCACTGCAGAGGTCTGGCTGAGCGAAGCTATAGGGCACAGCCCAGGGTGCTGTGGGATGTTGCAGAGAGCTGGTTGTGGGGCAGCTGTGTGGCTACAGGGCACTGGCTGGGGACGGGAGGGAGCAGCGCAGGAGGTGCAGGTACCACCCCAGCCCCGGGGACGGCAGGGATGTAGGGGGTTCACCGGGGCTGCTCACAGCAGAGCAGCTGGCGGGGTCCCACAACCCCCCTGAGCCCAGTGAACTGCTGGTGCCAGGCTGTCCCTCATCCTTGGGCAACCCGGTGCAGAGCCCTGGGAACCTCATCACGCTTGAGGCTGGATTTACAGCTGCCCTCACCCCAGCTTTCTCCTCCCTGCGGGTTCCCCCCACCCGGAGCCAGTGCTGGGTGTAGGGAAGGGATGCGTCTGGAGGTCTCAGTGTCTGGCTGCTGTCAGCAGGGACTGTCCATCCTGGATGCGGGGGTGCTGTGAAGATCTGGGGTGCAGGGCGGGGTGCCATGGCATGCCAGCTGCCATCTGCTCACCAGGCAGGTATGGGACGGGGCTCAGGATGCGGTGGCAGGGCTGGTGGGCTCTGCACCATCACCAGCTGCTTCGGGCAGGATGGAGGGGACAGGCCCATGCCCAGGGGGTGGGTGGCACAGTGATGCCAGTAGTGGGGAGTAGGGCTGGCCATCCCCAGGGGATGCTGCCAAGAGGCCACAGTGGTGGCCATCCTGTGCTTAGGCGGGCAGTGCCATTTCTTGGGCAATTACAATGTCTTTGGGGGTGTCACTGGTAACTGTCCTGTGCCCCCACCACCCCTGCATGGCATCCCCTGGGATGAGGCACCATCAGGGCTATCAGCAGCCTCTGCCCCCTGGAATATTCCCTCCAACACTGACAATTTTTATGTGAGAGAAGTAAATAAGCATCAATTAACCCCCAGAGCCATCCTCCTGCTGCCGGAGAGCAGGCGGCAGAGCGCTTGTTAGTGGCCCTGGCGCTGCTCCCTCCTGTTAACCAGGGTGCGAATCTCAGTCAGGTAACAGGCTCATTAGTGGGATGGAGGAGCAGCCCAGACAGACAGACAGACCCCCACCCACCCTGGCTGCAGGGCTGGGGGTCACTGGGAGCGCGCAGGGTCTCCACGAGAACGACTGAGTAGGATGTTGGGTGGGGGGAGGCTGAGGTTTGGGGGTTTTGCTCTGAAAACCCCCCAGGTGAGGTGGGGACAGCCAAGGGACAGTGATGGTGACAGCAGATGGGTGCAGGGGAATGTGACGGGGTCCCCTCCTTTGCTCTCCCCAGCTCTGACCTGCACCAGGGCTTGTGCAATTGTGCTCTCACTGGGACTGCCCTTGTTCTCCCCAGCCTGTGAGCCCCCCAGGGCACTCAGAAGGGTGTCCATTCCCCCCTGTACCCCCCTGGCCTTGCACCCCGAGACCCATGAGCACCCCAAGGCTGCAGGAGGGAACTGGAGAAGGTGCTGCTGGGGCAACTGCTGGTAGTGAAGGTCGGCAGGGGTCCTACAAAGGGCATCTTTGTGCCTGGCAGCATTGCTCATCCCAAGGGGCCACCAGCACCCACCACTCGGCCAGGCACAGCCTGCAGATGGCATCTGACCTGTCCAAAGGACAGGGGGCGGGGGAGGGGGGGACAGGACGGAACGACATGGTCCCAGCAGCAGCAGCAGCAGCAGCAGCAGCAGCAGCGTGGATGCCAGATGCAAATTGGTAGTCAAGTCACTCGTCCAAACAATGGGGTCCAGCTAATCCTTTTACAATGGGACTAATTGCTAATCAGACCGATTTCACACTGGCTGTTCCCCTGACAATGAGGCTCCTTGGAGAAGGGCTCCTGGGGGGGTTAGGAGGCTCAGTGAGTGCCCACCGCTCCCACCAGCCGCCCGCTCCCATCCCCGTGTCAGGCCCTGCAGCCCACCAGCAGATGGGCACCTAGATGGCACCAACTTGGCAAAGCCTCCAGCAGCCAGTGGCCAGGGGCTGGCGTGGGTTCCAGCCTCATCCTCCCTTGGTGTCAGCTAGGGCTGAGGATGGCTCGGGTCCACCTGCAATGCTTGGCAGCCCTGGTGCCACCTCCAGCCCTCACCTCTGCCACCCAGAGCATCCCCTGCCCTTCCACAGGGCTACGGGAGCGAGGGATGGCACCTGAAATCACGGATATCACCCACCCCCTGGCGTGGTCTGGGTGTGCGCTGGGCATCCGTGCTCCTTGCCTTGTGCCATTTGGGTGCCACCAGGTTGCAGTGCCACATAGGGCCAGGGTGTTGGGAAAGTCCCACTGGTTTGGTGAGAGGCTGGAGCTGTTGGAGTGGGGTGGACAAGGCAGAGGTGACACGGGGGCAGATGGGGATGGGGAGGGAGACACAGCAAGGGTGCAGGTTGCTGTAAGAAGTGGTGCAGGGCTTCTGGCCACGGGGCAGAGAGGGGCAGAGCAGTGTGCGAAGCGTTGTGGAGACCCTGGGACTGGCATCAGCCTTCTCCTACTCTTCCAGCACCATGCCAAAGATATGCAAGAGCCTGGTGCAAGGTGGCTGCTGCCACGGAGGTTCTGCCAGCCCTGATGGTGTCCCCTTGCATGTCACCACACTGCCAGGGCCTGGCCGGGAGCTGAGCCCCACATTTCAGGCCGTGTGGTCGCGCGCTACTCCCAGGGCTGGGTGCTGTTGTGTCTTGGGGGGTATGGGATGTGAGGTGCTATAGGATGCCAGGGACTGTGGAATGCCAGGGTGCTGTGGGATGCGGGATTCTGTAGGATGCCAGGGTGCTGTGGGATGCCAGGGACTGTGGGATGCTGGGGTGCTGTGGGATGCGGGGTGCTGTGGGATGCAGGGTGCTGTGGGCTGCTGGGGGCTGTGGTGGATGTGAAGCGGGTCCCTGTCTGTCTGGTGTTAATAAGCTCTCGTCCCGCCCCCGTGCAGCCCCCTGCCCTGTGCCATGCACCCTGAGCCAGGGCCAGCCAAGCGCATTGGGGTGCTAATGAGGAGAGAGCTGAGCTTGCCTTGCCTTGCAATTAATTGCTGCTGTCTTTTGGCTCTTAATGAAGCTCCGCTACAGAAGAGACAGCAGCCTCCCCTCCCCTCCTCTCCCTCTGGCAGCCTGACCCCGCCAGCCTGGTTCCCTGCCCAACACCAGCCCCGTCCCCTGCCTGACACCAGCCTGGCTCCATGAGCAGTGCTGGGTGCCCTGTGCCAAGCAGTGGGTGTAGCAGAGGAGGAGGTTAGCACCGTATTGATGGTCATCCCCATCCATCCATGGCATTCCCAAACCCTGCAAACCTTGTTCCCTCTCTCTGTGCTGGGCACAGCAGCCCAGTCCCAGCCATGGAGGGCTGTGGCATCTCCTGCCTCCCAGGCTGAGCAGACCCAGGGAGCACTGCCAGTGAGGGACCCCCTATATTGGGGGTCCTCTATCCTTCAAGGGAGACCAGCAAGCCCTGCTGGGACATCCTCAGTCCCTCGGGTGGTGTGTGTGGATGCAAGGTGGCATTGCGGGGCTGAGCAAACGCAGTGATGGTCACGTCCTCTGTACCCTGCTGCTTGCACTGTGGCTCGGTGGCACGGAGGGGAGCTTGGGTCACCCTGTGGCTGAAGGGAGAGGTGTTGGGGCATCAGGGAGAGCTCTCCCTGCAGGGCAGCTTGGCTCAGGGCTCGGCTTGCTGCAGCTGAAGGTGATGAGCAGTGACATGGGCAGCCACTGCTGTGTGTCCCAGCGTGTTCCCTGGTCTGTGCCAGCCGTGGCTTGCCCCCCTCCCGAGCCGTGCACAGGACCGTGCAGGAAGGGGTTAACGGCTAGCCCATACCTGCAGTTGCATTTTAAAGATGTGAAATTAAAGCCCGTAATTTATTCTCCCCACACACGAAGGAGCAATTAGTTCTAAACACGGCTTAATCAGTCAGCGCGAGATTGATTTCTGTAGACTTGGATTTGGTGGCTGCTGGCGAGGAGCCAGCCTGGGAGCAATCTCCAAATAAATGAAGTGCAGAGAAGTAAGCCATTACATAATATGATAGATGAGGCTGGAGCTCACTCGCCTCTTCATTAGTATTCCGAACACCGGCAGCAGCACCAAACTTTCTCCCCGGCACCTTGGTTCCTTCACCCTCCCCATCCCCTCTGAGGCTGGGCAGGGGCAGGAGGAGCTGCCCCTGCTTCGGTGCAAGGTCTCTGCACCCTGCAGTGATGCTCTGCCTCCTCCCATTCCCCTCTGGACCCTGAGGAAGCTGGAGCAGCAATCCCATGGGCTGCAGGAGATCCACAGCAAGAGTCAGATGTCCTCACCTCTGCTCTTCACCCAGCTGGAGCTTTGAAGGCATCTCCCCAGGGTCACCCCAGCCTGTCCCTCCATGGGGATGTTTGTGTTGGGATGTGGCTTTGGTGCAAGCTCCCTGCCTCCTCCTGTGTCTTCAAGAGCATCCCTGCTCCATCCTGTGAGCTGCTCAGCGCTGCAGGGCAGGCAAGGGGGAAAGGAGCGAGTGTTTCTCATGGTAGGAGACCCCCTTGAGGCGCTGGATGTGGATGCAGGAGCCAGGAGTGTCTGGGAGGAAAGTGGTCCTCAGCAGTCCCCCCACTTGTATGGGCAATGGGGGTTGTATCTGGGTTTGCAAGCTCCCTGTGCTGTGGTACCCCAGCTTCTTGGGCAGGGTGTGTGCCCTCTGTCCCTATCCCAGCCTGAAGACACACAGGAAAACAGATCCTCTTTGCCTGGACCTTTGCCCTGCTGGCAGAGGGTGACAGGTGTTTGGGGGACAAGAGCTCGCTTACATGGTGCTGACACATCCTCTGGGCCATGGTGGTGCCATCACCCTCCCCAGTGATGCGGGATGGGGGGAGCTCATTGCAGAGTGATGCTGGGGGTGGAATGTGGTTTGGAGGTGGCTCCAGTGGGTCAGGATGCAGGATGACGTGTGGGCAAAGCGAGTCCCTCTACCCTTAGAGCTGGTGGTGTGGGGAGAGTGGACTGGGACCTCTCAGAGGTGCTCATGGGCAAGGATGTGTTGGGAGCACCCTGGTGGGCTCTGCTGGGCATGTGGCTGAGAGGGATGGAGAAGACCTGGACCTGTGTATGGTCCTGACTCTGCCTCTGCTTCCCTTGTCCTTTCCTTGGCCTCTTCACCTTGTCCATCCCCAAGCTCCTGGCAAGAAGAGTTCCCTGAGACCTGGCCCTGCCTGGGGCGGGGCTGGTGCAGGTCTCTGGGGTATGTGCTAAAGACACCCCCACGCTCCCTGCTGCGACGGGCACTGTGCTAAAGAGAGACAGGGGACAGATGCAGCACAGGGCCATGACCCACCAGCTCCTGGTGGTGAAATGCCCAGAGACGCTGTGGGAGAGACCCTCCAGCTGAGCTCTGACCCCCTTGCTCAGACAACAGTGGTGTCCCAGGGGATGGAGCCCAGGTTCCCCATCGTTCCCCATGTACCTCCCTCCCCAGCCCTGTGGTCACCCTCCTCCTGTCTGGGGTGCTGGAGCTGCTGCTGACCATGCCTTCTGTCCTTGCTGTCTCCCCAGAACTCCATCCGGCACAACCTCTCCCTGCACACCCGCTTTATCCGTGTGCAGAACGAGGGCACTGGCAAGAGCTCCTGGTGGATGCTGAACCCTGAGGGCGGCAAGACAGGGAAGACGCCCCGCCGGCGGGCAGTCTCCATGGACAACAACAGCAAGTTCCTGCGGATCAAGGGGAAGGCCAGCAAGAAGAAGCAGTTGCAAGTGACGCAGGAGCGCGGGGAGGACAGCCCGTCCTCCCAGCAGACCAAGTGGTCGGAGAGCCCCGCGTCCCACGCCAGTGATGAGTATGACGCCTGGGCGGACTTCAGGACGCGGGCCAACTCCACGGCCAGCACGCTGAGTGGGCGCCTCTCTCCCATCATGGCCAACCATGAGCCGGATGAGCTGGATGAGGACGATGGTACCCCCTCCTCTCCGCTGATGTACCCCAGCCCCTCCAGCACCATGTCTCCTTCCCTCAATGCCCGCTGTTCCGTGGAGCTGCCCCGGCTGACTGACCTGACCGGCACCATCAGCCTGAACGAGAGTCTTGGGGAGAGCATGCTGGAGGACCTGCAGGATGGCTACACCATGAGCCCTTCGCAGCAGCTTCCCCCAGCTGCCCTGCGGCAGCGCAGCTCCAGTTTCTCCTTCAACTCCAAGTGCTCCACCATGGGTGCTGCCTCCAACACCTACTGTGGGACTATCTACAGCCAGCCGGCCATGGGCCTCATGCGCCGCCTGCCCATGCAGACCATCCAGGAGAACAAGCAAGCCACCTTCTCGCCTGTCAGCTCCTACAGGAACGCCTCACTGCAGGACCTGCTCTCCTCCATCTCCTACGCGCACAAGGAGAGCATGGTCCCGGGGGACATGCCCCTGCCGCAGGCCAGCCCCATGGTGCCGGCCCGTGGCCACAGACACAACCCATTGCTGTGCGGGAGCGGGGAGCAGGGTTTGTCCTCATACCCGTCCCACCCGGGCTCTCTCATGAAGAGCAATGCTTTGTACCCCCCGTCACCAGCCGGTCACCACCCTGCGGTCAACACCAGTGCCTTAGCTAATCCTGTCAGCCTTATGAGCTTGCCCAGTGACACGTGCAGCATGACAGCCATGCCGCACCACGGGCATCTGCATTCCTACGCTAATAACCAAGGGGCACACATGAGCTTGCTGGATTCACTGCAGGGCCCCTACCCGGGGGCCATCCATCCCCCCATGTTGGGCCAAGACAGGTTCCCAGCAGACCTGGACCTGGACATGTTCAACGGGAGCCTGGAGTGCGACGTGGAGTCCATCATCCTGAATGACTTTATGGACAGTGACGAGATGGACTTCAACTTTGACTCGGCTCTGCCCCCACAGAACGGGCTCAATGTGCCTGTGCTGCCCGGGGGTCCGCAGCCCACGAACCAGAGCTGGGTGCCTGGGTGACACCCGCCCCGGGGTGGGGGGGGCTCACCGCCGAGAAGCCACGAGGGGAAACATTGAGACTAACTTTTTTTTTTTTTTGTATTTTTTTTTTCCTTTCTCTTCTGCCTTTGTTTGTTAAGATGGGCTAGAGCCATCGGTCGGAGCTTGGGGTCGAACATGAAATACAAACCATAGGGTGATGACCCCACACGTGCCCGATCTGCTGGGTCCTCCTGTGAGCATCCTCTGGAGGAGACGTGGGAAAGGCAGCCGGAGCCAGGAAGGTCCAGGGGAGGAAGCAGGAAAGGAATGTCTTTCCAGACAGTCCCCAGTGCCCTGCTGCGATGGTGCTGGTTTGGTTTGTCCTTGGGCTGGTGATGGAGTGGTAACGGCTGGTGGTGTGGGAACCCCGCTGCTGGTGTGGGAACCCCCTGCCTGGGCACCCCTCTCTGGAAAGGGACCCCTTCCTCTGAGCCACTGCCTAAAATGGGTCCACTGAGTAGAAGTGTGAGGAGTAGGGACAGTGCCCTGGGGCAAGGGGGACTCATCAACTTTTAATCCTGGTGGAGATGTGAGCTCTGCCAAGGCCCTCCATCTAGGCCACGTCCAGCTGTGGGTATTCCTGTGTGTCTCCAGGTGGGTTTTCCTTCCAAGGAGTGAGAAGGGGGGGTTGGCCATGGAGGGAAGGGTGCACAATCTGCCACCCTGGGGACAGCATCTTGGCAGCCCATGTGCTCGCCTGTGGCCAGGGGTGCCATGGTCACTCGTGCGATGCCCTGCATCCCTGGAGCAAGCATGGGATGCTCCTGCATGGGGTGATCCTGCCAGGACTGGCATGCTGCTGGCCTGTGTCCCCCAGTGTCACAGGCTTGTGGGGAGATGACAGGGTCAGGGAGGGGAGCCTATTTATTTGATTTCATGCACTCTTTTGCCATTGAGTTTTTGCATTGGGAGGAAGAAAAGGGAGAGGAGGAGAGAGGCTGTGAGGGGTGCTGAGGGCTGCATCCCATCATGGATCTCTGCTTGGCCATGACATTGGGTGTTGGATGGTGGGGTAGAAACTTGGGGGCTGTGGTCACCCTAGAGAAGGGTGTGGGGGTGTGAGGAGGGGAAGGATGCAGTGACCAGGCCTCCAGAGGCAGTGTGACCCAAGCCTGGGTGATCCCAATGCTTTCCCCACCCGCAGAGCTCAGGGAGGTGCCACAGGAGTCGCAGCTGGGGCTATGGGACTTCTAGGGGGCTGCTGCTGTTCCCAGGAGTGACTCCAGCCAGCAGCCAGCATGCCTGTCCCTGGTCCCTGCTCATCCCCAAGATGACAGGAGAGCTGGTCCAGGGGGATGGCAACAAGAGGGGCCAGCCCTGATGCACCCTTCTCCCAGGGTCCAGTGCTCCATGGGGATGGGGATCATGAGCCACAAATGGTTCTGCTGCGCTTGGGAACCCAAACTGGCCCCACAGCTCTGGGGGCAGGGGTGAGCCAGGAACCCACTGCTGGGATGAGGGCTGCCAGGAGTCCAGCAGGGTTTGGAGCGGGGCAGGCAAGCAGAGGAGATGGAGGGGTGGGAGGAGAGGCTGTGGGAGTTTCTCACCGTCCCCCAGAGCTCTCAGCACACCCTGTCTTCCTTCTGGGCACCACACACCTTCTCTGGCACTCTGCCCCTGGGATGCAGCAAGGGTTAGAACACTGAATCAGTGCACTTTCCTGGCCCAGCTTCTTCCCTTCCTGCTGCAGCATCACCTTCTTTACCCCGGGGGAGGTGCTGTGTCCCACCAAGCCACGAGGGAAACACAGGGGCTCAGAGCCGGGGTGTGGTGGGAGCAAGGGTGGGCACCTCCTGCTCCTCTCCTGACCCACCGGTCTATGGCAAAGCGTGACAGAGGAGCCCATTGTGCCACCCTTCACCTTCGCCCTGGGCACATGGTGGGCACAGTCTCTAAAGACATTCTTACAGGTTAAGTAATTATGTTTACATTATTTGATCATGTACAGAATTTAATATATTCTATTATATATAATCTTTCTTGAATGTTTTTTTAAAGAAAGGATTATTCTTTGGTCAGGATCATTACCACATTCCTTTTATACACCACCTCTCGTTTCAGGCATATTTAAAATTGTTGGAAACCAATTGCAAAAGGTGTTTTAATACCTGGCACCCCGGCTCTGGCTCGAGATGAGAAGGGCTGCGGGCAAGGAGAGGCAGGGATGGCGGCTGGGGCTGCCAGGGGAGAAAAGGGGGGCTCTGTCCCCCAAACATGGGAGAAAGGGAATGGATCCTGGCTCTTCCAGGCATCCCGTCCCCTGGCACACACCCAGCAGCACACCAGCACGGCAGGGCGGGGGCTGGCTGGGGCTCACCCCAGCAGCGGGGCATTTGCAGAGGGGCTGCTCAGGCACAGGGACTCCCTCCCCCAAAACCCTCCTTCAGTTTCACAGGTATGGGCCAACTGTCATCATGGAGGGGAAGCCACACCNGCTGCGTGGTGGCGCTGTGCATCCCCCCTCCCGGGGCACGTCCCATTGCCAAGCTGTCTTTGTGGTTCGTGACCGTGTGGGGTTGTCGTGTGTGCGGTGGAGTTGTGTTGGTAAAGCGTCGTGTGTACAGTCATTGTGCGGTGCGAGGGACAGCGGGCAGCAGAAGGCAGGCACAGAGACCACCCCCACCCCCCTGAAAACCTGACTGGGACCCTGAGGACGGGTGGAGGGGGAGGCAAGACGGGCTGGCCCCGCCGCGGCCGAGGGGAGCAGAGCTGAGCGATGCTGGTACCCAGGTGTGGTAGTGGTGATGGCAGCTGAGGGATGCTGGTACCCAGGTGGGGTGGTGGCGATGGCATGGGGTGGGCCAGGGCTGTACGTGAGGCAGGCAGGTCCTGGGGGTGGTTGGTGTGGTCATGCCACCCCTGAGGCCCTGCCACTCCACTGCCAGTGCTCCTGGGAGGGGAAACCAGGGCTTTCTTTCACTGTCCAAAGCTCCAGGTTCCCTCTCTGAAAACGGCTCCCTGAGCACAGGCCACCTTGTGCCTCACCTCGGCTTCAGCCTCCCTGCTCCATCACAGCATCTTCCTCCTGGCACACCACCCCTAGCCCCACAGGACAGCCTTTGGGCATGAGGAGCACTCTCTGCTCCCAGCCCCAGCCCTGCCCAGAGTGAGGAGCCGGCGTCGAGGGGACACAAAAGGGACCCCACTGGTTTGCTTCATATGGCAGTTTTTCGGTCCGTCCTTTCCCTCATATTTATAACTGTACAGACTGGGGGGGAGGGTCTCTGACAGGTGTCATCTCTCACTACACATCTATCGTAGGCAATGGTAACTTTCTTGATCGTGCTATTAGAGTTTGTGTATGTGGCAATGTAAAGAACTGTGTATAGTGCATTGTACAGCATATTTTCATGAATAAAATTGTTTTAAATATTGCTTATGTGTGTCTGGGCTGGGACAGGAGGGGCCGTGCTGGACCAGAAGGTGGGAAGAGCCACTGAAGAGAAGATGAGGTGTTCGGTGAAACTAAGCTTTCATCCAGCATGGGGATGGTTGGGCTGTGGAGGTGTTTGTGCAGTCCCACCCAGACACAGACTCCTGGACCTCATCCTGAGCAGTCTATAAATATATGTATTTACTGACTTTTACCAATATTTTCTGAGACTGAGGGCCCACCTCAGTGTCACTGCTGCCTGATGCAGGGGTGGGTGGTGGTGTCCAGCTCATGGAGGTGCTCATGCTCTGCACCCACTGCCCCAAGCCCCTTCACTCCCCAACCAGGCTCCCTGAGTGCACCCCGTGGCCACTGACCTAGAAACCCCCTTTTCAGCAGCTGCGGGAGCAGTTTGGACTGAAACTTCCCCTTCTTGTCAGTGAATTTATTTTCTACCCTGGGAAAAAATACCAAAGTGACTGCACTTCCCTGTCACTCCTATTTCAGACCAGGATTTAGGGTCTTGGGGCAGATTTGGTTAGGAAAAAACCTCTCTGGTTGAGGACTCAGGTTCAGGGACAGATCTTCTAACAGCCTTCCAGCATCTGAAGGTTGCTCCAGGAGAGATGGAGAGGAAGTCTTGGTCAGGGAGGAGACGGACAGGACAAGAGGGAAGGGTTTTAAATTGGAAGAGGGCTGCAGCAAAAGCAGCGTGAGCAGCAGGGCCAGGGAGGGGATTCTCCCCCTCTGCTCTGTGCTCCTGAGACCCCACCTGGAGTCCTGTGTCCAGCTCTGGAGTCCTCAACAGAGAAAGGACATGGACCTGTTGGAACAGGTCCAATGGAGGGCCACCAAGATGCTCAGAGGGCTGGAGCACAGAGGACAGACTGAGAGAGCTGGGGCTGTTCAGCCTGGAGAAGAAAACATTCCAGGGAGACCTTGGAGCAGCCTTCCAGGATCTGAAGGGAGCTCCAGAAGAGCTGGAGAGGGACTCTTGGTCAGGGAGAGGAGTGACAGGACAAGGGGGAATGGTTTTAAACTGGAAGAGGGGAGATTTAGATTAGATATTAGGAAGAAATTCTTTGGTGTGAGGATGGTGAGGCACTGGAAGAGGTTGCCCAGAGAAGTTGTGGCTGCCTCATCCCTGGAGGGGTTCAAGGCCAGGCTGGATGGGGCTTGGAGCAACGTGGTGTGGTGGGAGGTGTCCCTGCCCATGGCAGTGTGGCCCCAAGGACTGGGGCAACACTCTTTACTGGGCATTGGGTGAGGCCCTACCTCGAGTACTGTGTCCAGTTCCGGGCTCCTCACAACAAGAAAGGCGTTGAGGGGCTGGAGCAGGTCCAGAGAAAGGTAATGGAGCTGGTGAGGGGTCTGGAGAACAAGTCCTGTGAGGAGCTGCTGAGGGAGCTGGGGGTGTTCAGCCTGGAGAAAAGGGGGCTTAAGAGTAGACCATCTCACTCTCTACAACTCCCTGAAAGTAGGGTGAAACCAGGGGGGTTTGGTCTCTTTTCCCAAGGAACAGGTGATAGGACAAGAGGAAATGGCCTCAGGTTATAGCTCTGTGTGTGTGTGTGTGATAGATTGGTTATCAGAAAAACTCACCGAAAGGGTTATCTATCATTGGGACAGTCTTCCCAGGGAAGTGGTGGAGTCGCCATCCCTCGAGATATTTATCAGACAGGCAGAAGTGGTGCTGAGACATGGGTCAGTGGTGGATGTGGCAGTGCTGGGTTAACAGTCTTCACAGGCTTTTCCAACCTAAATGATTCTATTATTCTATGTTTCTTGGCGTTCTCAGACACAGAAAGCTCAATATTGCCCTGCTGCCAGGCACCAAACAGGCCAAGGGGGTGAGTCCCCTCTAAACCCTTGTGCCCACTGCAGCAGTGTGGACAGCCAATCTCTCCTCATCCTGCCTCTTCTTGGGGACATCTTTGGATGGCTTCTCTGAGGGCCCTGCATGAAAAGCAGGACTCATTCCAGGCTGCACGGCACCCGAAGCTCCTGATCCCATGCATCCCATCCCACAAATTCAAATTCTCCCTCCATAAAACAGGGAAAGGTGGGAAAACTGATGATCCAAATCGATTTCTAAATATCCCCACTATCTCTCCATTTGTGGTGCCCAGGAGAAGGGGCTGTTGGCCATGGCTTGCCAAGGTTCTCTACGCACCGTATCTGAACGATACGCTCCCATCGTGTTGCACTTGTGGCCAAGCACCCCAGTGTCACCAGTTCAGCCAACTCCACTTGCTGGTATTGCAGGTGAAGCATTATTCTTCATTTTTGCTCTTGTGGATTCTCTACTGTCTCTATGTCACTGCCACGTAGCAAAGTGCAGTCAAGGGGAGTCCTGGCGAGGAGGCTCAGGTCACCCTGTTTTTGCCCATGTCTTTTGGGAACTCAGAGAAAAAGCCATTAGCATGGCAGGGGGGTCGTGGCTCAGAGATGCTCCCAAAAGCCTGGCACATCCCTGTAAGCTGGTCCCTACAGGCCAGTTCTAGGCAAAATGATGAAAGCGGAAGAAAGACTTCAACTACTAGAGATTTTCATAGAATGATAGAATCGTCAAGGTTGGAAGGGACCTTTCAGATCATCGAGTCCAACAATCAACCTAACACTGACAGAAACTATCATTAAACCATATCTCTAAACACTATGTCTACCTATCTTTTAGATACCTTCGGGGAAGATGATTCCAGCATTTCCCTGGGCAGTCTGTTCCAATGCTTAGTAACCCTTTCAGTGCAAATTTTTTTTCCTAATATCTAATTTAAATCTCCTATCAGAGAATTCAGTTAGTGCAGAATCTAGTTGCTGTAGGTCAATGGGTGAGGCAGTTCCAAGCCCCTGACTCAGCAGTGGTCCTGTCCAGGTGCAAGAGGACACAGCACCCCTGTGCTGCAGTGTCTGCTGTGCACCAGCAGCTGCTTCTGAGCCAACAAGCTCCCAGGGTGGGGTCTGTCTTGGGGAGTGGAGGAAGGAGTGCTGCAGGGGCACCCCTCTGTCCAGCTGAGAAGAAGCTGAGGGGTGTCCTTCTTGGGTGTCTGACCTCCCTGAGACAGAAGATGTCTTGGAGAGGATGGGGCATTTGCATCCTGAGCGGGAAAGAGGCCCCCTAAACATGCCACGGATGAGCTGCAAGGGCCCCAAGGGATGTTACTCAGGTTGTCATGTGGGATTCCAGCGCTGGGAGCATCACCCAAGGTGTTATCTGGGGGAAGACGCTGGGATCCAGGTGTTTCTCATGACTTTCCATGGGGATTTGTCCTTGACTTGAAGCCACTCTCATCTCACTGTAAGGTTATTCACAACGTAACCCAGTATCTGCAGAGTTTACAGGGCTGATGGTGATCACAGCAAGCCGTTGGATGTGGGGCTTGTCTCTGAACTGGGATTAGCTCAGCATTTCATAGGAGCAAGAGGCGGAACCAGGGCTGGTGCCATCAGGGCTGGAGCAAAAGACCCCAGGAGGGGTTTAGGGGCTTGAACACCACTGTGTGAGGTACCACCGTGGAGGGTTGCAAATGGGGCTGGAGGAACAGGGATCCCCTTAGACCACAGCAGAGAGATGGACAGATCGTACAGGTTTCCCAGAGATCGGTGCCAGGAAGCAAACAGGGCCAAGCAGCCCATTGCTCCTCTGTGTCACCTGGGAGATGCAGGAGACGTGAAACCAGGATGTGCTTTTACCAGAAGGTCCTTCACTCCTTGGCTGTGTCCTCCAGGATCCCTGCCCTGCATCTTACACCATCCAGCAAAAGATGTGGGTGCTGGAGAAGTGACTCCAGGGAGCAACAACAGAGGAAGGATTCACATTGTCCCTTTCCACTGACATTATTAACCCTTTCCACGTCAGCCTGGTGCAAAGTGCTCCTCACTCTGCAAATCACCCCCAATGTCCCCCCTTTGCCCCATGGGTGACTTCCCAGCAGGACCTCTCTCCTCACAGTGGGACGTGGACATCCCAGCGCAACCTCACCATCACCAACGGGACCTGCCAGGGGGATGTGTCACCTGCTGAGCTCTGCAGTGGCAGTATGTGCCTGCTGCTCTGCAGCCGAGCCCGTGACTTCTCCAGTCTGCCCCACATGGTAATATGGGTTTTCCTGGCTCTGTAAGAAAGCAGCACTGAGCACCCAGGTGAGCCATCACTGTTCTCTGTGTCCTCAGCAAACCCCTCTGCTTCACAGGGCAAACTTCTAATCCTGGATTTAAAGAGGGGGAAAAAAAAAAAAAAAAAAGACTGAACAGGAAGAAAGATGTCAAGTTGGTTTGACAGGATCTATTTTCCATAAATCCCTGTTGATTGGCATTAATTATATCACCCTTTCTGATTCTTTATTCATTACATTCCGTATCAGCCATTCCATTATTTTGCCTGGGATCAATGTCAGGCTGACAGACTTGTAATTACCCACGTCGTCCTGTTTCCCCTTTTAAAATATTAGGCCAACCTCCACTTTTCTCTCAGGGTCCTGGAATTTCCCGTATGCTCTGCACCACACTGAAACTCCATGGCAGCGGTACAGGGTGTGCTTTGGCCAAGCCTCCTGGGTGATATTTGTCCTCCCTGGAAGACTGGAAACTCCCAGCACTGGGCATCTCCTGTCAGCTCCTGACTGGAGTCCGTTTCTTTGCTCCTTGTGGTTGTCCTTCTTCCAGACGTTCAGCAGAGCTGCATGCTGACAGCTTCTTCCTGCTCTGCATGCACAGACCTTCCACCAGTGCCATCTCCTAATGCCACCACCAGGAGCCCAACAGGCTCAGCCGCTGCACAGCTCTTGGTGTCCTGAGAGCCCTCGTACACGCGCGAGTTGTGAGGGTGGGATTTGATGTTGTGCCCAGAGGTTGGACAGGGTGAGTCAGTGGAGATTCTGGTCTGAAATGTGCTGGGAGCACAGCCTGGCTTACTTCTCACCCAAACCCCACTCCTGCTCCAGGGACTCCCTCTCCGCTCTGCACCAGTGCCCAAGGAGCATCTGCCATCGTTTCACTCCTAATGTCACCTTTCCCAGCTTTTCTTGTCCCTGTGCTCAGCCCCACTCTTGTCCTCAACTCCATCTGCTCCCTGGCGACTTTTATGTCCTTCTGCTCTGATCCACAGTCTCCATTCAGCCACTTCCTCAGTCTCAGGTGGGGAGATGAGCATCACAACATGAGCGTAAAGAACGAGATCCCACCAGTACCTCCGTCATAGTACGTGGGTGCCCTGCATGCAACCAGTCCATCATGTGGGCTTCAGAAGCCAGGGTGTTGATGATGTTCTGGTGTCCTGGTCATGAACTCAACACCATCCTGCGTATGGACAAGCCATCAACCAGACATAGTCCCAAGTGTGACTCTCAAGTCATGGATGGTTTCCATCTAACTGTAAAGATGGACTGCTCTGCACATGTACCACCATCTGTCCTGCTCTGGGGACTGGGAGAAAATGGTGGAGCAGGACCATGTGGTGGCTGTCTGGTCCAGAGCCAGAATGAGCTGCATATAAATGCTGGCAGTGTCCTGGTCCCGCAGCCACTGCAACAGAGATGCTGTGCTCGCAGAACTGGTGACTACTGTTCTGTCAGCTCTCCTTGTGTCCCAGTCTGCAAGGATCCACGGTGGAGGTCCTCATCTAGGATGGACATCAGCTGGAGGTGCAGGGGATGTCAGATGGCAGTGAGCCGGGCAGACACTTGGGATCAAATTCAGGTCAGGTCTCAAAGACAAAAACTCTGGGGATGTGAAACATAGGTGAGAGATGAAGAGCTAATTGGCCAGTTAACACAGGACTTCCCTGACTGGTCAAGGAACCCTTCAAGAAGTTGCACAAAGCCCATGGTTCATGAGAGCTGTTTCTTCCAATCCTACCCCTCGAAGCGAGCAGGGCTGAGGAAAGTAGATGGCTTAGGCCATGCCTGCACAACCTGGAAGACATTAATTGATAGCACTGGGAAGGGAATGCTCTTTACAGAGCATTGCCCAAGAACCTGTCCTCCGAAGCATGCCTAAAACATCCCAGGGAGAAGCTCTGTTGAAAGAGCAGGAGATATGTGTTGGCCCCTGAGCATCCATGCAGAGATGAGAGGAGGGATGTGGTAAAGTAGGTGGTGTTGCAGGAAGCAGGACAGGGAATGGCCTGGGTAGGGGCAGAGTGGGTTTTATAGAGTCCATGTTGACCTCCTCGTGAGAGAAATATTCTGACATATGGTTGGACTTAATGATCTTAAAAGTCCCATCCAGCCTAGATGATTCTATGATTCTATGGGGAGCTCCGGGGTGTGAGGAGACAGGGGGCCCAGGTCAGCCCAGACAAGGGAGGTTCTGGTCCCCAGTAACCCCAAAGCCTTGATTCTGCCCACAAGAAGGCTTCCCTGGAGCTCTCCTAGGGGCTGTAGGTGAAGGGCAGGGGAAGCCATGTGCCCACCACCCTCATGCCCAGCTGCAAGCCATCCTGTCCCATTCACTCAGGCCATGCTGGCCCATCCCAGTGGCACAAGGGAAGGAAGAGGGATTTGTAGCTGAGGAAGGCTCAGACCATTCACGCAAAGCATCGTCAGGGATGTGCATGCTGGTGGGAGGCGGGAGCGGGGGCAGCCCCATGGGGAGCAGGACCTGGCTGAAACATGCTGCCATGGAGTGGGAGGAGGGACAGGCCCTTCCCGCTGGCTCTGCAGCAAATCTGGGCCACCCCAGGCACTGCCCGTGTCCTTCTCCACCCCTCAGAGTGTGCAGGGGGAGGAAAGAGAAAAGAGGAAAGAGAGATCATCATCCCCATGAAGACCCAGGGAACGGGAAGAGGTGGAAACCCTGTGTCTCTCCCAGCTGCCTCTTCTCTCCCACCCTGCGCCAGCTCCTCTCTGCCCTCTCCTGCCTGCGAGGCAGGGATGTCCCTGTGAGGCGAAGGGGCACATCTGGAGCCACGCAGAGATTTGTCTTCATTTACAGCCTTAGCCGGGGGAGCGGGAGGGTCTCCTGCAGCTGGGGCCATGCCTCTGACCCTTCCCACCCCATCCTGCCTCGGCGGAGCTAGGGCTGGTTTCATCTCGCTGGCGTTGGCTGCAGGCTTGTCCTGGGAGAATACTTTGACATATTTTCCTATTATACGAGATAACTGGCACTTGAGAGGCTTAATTGGAGAGCTGCAAAAGTGTGTTGCTTTCTACTCCTTTGAAGACAGCAGTCCCTGCGTGGCCATGAATACTCTCTCTCCTGCACCAGTGGACTGCCTGTCACCCTCATCTTTCATTAACTCAATTCCTCAGAGCTCCCGGATGAGCCGGAGGGATCCAGCTCATCAGCACTTCCCTGCTCTGTCCCCAGAGCTGAAGGTCAGGTCCTGGGGAGGGGACAGGGACTCCCGCGGGGGCCAGTGAGACGGGAGCCAGGCCCCCTCCCTGCGATCCCACGGGCAGATGTATCCACAGATGCCCTTGGAGCATGCAGAAGAGGATGAGGACAGAAGGCTATAGACAAATAAGGAGGAAAGCCTTCAGGAGCATGTGTCTGTCGTAAGATATTCCCTTGCAGAAATCTTGGAAACCTTAGAAAGAGTTTTTGCTCAATGTTATTAATTAAGGCAAAAGAATCCCCATATGGAAAGAGAAACAGTCAAGTTATATTTTTGCTAAATACGCGGCACCATATGGTAACATACAGAAAATTGGCCACATAGGCAGCCTAGAATATATGTTACCATATGTTCATATGTACTTTATAATTTCTTTGTTTTTGAAAGAGGGCATTGTCTTACGGGGCAAAAATGAGCAGCCCACCCCAGGGAGAAGGAGAAACATCACAAGCTGCTTTTGCTGAATAGAGCCCAAGGAAGGAACCCAGCCACCTGGCCTGAGAGCTGCCTGCACAGGCAGGAGGAATGAGACAGCACCAGGGCAGCATGAGCTCCACCCCTGCTCCTCATCCTCCACCACACCTCCTCAGCATGGGCTCTGCTGCCAATAACCTGCATGTGCACGGGGAGACCCTGGGAGGAGCAGGAGGAGGAAGAGGAGGAAGAGCAGCGAAGAGCCTCCTATTTGTGCTGTTCCCAGGAAACCTTATTTTCCCTGCAGCAGAATCAAGAGGGGAGAGAGGGAAAGAATCTGCTGGGAAAGCAGCAGGGACCTTAGGAAAACACAAAGGGGTTCCCTGTGTTGAGGTCTCGCTGAACTTGACCCCAAAACAATCAGACAGAAGACTCCAAGAAGTGTGTCTGTGAACAGACATGTCCGTGCACTGGGAGATGTCATTTACCCTCCATGGGGACATTGTCACAGTGGGAGAGAGCCCATGATATGGCATAATGTCCCCAGAGACGAGGTTCTCAGAGACAAGAGACTCAGGTGCACCCTCCAAGGGGACAGCCCAAGGGACAGGCAGAAACAGTTGGGGTTGTTCAGCCTGGAGAAGAGAAGGCTCCAAGAAGACCTTTGAGCAGCCTTCCAGGATCTGAAGGGAGGTCCATGAGAGCTGGGGAGGGACACTTGAAGATGGAGGGGAGCCATAGGAAGAGGGGGAGGCTTTGACACTGAAAGAGGGGAGATGGAGATGAGATCTGGGGAAGAACTTCTTTGCTGTGAGGGTGGTGAGGCCCTGGCCCAGGTTGCCCAGAGAAGCTGTGGCTGCCCCATTCCTGGAGGGGTTCAAGGCCAGACTGGATGAGGCTTGGAGCAACCTGGTCTGGTGGGAGGTGTCCCTACCCATGGCAGGGGGGTTGGAACTGGATGATCTTTTAGGTCTCTTCCAACTCTAATCATTCTGTGATTCTATGAAAACACTGGCACAGTGGTTTGCTGTCCGAAAGTGCCCCAGTATTTGGCCCTATTCAGAACAGCCCTAATCACTTCACTTTGGTTTTTTTCTGCTCAATTTTCCCCTCCGTCTGCCCTCAATCCTCCTCTGAGAATGGGGGGGATTTTGCCTTCCCAGGCTGCTGCAGCCGGTGTTGTGCAGCGCTGACCCCCCCAGACCCCCAGCACGACCTCAGCCCCAGCAGCATCCTGCCGGCCGTGGAACGCCCCGAAGCTCCTCAGGAAACCATAACTCAACGCCCAACCCCCAGAGCAGGGTTGCCGGGCTTGTGGCTGGCTGATTAATCGCCAGTGAGTCTGCGGGCTCCTGGCCTTCCTGACTGCTGCTGCTAAAGGTTTAATGCAGAGCTGCAGTAAGCCCTGTCTGATGGGACAGCAAGGTGCTCTAAGTGCATCCCCTTCCCAAAGCCAACAGCGCCCTGTGCTGGACCCTCAAAATTACGTGTGCGGGTGGGGGAAATACGGGGCTATAACCAGATGGGCAAGGCTGAGGTGTCTGCTAGCCAACAGCCTTGCTCCTGTCGCCACCGGTGTTGGGTCCCAGGTCTGTCTGCAGTGCTGGTGTATAGCCCACGGCTCAGCTCCCTTCCACAAACACATCCAGCGGCTGCTAAGGACCAACTGCAGATGCAAAACTCCACTGCAGATGCAAAACTCCACTCCACAGCAAGCACTGGGCCCTCCTGAAGGAGGTTCCTCTGCTCTGCTTGTGCCCCTTGCATGGAAAGGACAAGACTGCAAAAGGGCATCTTGCTTTCAGGGCAGACTGCAGTGAAAGTGTGTGTCCCAGCAGGCAAGAAGGGCTGCTCCTGTCACCCAGTGTCCTCATCCCATCCAGCATATTATGGGCTGTGTCCACCCCATTGTGTTGCTTTCTTCCAGACATGGGGCAAGACCAGAGTTCCTCTGTCCAGCAGCATGTCGTGAGCTGTACGGTCTCTGGCCCTTGGTGCCACAGCTCAGGAGACAACTGGGAGATGTGAGAGCCTGAGGCTACCTGGTCAGCCTGGAACTGCTTCATGGGTCATGACAGGCTTGGCTTGGACAGGGGGGCATGTGCTGGTTGTAAGCTGAGAGGCTGGACCTTGGCTGCAACCACTGTCCTGCAGGAGATCACAGAGTCATGGAATGGCTTGGGTTGGATGGGACCTTAAAGCCCACCCAGTCACACCTCTTGCCCTGGGCAGGGACACCTCCCACTACACCAGGTTGCTCCAAGACTCATTCAGCCTAGCCTTGAACCCCTCCAGGGATGGGGCAGCCACAGCTTCTCTGGGCAGCCTGGGCCAGTTCCTCACCACCCTCACAGCAAAGAAGTTCTTCCCCAGATCTCATCTCCATCTCCCCTCTTTCAGTTTAAGATCCATGGGTGTCAGGGTGTGGATGTGGGTCTCAACCTCCTTGCATGATGCAGGGTGAGGTCTCTTCCCCTGCATCTCCATGGGAAGTGTTCCTGAGGGGATGAGCTTTTCCTCACCAGTTTCTCACTGGCTGGAGGGTGGCTTGTGCTTGGAGGAGGGGACATTGGCTAGCAGAGCCTAGCATCCAGGGCTGGGACATGCCACAGGGTGCTGTGAACCCATGATGCTCAGATGACGTGTGCCCTGCAAGGTGGCCACCAAATCATAGAATCATAGAGTCATTCAGGTTGGAAGAGACCCTTGGGATCATCCAGTCCAACCATCTACCCTACTCTACAAAGTTCTCCCCTACACCATATCCCCCAACACCACATCTAAACGACTCTGAAACACGTCCAGGGATGGTGACTCAACCGCCTCCCTGGGCAGCCTATTCCAATGCCTGACCACTCTTTCCATGAAAAATTATTTCCTAATGTTCAGTCTAAACCTACCTAAATCTGCAGCCATGCCTGGACATGGTCCCTTTGAGTGTCCAGAGAGGGGTATCTCCAGCTGGAGCAGGGAGCCAGGAAGGACCCTTTGCAAGGGGATCCAACTGTTTGTCCACCTCCCTGCAGAGGAGAGAGCCATGGGGGTGTAGAAGGAGCTAGGGCTGAGCAGAAGCCCCATGCCCCGTACCAAACCCTCATCTCGGACTGCAGGCAGGAGGAAGCAGACCTCCCCCTGCCTTCACGCCTGCCTCCAAGGGCAGCAGGACCTCCTCTCTGCCAGAGCAGGCTCTCCCCGGCATGCAGCCCAGCTGCGAGCCCTTTGTGCTGAGGTCTGGGTGGCTACCGCCGCCCAGTCAGCCCTCCCCACCGCCCGCGGCGAGCTGGACTCCACACACGCAAAAGCAGGGCGTGCTTCCAGCCCCAGTTCTGAGCCCCCCCTCGGCTTTGGAGGAGCTTCATTAAAAGGAAACACAAACCAGAAGCAGAAGGAAGCACTTTCAAGTTGCTGGCAGCTTTGCCTGTCTATGAGTTATGAGGTCTTGCTTTATTCATGGGGCAGAAAAAAATGCTTATCTCCTCAGAGTCCATTATGTTTCATTTGGAGCCCGGCTGAAATCGGTGCTTTGGCAGAAATATCCCCCTGCCCCACTCACCCTCCTGAAACTTTATCTCCCTATTTCATTACTGGGAGTTGCGCTCGCCCCGGTTTATCAGTGGTGATGGAGTGGATTGCTGACTTCTCTGCTGTCCTAGCAAAAATGAGGATGGAGACATTCTGCTCCAGGTTCCTGCTATTTTCAGAGACCTTGGCTGCATGATTTATTCATAAAAAAGCCATTATTTATGCCAAAGAAAGAAGACAGAATGGGTTAGCTTTTTAAGTGCTTATAATGCATTATATGGTACCTTAGCCTGCCAGACATCATTTATAATTGTAGAATCCCTTAACCTCCTTTTTCTCTTTTTCCTACCCTTCACATCAGCGTGGAGGGTGATAGCAAACTCGGTAATTAGCGGAAGTTGACAGATGTGGCAAGGAGAAGTAAGGTGAAATATCATCGAAGGAGACATTCCTCCAGCACCTAAGTGAAGAAAGACCCTCCCTCCTCTCAGCCTTGATCTCCCAGCACAGGCAGTGCTGGGAATTGAATGCTACCACGAAGGCATTAGCTCCTCAGGTCTGATGCTGGTGTCCATCCAAGCCTCCAGCTCCCAGCATCTGTCTTTTCTGGTGGCCTGCAGGTATCCCAGCTGATTCCTGTCTTGAAAAGTGTCCTGAGAAACCCATCCCATGGGGAGCCAGCATCTTTGGATGTTCCAAGTCCCCGATGTTGCCACCAGCAGTGCCATCCTGGCCACTGGGGTTCCTGGTGGATGTCAGTCCAGCCGTGGGACACTGCGTGAACATACTGTGTCACAGACATTGTGAGGTCCCACCAACTGCTTACCCTCACTGCAGTCCTGGGGGGAGGTTCAGGCCACAGCCCCCCTTTCCTTAGCTCTTGTGCAATGAAAACAAATGTCAGGACTGCATCAACCAAACCATCCCCCCCAAAAAAACCCCTGTAAATTGTGATGGAGTTGAAGAGCGGGGAGACTGTGGGCTGAGACCAGGCAGAGCTTCAAGCTGGTGCAGCAGCAATAGCTCATCCATCTTCTGCTAACACCACGGCAGCTCCAAGGGCCATGATTTCTCACCAAGGAGAGCTTTTGGGGTTTTAATGCTGTGGCCAAGAACATGCTGGACCCTGAGCTGGGTTGGATGGGTCCCTTGCAGCCAAAGTTCTCCTTCTGCTATATTTCTATCATCAGTCCCAGCCATGCAGAGAGAAATCCCGTCCCATCCCAGCACGACCTCCAGAGTTGAGTCATCTTATGCAAAGCAAGTCGCTAAGGGGGGTTTTAAACCCCTCCACATTTCCTGGGTCTCCCGGTCTCATGTCACCCCTGTCTTCACATCACTGCTAAGGGTCTCATCGAGGTTGAGAGCAGCGGGAAAGGGGATGGATCCTGGGTCTTGGAGGAGACCATGTCGTTCCCAGAAGGACCCATTCTGGGACAGGTGCAGAGCTCTTTTAAAAAGCAACTTTAATTTGCAGGTATTGAATTTACTGTGTGTCTGAGCCTGGCCCAAGCAGCCGAGGACCCAGCTGCCACAAGGACATGAGGAGCGGACAGGGCTGTCCCATCAGCGTGGGCAGAGCTGAGGAGGGAAAAAGCCGTGGAGGAAGGGAGGCTGGGCTCCTCCTGGGCTGTGGAGTTTGGGAGGGCTGCCCTGTGTGTTCTCCATGGGGTGCAGTGGGATGGCCAAGGGAACAGAGCCCCCCACCAGGTAACCTCAAATCAGGGGGGCCATGGTCTGAATGTTTCCACCTGGCACGAGGCACCCGCGCTCCAAACTGTGAGACAAAAGGCAAGAAAAACAATTAACTACTTGGAGGTGAGAGGCAGCCTTCCCCTCCGGCTTCTTGTCTAAGCTGGCTTCAAGTAGGAGAAAATCCCCATTAAAAGGCAGTGCCATTTCCAAGATCCTTGAGTTCAAAAGCAGAGACAGAAATCTCAGCTCTGATTTTGCTTTTTAAGCCTAAGATAAATAAAAATGTAAGAGACGGGAAACAGTGTAATGTAATCATCAAGGAGAAGAGAAACCAAAGGCTCGACTCTCTCTCACACACGCAAATATAAACACACACGCAGAACACATTTTACAACCAATTAAAATCCCTTTGCAGAGAAAGCTCTTTCACCCACTCTCCGGGATACAGGCTATCTGCTTCCTTGGCGCACTGTATATGAATAATTAAAAGCTAAACATATGTTAAAAAATGCAAACAGTACATGATCCTGGAAACTTCCCCTCCTTATTATTATTTCCACAAGAAAGCTGTTAAATGGTTATCGAACTTGTGAAATACACCAACCTTGGCATCTCATGCAGTTGCCTGCTTTTGGCTAAGAAGGAGTTAAAACCATTTGGCAGAGACTAACCCATTAGGCCTAATAATTATGAAATTATAGAGGTACTCAGGTGACTGTTAATTTCACACATACTGTTCAGCTCTGTGGCTAATGAGAGCCTGAAGAACTCAAGTGCCTCATCTTTCTTGTTGAATGGTGACCTGCAATTAATGAGCTTCTGCAAGAAAAGGCAGCATTTTGCACTTGGGGCTAATAAGATGGCTTTTGTGCAGCAGCATTGTGATACCAGGAGCTTTCGAATGAAGATTAAGAACTTTTCCCCTTATTTATTTATGAGCACTACGCAGTCCAAGAGACCACACATGCAGAGAAGCGGCCCTGGTGTGAGTCTTGGAAGACACTTGAGAGCACAGTTGCTCCGAGGCGATGGCAAAAATCCTCCTTCTCCTTGCCGGGTAATAATAAGATGGAGATAGAAGGGAAACAACAGCAGAGCGATCTCCTGGGATGGGGAGGAACAGGGCAGGTGTGGTTCCAGGAAAAAGAAATGGAGTGAGACCCCCTTTTTGCCCCCATGGGTGCACACACGCGCACACACACTCACCCATCCCTGCTACAAACACTCCCAAAAAAACCTCTCACAGCCATGAGTGTCCCAGCAGAACTCCCATCTTCATGATCATCTCCAGTTCAGGACCTGAAATCAGTCCCGGAGGTTTCCGAAGATGTCAACACCACTGAGGCCAGTTTCCAGCCTTGTGTAACCGCTGTGAAAATTGGACAGTTGTGCTGTGTGTGAGTGAGTCCCCAGCACTACAGCCACCAGTCCCCCAGTCAGTCCCAGCCCCACC
This sequence comes from Thinocorus orbignyianus, assembly GCA_013400375.1. Lineage (NCBI taxonomy): Eukaryota > Metazoa > Chordata > Aves > Ciconiiformes > Thinocoridae > Thinocorus > Thinocorus orbignyianus. The sequence continues at coordinate 500,055 of VXBW01005447.1, read as the reverse complement.
ACCCGGACACAGCTCTCCTGTACACATGGTGGTCAGAAACAGAGATCTCCCTGCCCTCCCTCTGGCAGTGTTTGTGTAGTTATTCTTGGTGGCAGCATTATCATAATTGTTATTATTAACACCAGTTTTATCTTTAAATGGCTGCTTGCATTGGCATTTCCTTTATACACACACATATGAAATAATAAAACCCCACCAGCCACACCAATGAGCCTTTTCAGGGAGCTGACTCCATCGCTGGTATTTGAGCTGCTCAGAAATTCCTACTCCAACAGTTCTCACTACTTCCACCTCCTTCGAGGGACCACCTGAGTCTTGACCTCACTCCCAGCTCAGGCGTCAGCAGGAAGAGGAGAAGCTGGCCCCGGACACTGCTGTGTGGAGCAGCAAGCTGGGATGCAGGAGACTGGGCTGCCTCCACTGGTCATGCACGGACACTGGCCATGAGCCCATCCTGAGGAGGTTCAGTGGTGCCTGGCCCCGCTTTGCGCTCCTGTGGTTCCTTGTCATTAAAGCCTGTGGCCTCTCCAATCTACTGGAGACTCCAGCCAATCTGCCAAGAGTTTCACATGTAAAAGATCTATGGAGGAGATTGCTGGCCACTTTCCTCAGCAGTCTGTCCTCTCTTGTTTGGTTCTCCACGGGGATATTCGTCACATGTTATTTTGCCAGGATGAGGAAAGTCTGGAGGGCCCGAAATGCTTCTCAGGCCTTGACTCTGCACAATAGAATCATAGAATGGTTAGAGTTGGAAGGGATCTTAAAGATCATCGAGTTCCAACCCCCCTGCCCTGGACCTGGTCAATGTATTATTCCAGGGGAGCACTCCATGGTCTGGCAGCTCTCTGGAGATGCTGGCTGTTGTTTCTGTGTCTTCAGAGACAGGTTACTGCATCACGGGGACCCTTAGGAGAGTCACTCCCTGTTTGACAGCCCCATGCCATGGCTCATGTAGAAGCAGAATGAAGAATGGTTTATGGAGAAGCTGTTGCCTCCTCTCCAGCATGTCTACAATTTTCTTTAAAACCTGTCATGAACAGCTGTTCCTTCACTTGCCCTGGTTTCTTTGAGGCTGCAAACAGGGCACACAGGTCTCTGCCTGGAGGGTGTTTGATAGGTGACTCCTCACAGTAATTGCTCAGCCATTTAACCTCTGTCCATGGCACAGAAAAACCCATGGAATCCTGTGTTGGCCAGACATATGGGGTGACCAGGGTTCAGAAGAACATTCAGCCAAAGCAACACCTCCTCTCTATGGACAGCAGGCACAGGCCTTCCCTGCTTCTGCAGAACCTTGTCCTCACCTGGCAATATTGTCTGTGTCCTGCTCTTGTTGGATACTTGGTGCTCATCCTGGCCTGGGTGAGACACCAGCTACTCAGCTGTTCTGAAGCCATGCCAAAAACCCCAGTTGCTCCAGCAAACTGCAAAGAGAAGGGATATTTGGGGAGGTCAGGGATATCTCCTGGGCAAAAAGCCTGCTGCTGTGTCCAGTGTGCCCACCTGAGTCTTCTAGGTCCACCAGTCAGGCAGAGGCACTTTGCTGTCCAAGAGCAGTTGGTATCAGCAGATGTAAGCTCAGAGATGCCCATCAGCTCCCATTTCTCTGTTCTCCGTGAAAAGTGTCACACTAGTGCCCATGCCCAGTGGGGACACCTGTGTGCATACAGTATGATGCTGCAGACATGCTCTTGTAATGACTGTCTGGTCTCCATGGCTCCCTGATGGCTTTCTCTTTTCACTGTGAGTATGACCTTGGTCTTACAGGCAACCAGCCACGTAACCACAGCCGTGCTACTGTGACCCAGGAGCAGAGCTCAGGTCACCCCCTGGGTTTGAAGGAAATGATGTTCCTCCCCAGGAGCAGAGGATACTCTCAATACATTCTGACCTTCCCGCTGCTTCTTGCTGCCTGTGCTTTGACATCCTGATGATCTCCACAGCTGACAATCCCCACCAGCTCCCCTCCCAGCATGTTGCCCTCACTCCCTTCCTTCCTCACTGCAGTGTCTGGGATGGTCCTAGAGGAGATGCCCACGCATCCCTCCTCTGGCACCCTTCCTTCTCTCCCCTCCTGTGCCTCCATCAGAGATGGCATGTCCCCAGCTGCCCATCAGGCTCTGGGATGCTGATGCATGCTCTCCTCAGGGGCACACTCCCCTTCACTGGAGGCTGGAAGCAGCCAACCTGATCCAGAGAGATGCTCCTCTGTGAAGCAGCAACCCAGGGCAGCGCACACTCATTTGCATCCCAGTGGTGTCCCTCATGCTCCGTGCATCAGGGACCTTGGCGAGACAACTTCCTCCAGCTGACAGAGAAAGAGAAGTGTCATGTCATGGGGAGCCGCGGCGTGCCAATGAGCTAGGAGGAGGATGTGCATGCTGTCAGGAGCTGGCATGCGGCTTTCTATGGGTGGCCTTTGGTTGTTTTGCCTCCTTATATTTAAAGTCAATCATGCGGCTGCGTGCAAGGCTCCCTTCACTGGAACGAGGAGGAAGGGCGGCACTGAAATGGATCTGACAAGGTGGGTGACGGCTGCCCTCCTGCAGAGCTGTGGTAGCCTTGGAGGAACTGGGGGAGGGAATGAAGAGCTGCAGAAGGGATCTGCTCCATCAGGCCCAGAGGGAGGGCTTTAGGGCAGTTCCCCCCTCCCAGCTCCAACCCCATCTCCTCCTTCAGACAGAGAAAAACCTCCATCACTGCCTGTCCCTTCTGGGCTGGCAGTGGTTGTCCCTGGCTGAGGAGTCTCTCCCTCCTCCATGAAAACCGTATTCAAACATTTTGCTTGTTGGTGCAATGGCAAAATAAGAACACACTTTTGAGTTTATAAAAATGTCTTGTTTTCTCTGTGGAAGAGCTGGAAGCCAAGCACTCACAGCACTATGATGGGGTAAGGACGGGCTCCTTCCCACCTCATACACCCACAGCTTAAAAATGAAGGTGTTCAGGTGGAGAAAAATGCTATTTTAGGACTGTCTGAACGTCTACATGGAAGCCTTGCCCAGCAGTCTGTCCATAAGCAACCATCTTGTTCTCCTGCTGCTGCGAGGGGGTGAATCTGGCTTCCTCCTATCTGGAGAATAAATAGCCACCAGTGCAGAGGCTTAGGCATCCAGCAGACCTGGAGGCAGGTCTGTTGGGTTCTCCTGGGTGCAGAGTGACAAGAAGTGGCCCCTAAAGCAGTACCACAGCATGCTGTTTCAGGAGGGACAATAAGGCTGGATCAAGATCCATCCAATGCTTACAACATCGTCATCTCTCCCGTTTTCTCTGGGCTCAGTCCATTTAGGCCACTGTTCTCTTGACATGTGGCTCCCAAAGTTGATGACTTCCCTGGCAGTGCCCGTGGCTGTGCTGTTGCCTCTCACAGGCTGTGCACATCCCAGAAACGCTTGACCATGCTGTCCTATAGGGGTGCACCAGCTCACTGTTGGGTTCACCCTCACATGGACCCTTCCCTGTCTCATTCCCAGGCTGCTAACAATGGGAAAGTCATACCAGAGCCAGGAGGACACCCCAGTGCCCCAGGCAGCCCAGCCCCGCTGCCAGGCAAACAGCTAACGCAGCTCCTGCAGAGCTTCCCAAACACCTCATGCTGCCTGACATCTGACTTCTCTCCCGTTGTCGTTTCTGAAACTTGCCTGGGAGAATATCTTGAGAAACCCTGTCAAAATCCTCACACGTATCTGGATACATGACAAACCCCCGCTTCCCCCTCTGCCGGGCTCCTGCTCTGCACTACAAGGAAATTAGATTGTGCGACACACTTTGCTCCTGACAAACCCAGGCTGGTTGTTACTCATTTCCTTGTTATCTACTACTTGCTTGCAATAGCTTGTTTGATTAATTGTTCCAGTGCTTTCCAGGGAATTGGAGTTAAGCTGACTGGTAGGGAAGTCCCAGCTCTCCTTCCCTGAATTTGCTGCTTTCCAACCCCAGGAGTTCCTTATCATGCCTGGTTGCCTGGCATAACAATGACCCAGCTCTGAGCCCCTCCAGATCCCCCTGTTTGCTGCTGCCCCTCTGTTAGCCTGAGAGCTTTCCCCTTTTCCACCCATCTTGTGTGGACAAGTAATGATGGAGATGCTAGAAACACCTTCACTCTCCTCCAGGGTGGTGAAGAGGGACCTCACAGAGAGATGACATTTGCAGAGGGGCCTCTTTAGGTGCTTACGTACCCAGGCTCCCCAAGGTATCAGATCAGAGCTGCAGTGTGTTGTGGGGAGATATGAAAGGCTCCTCTCCCGCTGTGCCTTCATTCACTCACCTTGATGGATTCCTTTCTCCCGTCTGCGCATTTGACCATGCCATGTGGCTACGAAGATGATCAAGGGAATGGAGCACCTCTCTGATTGAGGAAAGGCTGAGAGACCTGGGGCTGTTCAGCTGGAGAAGAGCAGACTGAAAGCGGATCTCATCAATGATGAGTAACAGCTAAATGGTGGGTGGCAAGAAGATGGGACCAGACTCTTCTCAGTGGTGCCTGGGGACAGGACAAGCATAAGCTGGAACGTGGGAAATTCCACCTGAACCTGAAGAAAAACTTCTTTCCTGAAGACACTCTGAAAATGTGGTGAGAGCAGCTTGCCTCGACTCTGAAAAGAACCAGCAGCTCTTCCCAATTTTGCAATAACCTTACTCCCTACCCTTTGGTCTCCCTGTGCCTCAGTTTCCCCACTGTGCCATGATGTGGGCCATGAACTGGGAGGGGTGGAAAGGACGGTACCTTTAGTTGAACAGTCCTTGTACCAGGTGGAGCTGCAATATGCACGTTTCCATGATCAAGGATGCTGAGGAAATGCAGGTGAGATGGGGACATTGCAGTCAGCTGCACAGAAATGCCTATGATGGAGGAGCCATGACCCCACAGGGCCGGGGCAAACCCATCAGTGGGCCTGAAGGAAGCCCCGAGACAAGTCCCACATGTGGTCGGAGGGTAGGAGGAAGCCTTGCAGAGGGCTGGAGAGCAGCCCTGAGGAGAAGGACTTGGGAGTGCTCATGAGTGAGAAGCTCCCCAGGAGCCGGCAGTGCGCGCTGGCAGCCCAGAAACCAACCCCAGCCTGGGCTGCAGCAAAAGCAGCGTGAGCAGCAGGGCCAGGGAGGGGATTCTCCCCCTCTGCTCTGTGCTCCTGAGACCCCACCTGGAGTCCTGTGTCCAGCTTTGGAGTCCTCAACAGAGAAAGGACATGGACCTGTTGGAACAGGTCCAACGGAGGGCCACCAAGATGCTCAGAGGGCTGGAGCACAGAGGACAGACTGAGAGAGCTGGGGCTGTTCAGCCTGGAGAAGAAAACATTCCAGGGAGACCTTGGAGCAGCCTTCCAGGATCTGAAGGGAGCTCCAGAAGAGCTGGAGAGGGACTCTTGGTCAGGGAGAGGAGTGACAGGACAAGAGGGGATGGTTTTAAATTGGAAGAGGGGAGATTTAGATTAGATATTAGGAAGAAGTTCTTTGCTGTGAGGGTGGTGAGGCACTGGAACAGGTTGCCCAGGGAAGCTGTGGCTGCCCCATCCCTGGAGGGGTTCAAGGCCAGGCTGGATGGGGCTTGGAGCAACCTGGTGTGGTGGGAGGTGTCTCTGCCCAGGGCAGGGGTTTGGAACTTGATGACCTTTAAGGTCCCTTCCAACTCTGACCATTCTATGATTCTACGATACGCTGTGCCCAGGCTGCTCAGCTTCTCAGAGGCGAGACAAAGGAGGGGTGTGATTGCAGTGTGCAAGTGCCTTCACGGTGATAAAATCCCAGGTACTAAAGGGCTCTTCAATCTAGCTGTGAAAGGCAGACCAGGACTGAGAAGCAGAAGCCGTGGGTGTTATATTTAGAAAGGTGGTGCGTTATTAACGAAGGGGATCAAGTGCCGGGGGATGACAGACCCAGGCTGGACAACCCCTGGCAGAGAAGCTTAACGCAGTGCGGGGCAAGGGAGTGCAAGAGGCTGGAAGGTGAGGGTTGGATCTCTGGGAGGGACAGACCAGTGATGGTAAGGCAGTATAACCCCATAACATGGGTGGGGAAACTGAGGCATGGAGGGGCAGATGTCTACAACACATGCATTTTCAGGGGGCTGGGTACACACACACACGTATCAAGTGTCCATGTATTTAGGTGTGTCCCTTAGCACCGTGCTGCTGACACCCAGTGCCACCTGAGACACCCTGGGGTAGCCCACCTGGCCTCCATCTGTCATGCCAAAAGGGCATAGGTTTCCTGTAGATCCTGTGTCACATCTGCCAGCCCTGTGGAGACACCTCAGCTCCCATGGAGCCTCTTGAATTGCACCAGCCACCTCTGCACCCCTCGTTTGAAACCCCTGTGATCGGCAGCGTAATTACTCTGCGCGGGCACTCCCAGCACTGCACAGATGAGCCACACCGTGTTTCATGTACCTCTCCCCAGGCACTTCATTATAACAGCTCAACACGAGGGCTGCTCTGATCCAGAGCCCCTCGGCAGGCTCCCTCTTGCCTCTGGAGAGACGGAGCGACATGGTGCGTGTGTTACAAGCACGGCTACTCCGCATTAAAGCACAGATGTTCAGGTAGTAGGTCTGATACTGAGATCAGTTCAGCCATGCAATGAGGTGTGCTAGTACTCAGCCCTGCCCCCTGTGAGTTACTCAGGGGTCTGAGCCCTGCAGCATCCCAGTGTTGGGAAAATGGGGTTGGTGGGGTGAAGGTCCAGACCCATTAATGCCTGAAGCACCTTTGTATCAGTAGGGATGAAGGGGAAATTGTGTCTCCGACTCTGATGTCTAGTGTCCCACCAGCATCCAGGGCAGCTGAGTGGGAGGCTTGTTTCCTGGTCAGCAGAATCAGGCTTGGGAAGGTCCCCGGGTGCTGTCAGCCTCTGTCAGGGCAGCCAGGCACCCCAAAACACCCCAAAATCTGTCCCCAAGGTCCATGTGATTCAGCTGCAGCAGTGCAGGGAGGTAAAGGCGAGACCCACACATACCACCTGCCCTCCCTGTGGGTTCCATACCACCATGATCCCTCCTTGGATTCATCCTTCAACCCAGCCACAGCTCCATCTCCTCCGAAGGACACATGCTGCCACCTCAAAGATGCAAAGGAGGTGCTGGCATCTGGGGAGGGCACCCAAGGAAGAAGCCAAGCTGTCTGTGCTTCAGGGCTCTGCTAGTTTTAGGGGACAGAGCAATGTGCCAGTCCAACCCCAGTTCATACCATCAGAGACCCCAGGCTTATACATCCTGGCTCAGGGTAGTTGTGGGATTGCGCTGGTGGTTTGTGGAAACCAAACACTGCGAAGACTTTAACTTTCTCTGTTCAGGGGATATTTGTGTGCTCAGCAGCCAGGATAGAGCCAGGGGGGCAGCAGGAGCTGAACAAAGGGCCACGCAGCGGAAAATGTGGACTCGTAGATACCGATTCGCACCTGGTAGCTGCTGCAAGAGGCTGAGGCAGTGCCAGCAGTACCATTTAATTGAACTTTGCACAAGCAGGTGTGTCGTTTATCCCCTGTCTGGAGCCACCAAAAAGCATGTACGATGTCTCTGCCCTGGCAGGCATCCCGTGGGGCTGGCTGTGTCTCAGCTGGCTGTAGAGGGGAGCTGGGGGATGCCCTCGGCGATGGCAGACCAGCCTGGGGGAAGGCTGCTCTGTTGTGTGACCATGTCTGCCAGAGGAGTGATCTCCATGGCAAGCCTGGTGGAGGGAGCAGATCCTGCCCCTGGGCTGTCTTGCCCTGGGAAAATGAGGATGAAGCTGTAAAACTCCAGGTAATCCCTTGCCGGGGGCTGGGGAGGAATGGCAGGGCCACAAGCATTGCAGGAGGTTTTCCAAAAGCGTGTTAGGGCAGTGCACGTCTCACCAGCTACATCTCTGGCCGTGGAGCTGGGAAGCCACCTGCCTGGGAGGCTTGGGGACACCGTTTCCTGGCAGCTCTCCATCTGCACAACCTGTGGTGTTGACAAACCCCACTGAGCACTGGGAGGGAGCCAGCGCCTAGCCGCCAACCATCTTTCTCATCATCTTCATGCTTGGCTCCAGAAGCACAAAGGGCTGCAAATTGCCATGAAAACATACTTGGGGTGTGTGTGTGTGTGTGTCCTGGGGACACCCTGTCACCTTGTCACCACTGTACAGTCGCAGGTTGCTGCTCTGTAGAGCATCTTGTGCCAAGCATGTGCCCGTCACACAGCGATGCCAGAGAGGCGCCTGGGTTTGGCTGCCACCCTTTATAAGCCTCCTCTGGGAATCCTTGGCTCCTACCCCAGGAAAAAAGCCCCCGTGACCAGGCTGGAAGACACCACTTCCAGGCTTAACTTAACAGCCCCAACAGAGACCACTAAATCTGCAACATGAAGACTTCATCCTAGGGGAGATCTGGCGACAAGCAGGGAGTTACAGCTGAGAACGGTAACTTTACTTAAAAAAAAACAACAGTGGCATTTATTAGTCAGGGGGAATGGAGAGAAGTTTGCAGAACAGCATCGTAGCAAAGCCCTAGCATGATCCTTTGTATCCAGCCTCCTCCAGCCGGGTCTGCCCCTGCCTTCTCCTTTCCCAGGTGGTTGCTTTGAACCTTTCCCTAAGGAGAGATGTCTGGGTGATTGCTGAGGGCTCCTTCCAGTGCATGATGCTGCCATCCCCTCCAAAAAAGACAATGGGTCTCTCATAGAATCATGGAATCATAGAGTGGTTAGAGTTGGAAGGGACCTGAAAGATCATGGAGTTCCACCCACCCTGCCCTGGGCAGGGACACCTCCCACCACACCAGGTTGCTCCAAGCCCCATCCAGCCTGGTCTTGAACCCCTCCAGGGATGGGGCAGCCACAGCTTCTCTGGGAAACCTGTTCCAATGCTTCACCCCTCTCACACCAAAGAATCTCTTCCTAATATCTAATCTAAATCTCCCCCTTTTCCATTTAAAACCATCCTTTTCCAATTTAAAACCGTAACCCCATGTACTGTCACTCCACTCCTTGACAAAGAGTCCCTCTCTAGCTCTCCTGGACCTCCCTTCAGATTCTGGAAGGCTGCTCTAAGGTCTTCCCGGAGCCTTATCTTCTCCAGGCTGAACAGCCCCTGCTCCCCTAACCTGTCTTCACAGGAAAGGTGTTCCTTCCCTCTGAGCGTTTTCATGTCCCTCCACTGGACCTGTTCCAACAGTTCTATGTCCTTTCTGTGTTGAGGACTCCAGAGCTGGACCACAACCCTTTGAGTGTGGCCATCCACCTAGTTCCTTTCCCACTGAGTGGTCCATCCATCCACTGCTCTGGCCCCAAGCTCAGGAGCCCAGCTGGCTGATGTCTCCTGCAGCCACCCAAAGTGAAGCCATGGCTGCTTTGAGACCCTGTGGATTAGCACAGGACTGGAGCTTCGCTCTGCCCAAAGCTGGGAGTCCAGCACACAGCCTGCATGGTGACAGCCACAGTGCAGTAGGGACAAGGGGGGATGACAACCACAGTGGAAGGGGACACGGCAGAACATTCTCCCTGGGGTGGTGGGTGGAAGTGAGGAGTGGGATATGAAGAGCAGGGTTGGAGGAATGGAGCCCGGGCTGGAGGAGGGAGCAGGGCCTGGGAAGGATCTGGCTTGCAGAGCTCTCCTAAGGACAGTCATCTCTTGTGGCTCTTCCCCAAGGGACCTGCTGGCTGGAGAAAGGGCTGATGAGCTGCAGATTGCAGCAGTTGCTGAGGCAGCCTGTCTCCTTCAGGGACCAGGGTGCAGGGAAAGGGGAACCGCACACCCAGGAGCCTGGCTCCCCCTCTTCCCAAAGCCATCCTCAGCAGGGCTGGGGGGCTGAAGGGTCCTGGTCCCCTCCTCAGGACAATCGCACTTCACAGCCCAGAAAGCCCTGGAGAGGCTGAGATTCACAGGAAGGCTCGCTGGCCTTCCTCCAGCCTCATCAGCATGACAATTGCTCTCTCGCCCGCTCTGTTTTAGATCCTACCCTTAACATTTAACCACTCCCCATTAATTTCCGAATTGCCACACACATCGCGGAGTCATTTCTTCCCCGCACGGTTCTCTCAATGCCGGGGCTATTCCCAGGGAGGCCGGTGGTGGTGGGGCTGGCAAGGGGGGCAGACCTGGCTGCGGACCCCCGGTGCCGGGAAGGGAGTATGGGAACAGGAGGAGAAGGGGAGCAGGGGACCCGCCACTCGGCTTTGTCCTGTGGCAGACACATGGAGCACATTAGCAGCCTTTCAGTGGAAGTTTGATCGATGGGGAAGGCTTTCTAACTGACTATCAAAGCACGCATGGTATGTGAGAAGCAGACACCAATTAGTGATGTCTTTTTAAAGGCTGCCTTGTTAAGAGGGGAATAAGGGGAAAGAATGAAATTGGCCAGAAAACATGGAGCTATTTAACCTTAATTAGAAGAAAGGTGTGGGCTTTGTGAAAAGGCCATTTCTGAAAGGGGTTTTTCTCCCTGGGTATAAAGAGATCCTGCCTACTTGTTAGAGACTTGTTAGACTTTATAAGACTGGGCAGGAGGCTAACTTGTAGAAATGCCTTTTATGCCACTTGAATGTGTGGCTTACTTATTATAGTCTGCCATCCTGCCAGGGTGGCTGGTGGAGAGGAGAGGAGAGAGCAGCACTGCCAACTGGCTATAAATTTCATGAACATCATAAATGTAAGTGCTTTCTGGAGAGCTGTACAGATTGCACATAAAAGTCCCCCTTCTGTCCCTGTAAACTAAAAAGAGGGCTTTTTTGGCAAATTAAAAATTGTAGAGTGTCTTCCATGCTGAGCTAGGAAGCAGGCAGGCTACAAATCCACAGCTACAAAGTCACGGCCGCGCAGGGAGGTCTCTCACACACGCTGGCATCGCCAGCATCACGGTGACTACAGGGAGGGCAGGACCAGCAGCTGGGGCGGCGGGGTTGCAGCCAGCTCTCAGGACCTGGGGGGCAGCGAGGTCCATCCCCACTGCTGGGGGTCCCCAAGGGAGGTGGCCGGTGCCACCTTGGTGCTCCAGCTGCTGCCAGCAGACGGGGCATGGCACAGCCTGTGGCTGGATTGGAGACAAGAAGGGGATTTTTCTCCAAGCCGTGGGACCAAGCGCTGCTCCTGGCTCTTCCTCAGCCTTCCCTGTGACCTTGGGGAACCGCAGCACCTCTGGGACTTGGTATCCTGGCCCTTGGCTGGTTGGGAGCAGGCAGTGCCCACACAAGGTGTGTGGCACACAGATCTTGGGTGCTCCAGCCCCCCCAGCAGCTCAGGGGTTGCATGGAACCACAGCAGGGAGAGCCCTTTGAGAGGGGAATGTGTGCTCTCCCTCCACTGTGCACCCTGACACCAGACACAGTAAGTAGGCATAGAAAGAGGCGTTTTCTCCATCAGCTGAACAAGACGGTGCTTCATCCCCGCTGCTGTTGGGCTCTGCAGCCCTGCCAGGAACATTCCCAGCCTGCTCCTGCTGCCGTTAAAGGCACAGAGCTCGTCCCTTGCGGGGCTGCTGTGAGCGTCGAGCATCCCTCTTCAGATGGCGCCTGCTGTCTGCATAGTCAAGTGAGTTCAAGTTCTCACTGCACGTATCAGGTTGTGGTTTTTCTTATTTTTTTTTAACTTGCTGCTTAATAAGGACCATAAATATCATCTAATGACTGCATAGAGCAGGCGTTTAAAGCAGTCAGGACACACACACACAGAGTGCGATGACCAGCCACCTGAGTCCAGAGGGCAACATGTTCCTGCACAGAGAGCAGGAGAAGATGATTCCAGCTCAGGCCAGTGGCCATATCCAGGCTAGTGGCTCCCCACGCCAGGGAGGGCAGATGGAGAGGGTATTACCTCTTTTTGGTTGGTGTCGGCCATCCCCGCAGAGCTGTAACGGCTGCAGTGCTTGCTCAGGGTAAGCATCGCTTCTGTGGGGCACAGCCAAGAGGGGCTGGCCCAGCGTGACCCACGCAGGCACAGAGCGATGGAACCCTGCCATCACCCAGCTCCAGCGAAGCAAGCTGCACTCGGCTGAGGCTCCTTTTTAGGCTGCTGCCCATGCACTATCAGCATCTGTGGGAGATGGCAAGCTGGGGCTTGGCTCTGCTGGGCTGAAGCGGAGGGGGAGTGGAGCCACCGGACCAGTGCCAATGAGCTCCACCAGCTGGGTCACACGCTCAGCCTGCAATCAGGGGATGCCATGTGCTTGCCACCAACTTCGGCACCAGGATCACCCCCTCCAGGTCGTATCTGTAGGATGTTGTGCCCACCCTGGCTCCCAGCTGACCCCAAGCTCCCTGTTAACCTGATAGGAGGCTGGGTGAGAGCAGAAGTTTGCAAAATGAGCAGTGATAACCCAGGGAGCAGCCCTGGGTTCTGTGGTTCTTTCAGGTGGGAGGGATGTGTTGTCGTTAAACTGAATTGCCCAGGGAATCACCATGTGAAAAACAGATCCATCTTCAGCTAGTTGTTCATGATCTCCTTTTGCCAGTGCTGGGCCCCTGGAGAATGATCAGGGACATTTTTGTCCCTCCAGGCAGGGTCAGTCTTTACTCAATGTGGGCTGTCCACTGTCCCCATGAGACAGCAGCTCCTGCCCGGAGGCTGGCAAACGTGGCTGCAATCTTGCTCTGTGGGAGACCACAGCATGCACAGCTCCTGGATGCTCTGTGGCTTCATTCCAGACATGATGCCACTGCTGTCGTTCCTCCCCTCAGCGAGGAACCTCGTCCTGCCATTGCATCTCCTCGAGGGTCTCCCTGAACCAAGTGGGAATGACCAGGGTGACAAGCCCTGGTGTCTCCTTGCCCATCCCAAAGAGTGCACTTGCCCAGGAAGACCCCAGGTTTGGCAGGGAAGTGTGCCTTCAGCTAAATAAAACCCAAGGCTCATCAAGGCTGCCTGGTCCAACATGAAAACACGAACAGTGTGTGAAGGAAGCATTTTCATACTCAAATCCAAGTGAAATGCGTGTTTCTCGGGGCTCAGCACTGATTCCCCTGCCGCAGCCTGGTTTCCCAGTAGCGGCACATCATGCTGGGATCTTTCGGCCACTCTGCAGCATTTGGGGCAGCCCCACTCTGTCCCTGGCTCAGGTGTTTCCCCAGCGAGGGACTGGCATTTCCCTGGCGTGTTGTGGTCTCAGCTGTGCAGAAGAGACTGTTTCTGCTGGGAATGCAGCTCCTGGTGCCAGGTGATCCCATGCCCAGCCACCCTGTCATTGGCACAGCTACAGCACAGCTTCCTCCCGAGACAGCCAGCACACAGGAGACAAGGCATGGGCATGGAGACGCAGCACATTCCCAGGGGATGGGCTGGGCTCAGCATCCCATTTTGCAGGCTAATGAGATTCCTTGGGCATCCTGGGGACTTGCGCTGTGCTTTCCCCGGCCTCACTCTGCAGCAACACCCCTGAGCGCATCTAATTTACCATGTAGACACAACTGAGGGGGTGAGCCCCACATCCAGCCCCAAAGGAACGAGGCTGAGCTTGTCAAACTGGGAACATGCCAGCATGAGCTGGTGGTGAGCGCCAGGAACCCATGGCATTTCTGCACACTGTGAGGTGCCACACACTCCCCCAGCCATGGCACCTCCGCACCAGCCCAACTTTTGGCAACTCAGTCCCAGCAGGGACTGCTCCCACCTCCCTGCCTATACCCCCAGATGCCTCAGACCCTGTCCCACCCCAGTGCTCTCCTATTTCACCCAGGGCCATGCATGTCTCAGGGCACAAGTGGGTGGTAGCAGCATAGAGGGCAAACATGCTGGTGCCAGCCGCTCCCAGCCGCAGGAATAGGAGAGGGTGAGGTCTGTCCAGCCCTTCTGGAAGGCAAATCCTCCCCCAGAGAGACTGCAGAGACCTGCCAAGGTTTAGGGGAATGAAACAAGCGCTGGTGGAAGGATTCCAGTAGCCCAGCGTTACGGGTGGGCAGCTGACCGTGACCACAGCTTAGGATAGGGCTGTCACCAGCTGTGCTCGTCTCAACCTGTTTCCAGCTCAGGAACATGCTTTAGAGCATCCCCAGGGAGCAGGGGTATCCATGCAGGGCTGAAGATGATCTGAAACTGCAGCTGAAGCTCTGGGCAGTTTTTCTGGGCTGCATCTCAGCGGCTTTGTGGAGCCCCATTGCTGCTGGGCTTGAGCAGCAAGCTCTCTTTAACCCGCTCTGGGGACGTCTGTGACCCCCCGCAAACCCTTGCCATGTGGAGATGGGCTTGGATAAAGCATGACCTGTCCTCAGATGACTGAAGCTAAACCAAAATAACTCCAGTCCGAGCCAAGTCAAACTGCCAGGACAGCCTTTTGCATCAGTTCCCTAAATTAGAATAATACTGAAGCGAAACTGGCATGGGGACAAACCTGGCACTGTGAGGGAGGCAGGAAGGACACCAGTAAATTCCCAGGCCCCTTTCACAGTGGGTGGTTGGGCTTTCCCTGGGATGAAGAGGCTCCAGGTCTCCGGAGCCAAGGGACAGAGATCAGGGCTGTGGCATGGCTGATGGCCCCACCACCCGGCTCAGCATACCCCAGCCCCTCTCCCAGGAGTGCAGCCTGAGGGGCTTGCAGGCAGGGACAGCATGAGCCCTGGAAGAAGCAGCTCTTGGAGCACTTCAGTGACTCTCCTGCAGGATGCCGGGTCTTTTTTTCCCTACTTCCAGAGTGCTGGAGCCTGATGTGCAAGGGCTGTGATTGCACCGAGTCCTCCAGGCACTTCAGGTTTCACCAAAGAGAAGATCCTCCAACAAACACCCCTCTGACCCCCTGCAATGTGTGCAGGGCAGCTCTGCAGAGGAGGGGGGTCCAGCTGCTGGGGGTGAGCTGGAGGCAAAGGGTTGCATCACATAACTGCCCTGTGGGACACCAAGTAGGGGTCCTGGCCTGGGGACAATCTGTCCCCTCAGTGGTGCTTTAAGCCAGCAAAGGGCACATGGGGACAGCTCTTCACATGGTCTGTGGGAGTGGGGAGGTGCTGTCTGGTGTCAGGGTCTGTGGGATTTGAAGCCAAGTAGGCATGTCTCCCCAGATCAGAAGAACAAAGCTCACCAGCACCTCGTGAAGGGGATGCTCCAGGTCGGGAGCACCCATTCCACCCTGCAGTCAGAATCAGTTTGGTTGGAAAAAACCTTTAAGATCATCAAGTCCAACCATTAACCCCTGTCTCTCAGCACCACGTCTACCTGACTTTTAAATACCTCCAGGGATGGTGGCTCAGCCAGCTGCTCCTCAGCAGCTCAGCTTTACTTCAGGCCTCCGATCCACAGCCTCAGGGCTCAGAAAAGGAATTTTGAGGGCTTCCAGACACCTGCTTCCAAGGCAAGGAAGGGGCAGGTGGCTGTATCAGGACAGTGCTGTTTTCAGCTGCCAGGTGGAATACATTTTGGTTTTCTCCTTCCTTCCAAATGCTGGGGGTCCTGCTTGGAGCTCCACTGTAGCCCCAAGAAAGGTTGGAGGGTGGCTGCCACTCTCTGCCATTGCTTGGGGCACTTGGCATGGTGACAGACCCATGGCACACGTCCCAGCAGGACCCGTGGTGTCCATCAGAGCTCTGCCCCAGCAGCACGGCAGCAGGGATGCATGATAACACAAACCAAACATGCTGAGAAGGGCTCTGCCACGGCTGGAGCCTGCTCTGTTTCTCAGCCTGGCAGGAAGGAGGCAGGATGGAGGTGGAGGCAGGGACAAGCAGGGATGTGCAGGGGTAAATCTCTGACACTGTCATGCCAGTGCAATGCCCTGGGGTGAGGAGCAGGGCAGAGCCACCCCCTAACACAGAGCTGTGGGTGTCCTTGATTTCCCTCAAGAGCCCCCTAATTGACCCGGAGAGTGTCACACCACCAAACATGGCCAGGTAAGAGGGCTTGAGGGGCTGCATCTGAACAGTGGCCAAGGGATGGCACAGGTCAGGAGCAGATGAATTCTGGGTTTGGGCTGTAGGAGCAGCAGATAGTCTGTAGCAGGTTCATGTTGTGGCCCTACCACTCTGGGGTGACACTGTGGGGACCCCCAGCTCTCACAGTAACAAGAGCCGGCTGCAGACTACCAACCCCCTCCCCAGAATAATGCCCTGGTACAGTTTAGTCCAAGTAATGATGAATAAAGAACATGAGGGTTTTTGCAGGAAAAGATTTCTGGGGAAAATCCAGCCTGGCAGAATTCCTTCCTTCCTCAGCATACACAGGAAGCAAGGAGGCAGGAACTGGGCAGTATCATTGGCATCTTCCTCCCCTGGAGAAACAAAGAAATCAGTTTTCCCCCCAGAAAGTTTTTGATGTTGGAAAAGAAGCCAACACACCACCATCACCCACAGCACCAGGTGCTGCCATCCTGGATGGGGCAGATGGAGCAGCTTGGGGACCACTCAGCCACCAACCCTTGATAGAAGGGCAGCGCCGGTTGATGACAAGCAAATTGTTGGATGCTTTAGGGAAGTAGTCATTCTTCTGGAGTCATGTTAGGGAAATTGGGTTCCTGGTGTAACAGGGCAGAAAATTTCCCATGATCCTTGCAGAAATCAATGGGTATCCTATTGGGGGTTCAGAGAATGTGTAGAATGGAAGTCCAAATCCTCTTGGCTGAGCGACAGGAGAAATGGCCCCGCACAGCCATACACACGGCTGCCACAGCAGAGCAGGGCAAGAAGGAGTGGAAATGGTCCATCAGGGTGGATGAGGCAGCCTTGGCCAGCAAGACATCTCCTGGCTCTGCTGTCCCAGCCCATGCAGAGCTGGGGGTCCGGGGTCTGAGCCAAACATGGCCTCTGCCCAGCTGGGGATTGCAGGGGGTCCACAAAGGGCTGGCCAGGCCATGATTGATATGAGTCACTGTCCCCATGAACTGCTTATCAGGTTGACGTTACACTTCAGTGGTGAATGAGCGACAGGCTTAGCCCAGCACGGCACCTGTGATGGATGGAGGTGCCACAGCACAGAGGCTTTTGCATGGAGAAGCTGGGGAAACCATGGAAACCCATGGAAAGGGTAAAAGCAATGGTGTGAGACAGCCCTGAGAATGCTCATGGGCTGGGACCAACCCAAATGGCATCGGTGCTGAGGATGTGACCTTAGGTGTGGCACGAACCCTGCAGATCCTAAAGATTTCTGCTTTAGGCACAAGCATCCTTGGAGTATCGCGCTGCTTCAGCGCCCCTGCTGAGCCAGCTTTGTCCTTGGAGGTTGGAACCAGCATGGCCATACCATCAGCAAAGCTTGGGCCCACCACTGGCTGCAGCCCAGAAGGCTTCACAGTGCTCTCTGGTGCCATTAGCGTTAACGTGCTCCACCCCAGGAGAGACAGCATTTCCAAGATGAAGCAAAAGGCATGCTCCTTGCAAAGCAGGAGGGATCCTCTCTCATGGCAAGCACAGCTGAAACACTGGCTCCCAGCAGTGCTGGACACTCCATGGGCTAGCTGAGCACTGGACTGGGCTGTGTGCCTGCTGGACCTGCAGCCTCGTGGGGCACCTTTCCAGGCTGCTCCTGTCACCTGCCTGATATTGGGGATGGGTGGCAAGGCGGGAGCCACTCTGGCCATTGGTTTCCCACCCAGACCTGTGAGAAGAGGATCAGATGTTCCGCACCTCAGAGTTTTCTCCAACTTCGCTATTTCTTTGTGCCTTGAACAGCAATTAAGAATAAAAGTGGAGCTGCCTTCGCCTGCAAAAGGCTCTGTCTGACTCCTGTCTCCTTACTGCAGTGCTGCTCTGATTTCCATCTCATGCATATCTTATTTAACATTCTGGATACTGTTTTGAGTGCCCCAATATTTTAAAATAAATTGCTGCATGTAAAAGACTTAATGTCACATTCTGTTATTCTGACTGTTAAAAGAAAAGTGAAATCTTCAATGGGGCTAGTGGAGCAGAAGCAATCACACAGAGGGAGGTCCTATTAATGTGTATTACGTTTCATTATTCCAGCACTGCATGTCAACTAGCTTCTCATCAGAACTCACGCAACAGATCACAGTATTAACTCCTTGCAACCAAACAGGGGGGACAGGCTTTTTTAAACTCTTTCTGTGCTTCTTGCTTTCCTGGCGTCATCTCCCTCATACTGTTCCCGTATCCTCGGCGCTCATGTGCCATCTCCCGCGCATGCTCCTGGCTGCTGCAGCCCAGCCTGCCCCACACTGCCTTCAGAGGAGGGGTGGGAGTGGGTTGCAGGCTCCAGCAGGGAAGAAGGGACCAGTTGGGGAGGCAGGAGAGGGAAGGGGATGGTGGAGAGGGATGCCTGTGGGAAAAACAGCAGAGGGCACAGGAGTTGATGAGAAGACTGAGACACATAAGAGGGTGCCCTGTGTCACCAGTGTATGCTACCTTCTCCCATCTCCCGTCTTCATAAGGTATCGCACCAGGGGAGTCATCTCAGTGGCTTCCTACCCCTGAAGGTCTCTCCAACTGCTTGGTAATTTGGTCTCTCCAATCCCTTGGCTCTTTTTCTTCCCATCCTCCTGCCAGAAACTGCTCCCAGCACCCACTGGCTTCAAGGATGTGATACGTGGGGAAGGGGATGTGGGGAAGAGGAGGGAGGTTCCAGTCTTGGATTGGACATGCAGACCATGGCTGAAGGGGAGGTGGAGGGAACCACCTTGTAGCAGAGGGCATGGAAGGAGACTACAAGGAAAAGAGAGAATGCCTGCCCTAAATTACAGGAGGCCCCAGCAGACATTTAAACTCTGTGTTTACTTGTTCCCTGTGATGAAGAGACTCCAGCTCCATCGTGGTCCATAAGGGAATGGGCAGCTCAGAGCTTCCAGGAAAATGGGCTGAAGATGCAGCTCTTGCTGTCAGCCTGAATCTGCTGTGCATGGGGCTGTGAGGACACAGAGGGATGGCTCTGTCTGGGGAGGGAGATGCTCTCTGGAGAAGGTGAGCTGTTAAATGCAACATCCCAAGTCTCTGCTGCAACCCACTGGGGATGCAGGGGGCTCAGAGCAGGCCTGTGGGCTGTACTGGCACTGGTAAATGCCAGTTTGCTGGGCACAGAGCTCAAGGAAAGCGTTGGAGAGGGCCCAGAGTAGCATTTCCCAGCTCCCACCACAGGGTCTGCCCAGCTCCAATAGGAGAGAGTGGGGAGCACTGAGGTCCTGGCAGAGCCTCTGGGTACCAGCCTGCCACTGCTGCTTCCCCACCCTCCTGCCCATGAGCAGAATGAATGTGACAGGTTTGCCTCTCATCTCCCTTTTCCCGGGACATCCCTCATTTGCTTTCCACACCCTTTGTGGTGTGGGGTTGGGCATTGGACTCTGCCTGGCACCCACACATTGGGAATTAGTGGTGGGTTTGTGGAGGGTGTGTTGGGCAGGACCTCATCCAGCTGAGCACGCAGGGGATGTGGGGCACAGGTCTGCCTCCCCTTCCTCCCTTGTGTTAAGCTTGGACTGTGCTGGGAAAACCCAGCAGTGTCTGAGCCCAGGAGTCCCTGAACAGCAGGGGCAGAGGAGCCTTGCCAAGTACCCCTACTCTGCAGCAGATTGCAGACCATGTGTATTTAAATCACACAGTGCAGAAACATCCTTACAACCCGTGTGGGGAGTGAAAAGCCACTGCAGGCTGGGACATGGCTTAGCCAGGTGCCACGCTGCTGCCCCAGGGATCACGGGCACAGAGCAGTTAGTGGTGACGTGGAACCGTGGCCATGGCTGGTGGGATGTTTGTTCCAGTCCTGGGGATCCTGCTACTGTGGGGAAGCACACAGTGGAATTGACAGGAAAGGCTGTAACAACCCTGGGGAAAGGGAATTTTTGGGCGGTGAGGAAGGAGGGCATGTAGGATGGGATAGGGAGGGCACACAAGGGCGCTTCAGACCTGGAGGCATTCATCTACATACTTGGGAGATGAGGGGATTGGAAAGAGGGACAATGCTAAAGCCCTGAGTCTTCAGTCTGACTCATTTTCTCCTCTTTACCTTGGTGGGTTTGGTCCCATAGGAAAAACAGGTACCAATATGGGAGTGTTACACCCACAATCGGCAAAAAATACAGACGAGCATGCGACCAGATACATCTGTACATGCTCACAAGCTCACCCTGCAGCATCCATGCAGCACAGACCACGCTGCATCTGCTCTCTGCATCCTGGGGCTGGCTGGGAGCACGTTGGCTGTGCTGCCTTCCATCCTCAGCGATGACATATCTGCTTGGGATTGGCATCACAGGGCTGGCCCGCCCTCCAGCACCAGCTCCGAATTTTACTGTCCCTCTTGTCACCCTACCAGAGCCAAGTCAGAGGTGCAACCCCAGATCAGCTGGTGTGAGCCCATCTCCTGAGCTGGGCCCCCTTCAGCAGGGAGCGGTGGAGTGGCAATTCTGTGGCTGTGGCTTGGGGAAGGGGATGCTCGGAAGCCCTGGCAAGGGAAATGCATCAGGGTACTGAGGCTGCCCATGGAGTGGCAGATTTCTTCTGGGTAAAATGAAAATCCTGAAAAAAATGATGCTATTTTGTAGGAATCAAAGCTGGGTGGGGTTTATTTCCATTTTCTGTAGGTTTGTTTTTTTTTCTGCTTCAGTTTTTCACAGCCTCTGTTTCTGTATTTTCTTTTTTTGTTGTTGTTTTTCTTCTTTTTTTTTTTTTTTTCTTCTTTCCCTCTTGTGTTTTTGAGGGATTGAGGCTTTTCTACAGCAGCAATTAAAGTTTGGGTTAGCCATTTCATGGGTGGTGGGAAAAAAGCTTGTTTTTCAGTTTAGTCCATTGCAAATTAAATACCTGATGCTCCCAAACCTTCACCCCAGCTCACAGCAGGGTCTTCACCAACGTGGCAGCAGGAGGGCAATGAACATCTGCTGCTGTCGGTGAGGACTGGGGGTGCAGGAATATGTTGGGGTGGTACCCTGAAGCACACCAACAGTGCCCAAAATACATCTGACACCTCCTGAGCTGCTGCCACCCCAGTGTGGGTCTCTCTGGGCTCAGGTCTGTGGTAGAGAGGGGTGGGACAGCAGGCATCACACATGCTATCTCTCCCCACACCTGCCTCCCCTTCACTTCTTTTTCAAGATTTTTCAAGTATATGTTAAAAAAAAAATAAAAAGAAAAGCAACACAAGAAATGTTCCCCCAGCTTGATTATTATTTTTACCCTCCCCATCCCTTTCTTTCTCTGCCTTCCCAAGTGCTGCAGCTGGTGGTCCTGCTGGCCTGACACTGTTGTCCTCACCATCCCCTGCTCCTCATCCAGCCCTTTGCATCCATGTCACTGAGAACCTGCAGCAGGACCAGTGTTGAGGACTGAAGGGGAACTGAAGCCAAGCCCAACAAGCACAGGCAGCTGGACATCTCCATGAGCGAGGGATGGGCTGAGCCGTCAAGAGCAAGGCAAAGTGTGCTGCTCAGCAGCAGGAAGATGGGGAGGAGGAGGGAGGGATCCTTTGCTTTGCCTTTTTTGGGGCTATAAAATGCAGCACCAGAGACACTTAGAATCATAGAATTATAGAATGGTTACAGTTGGAAGGGACCTTAAAGATCATCCAGTTCCAATCCCCTGCCCTGGGCAGGGACACCTCCCACCACGTCAGGTTGCTCCAAGCCCCATCCAGCCTGGCCTTGAACCCCTCCAGGGGTGGGGCAGCCACAGCTTCTCTGGGCAACCTGGGCCAGGGTCTGACCTCTCTCACAGCAAACAGTTTTTTCCTGAGATCTAATCTCCATCTCCTCTCTTTCAGTGTCAAACCCTCTCACTCGTCCTAGAGGTCCCCTCCCTGATCAAGAGTCCCTCCCCGGCTTTCCTGGAGACCCTTTAGGGACTGGAAGGGGCTCCAAGGTCTCCCTGGACTCTTCTCTTCTCCAGGCTGAATCCCTCCAACTCCCTCAGCCTCAGGGAGCTCCAGCTCTCCCAGCAGGGAGAGCTCCAACAGGTCCATGTCTTTATTTTTCATCTTCATCTCCTCCTGGTTGTGTATGGCCCATGAACGTGCAGTACTTCAGGGCTTTCCAGCACCAAACTGGAGACTACACTTCAGGAGGGCAAAAGCCACAACCCTTGCTCCTTCCGTTGCACCCTCAGTGGGGCTGAGCCCGATCCTGGCATGAGTTAAGAGCACAGAGATAAACCATAGCACGGTAGAGAGGTTCCGTTTTTAGAGCTATGCCCCCCAGTAAAGCAAGGGGAAGGTACCCAGCCCCAAAGGTGTTCTTGCTCTGGCCTGGCTTCATGACACTGCTTGTTCTCCAGATTTGTGTGCTTTGTTGGTGCTGAGATTCTGTCTGGTCTTTCTTGTTAAATCTGTTTGCCCACCACCAGCTGGCAAACGTGCTGGCTGGTCTGACCTGGAATGGTCTCACACCATGCATGATGGTTGAACAGATTTGGTTAAACTTGGAGATCATTTGGATGAGCTTTTGCTACTCAAATATCTACTGACCCTGACCAGGGCCCAGATGTGTGAGAGACAGCTCATCTTATGCAGACTATGGAGTCAAGAGTCACCGAGTTGCAATGACAGCAGCAGTAGTCCCAGGCCAAGCACGTCACAGCATGGCCTCTTCTAGGGATGGATGGATCAAGAGACGGAGCAGGATGCCCACCCTCAGGCAAGACTGGTCACCAATAGCCCATGTGTCTGCTCATGCTGGAGGTAAGAGGGATGGAGCATCCCACCCTCCCTGGCCAGGATGCCTCCCTCTGGGCCTCCCTGTGATGTGCGTGACCCGGGACGCTCTCCATCTCCATGGCCATCTCCAGCCCAGGCCCCAGAGACCCCTGGCTCCTGCTTTTGTTCCTCAGGGTTGGCCTCTCCGCAGATGCCTCCTGTTGCTGAGCGGTGCAGGAGGCTGCGAGGTGACCCCTGACATTAACCTAATTGTTCCCTCTCTTTGATTAGATGCACCACAAAGCTGGTAAATGGATCAAATTAAATTTGAGTGGCGGCAGCACAGCTTTGGAACGCTGATTAGATTTGAAAATACCACATTTAAATATCTTAGCATTTGTGGGGATTAGGAGGGAGAGGGGGAACGTGAGCGGGGAGAAACGGAGGAGGGGGCGGTGGGGGAGAAGCAATGCCAACCCACCCCAGCCCCCCACCAGCTATGATATCGGATGCTGAGCCCAGACCTCCCACTTGCCCCTGGGCACTGGCACCAGCTCTCCAGCTTGGCATGCAGATGGTCACTTCAGAGCTCCCAGACTGGGCAGGTTGCTTCAGGTTCATCTGAGGTTTACCATGTCTGGATGTGATGGGTTCTCTCCCCCACCTCCTGCTGTTCCCCCCCTCCATCCCCACCCGCCTGCTCTTAAATGTCACTCAGCATCGCTGAGATTTATGCTGCACAATGAACTGCAAAAGGCAACACAAGTCCATACATGGGAAAGAAAACTGGAGCCCGAATGAGGAGACTGGTCCTGGGTCTGGGTGCTGCCCATGGAAGGACTGGGTCCCTGGCACCGAGCCCTCCCTCCCGTGCCACCATGGGTCCAACCAGGACAAAGCCCGCAGCACCTGTGAATCATGGACCCTAAGGTGCTGGGACCACTAAAGCCCCATCCTCACACCTCTCCAGCCAGCCTGGCTCTGCAGCACGGTGGAAGGAAGCCCAGGGCTGTATGACCTGTTCCATTGAGTGCTGGAAGTGCTGGGAGCAGACTCGGGGAGCAACAGGACTGATCCCCTCCCCTAGAACTCCCCTCCCGGGGCACACAGGATGAAGCACAAGGGCAAAAATGGCATTGCTGTACAACTTGTGTGCAGGTGTGTGTGCAGAGGGAGGGAAGGATGGGTGTTGCTCAGGGGCAGGTGGGTGATGGTGGAGAGGGTCTGTGGCCGATGACCCTGTGGAAGATGCCAGGCGCCGCAGGGGCTGCCACTAGCCAGGGTTTTGTCTCCCTCTGGTTCTGGTTGCATTGGTGTTGGGAGCGTTAGGAGGCAGAGGAGTGAACTTGGGTCCTGCTGGGTCCCACCAGGGAGAGGGAGGCATCACTCTCCAGCCTGGCTCTGGAGGGATGGCTTTGCTGGCACTGGTCAGGCAAAGATCTTGGTCAAAAGGAGGTGACGGCCAGCCCTTGGTGACCACATCACTGTACTGCAATGTGATGGGTGGGATGAAGGCAAAGTCCCAGCAGAGCTGGAAAATCAATGGAGTTCTCACCATGGAGTGGGAGCCACTGGGTTGCCCGTGCAGGACCTACCTGTGCTCAGCATCACGTCAGCATCACAGGACCCTGAGAGGGGTCTGGGGTTGCAAACCCAGGTGTGTGTGCATGGACACAAACACTCTCCGTGGCATGTGAGAGCATGTGCAAAGACGTGCACAAGAAAAGCCAGGGCATGCACACGTGTCCCTGTGCCAAGCAGCAGTCCCTGGTGATGGGTGCAGCCCCCCCAGCCACTCTGCACAGGATGGAGGTGAGCGGTGGGTCTGCGTGGGAGCACTGTGGCAAGCTGGGACATGGCAACACCACCAAAACACACCCACAGCCCTCGAGAGTGCACAGGAGGCAGGCCAGCACTCTGCTGAGCAGAAACATCTGGGCCACATCTGGCTCCCATCAGAGGGACTCCGAAATATCTTTAGAAGAGGGAGAGAAAGGAAAGAGAGAGTAAAACTCCTGCTGGGGCATTCCTGTGCATCCCAGCACCTCGCAACGAGTCCAGCCAGTCCCATCCAGCAGGGCCAAGTCCCCGCTCCCCTCCTTCCAGCACTTCTCCAGCCAGAAGAGTTCCAGGAAAGGCAGAAGTGAGATTCAAGAGGAAAATCAGGACGGTGGGGCAAAGGGAGGACAGGAGGAGCAGCGAGGGTTTGCAAGGGGCTCTATGCTCCCAACCTTGCTGCAGCAGACAGATCTGGAGCTACTGGGAGCAACTGGGAGTGCTGGTGGCAGGAGATGGGGTTGGGAGCCTGCTGTGCAAACCTGTACTGGGGATGAACGGCAGCACAAGTCAGCAGAGCCTGGCCCCCGAGACTGTCAGAAAGGGGTGTGGGGTGCTGCTCTGTCCTTACACTGACCAGTCTCTGGGTGCCCATCTGCCACCAGATCTCTCAGGTGGCCTTGGTAGAACTCCAAGCATCCTCTTCCTTTTGGAGAGCGCTTGGACGCCGGAGCAGGGGAGGACCCCAGGAGCAAGAAGAGCTTGATGGTAATAGCAACAAGATGTGGGTGATTCAGTTGTCGGCAATAAATCCCAGCCTGGAGAGGATAGTTAAATAGGAAATGTCCCACTGGAAATTTTGACATTTCAACACTATCTCCATTCCAAGAAAATAATAAATGTTAAAAAGTGCAGTCCCAACACCTCTTTGAGGTGTGAATGCAGGGGTGGGACAGAAGGGCACGACTTCATCTAAGCAAAACGCTTTTGTCTTCCCAAGCAGAAACACTGACATCAAAACGGGGTGCTCAGAGTTCATCACAGTCTGAGGTGGAAGTCACAAGCCATTCCTCTCATCCCACTGTCCAGAGAGACTTGGCAGATGCTGGGCAGAGTAGTTGGGAACCCACTTTTTGGTCCTTCACAGATCCTTGCCCCAAGTTGAAGGCTCTGACTCCTTCAACCTGAGGTGCTGAGCCCCGCGGCCGCTGTGTTTGCCAGCACTGAAGACTGGGCAAGATTTATGTGGCTTGTGTAAGGTTTGCAGCCTTGATGCTGGCAGATCTGAGGCTATCCAGGTACTGAAAGGCTGAGCTCTGTGGTTTCGCTGCTGGGTGAGATACACAAGCAGCTATAGATGCTTCAGCTGCTCCTCACCCATCTCCAACCCCCTGCAGACCTCCCCTGGCTCATCCAGGACACCTTGCAGGGAAATGCATGGGCAGATGTGGCTTCATAGCGTCTGCCAGCCCCCTCCAGCACTGCTCCCTCCATCACTGTTGGGCACCCAGGGAGCCCACACTAGCGAGGGGCTCTCCCATGTCCTGGAGGGGTTCAGGTAGCCATGTGGGGACAGTTCTCAGGAGAGGGAGGAATCTGGGACACGTCTCTTGGTGGGCAAAGGTGCACTGTGGTTGGAGCCCTGGGCTGTACGGGTACAGGCATCTCCCTCTGCAGGGATTTGCTCACATGTGTGTGGGTGCAGGGGGCTGAATGTGCGCTCTGTGCGGTACACACAGTGCCCGCACGCCTCTGCCATGTCTCCTCACAAGGAACGTGGGGCCTGTGGTGGGTGGGATATGCCCTACAGGTGGGGTGGGTGCCTGTGGGGTGCACACAGGCTGGGAGGCTCAGTCACCCAGGCCAGGGTGTCAGAACCCCCACTATGTCCAAACAAGCCATGTAAACCCCTCAGTGCAGGGTGGGATCTGCCTGATAAAAGCCTGACTGTGGAACAGGAGGGTCTGACACATCCTGGCCTCCCGTGTGTTCCCCCCGCAGTGCTGTCCCCAGCTGGGACCNTTTTTTTTTTTTTTTTCTTCCCGGGGTGAGCTGTTCCAGGAGCAGATGAAAAGCTTGGAGAGAGGGAGTTGTGGAGGCTGGGAGGGGAGCGGCAGGCAGACAGCAGAGTGGATTTCTGCTTGAGTGGTTATTATACCGTCGATTTGAAGAGACAGATGACGGCAGTGGCAGAGGAGGCAATAATTGAAAGCGCCATGAAACATTAATGAATGCCCAGGGACTGGATCAGGAGTTGTTAACGCTCACTTCGCTCTCTCTGTCTCGCTCTCTTTTTAAAGTCAAAATTGTTCCACTGCCCTCTAGGCGAAAGATTTTATTTATTTATTTATTTATTTATTTTCCCTCCCTGATTTAAAGGTGTAGGCACCCACCAAAGGAGCCCTGGCTGGGTGGCTAATCACATCTGCTCTCTGGTGGCCCTTCCAGGAGGGCTGGCACCAGGAGGATGACTAGAGAAAGCGAACTGCAGCCCTCAAATCCCTCATCAACAGGTTTGATCTGCTGGGTGCAGGGCGTTAAGGGAGCTGAGATGGGGTGACGGACAGCAGGGACTGCTGGCAGTGACAACACTGTCCCCAATACAGTAACAACCATGGAAAGCATGACACCCATGGTAGAGGAGCCATCCCTCCCAGCTAAGGGCTCAGCCTAGTTGTGGATCAACCAAGCAGGCAGGGTGCGCTGGGATGCTGACCGTGGCCCATCACCGCTCAGGGGTGCAGGGAAAAGAGCCCAGAGAGCATCTCTCTCCACCAGGATGACCTCCTCGTGGGCTCTGCAGATGTGCTCTGTGCTGTTCGCCACTTAGCAGGGCCTTAGGGGTTGAGGAACAAAGAGCTTTTAGCAGAGCTGTCAGCAGCGCTGGGGAGGTCTCTGACCTGCAGGTACCAGGCTGTCACTTAAACAGGGCTTAGCCAGAGGCTGGGGGATCCCCTGCATTTGCACTGAGGGATCTGACACAATTTAGTGTTTGCTGCTCTGGTCCTGAAAGGAAATTAAAAGCCCTTGCCTGAAGGAAGGGTAAAGTGGAGGTGAGGCAGTGAGCACCTCTTCCCTCCTGCTTTTATTTCCCCTGGAGACAAGCAGATGGATGACACAGTGGGGTCCTTGTGTTCCCTGCACAACCAGGGCACAAGGACAGTGGTGGCTGTGAGAGGGAACTAGTTCTATTCTAGGGCACAAGGACACAAGAACCGGCCCCTGGGGATAGTGTGGCTTGGGGGCTGGCTTTGGGTTCCTGGGGAATTTTTTTCCCAGCTCCTCCTGTCCTGGGCATGATCAAGACTCCACAGCTCCCAGGAGATGGCAATCACAGCAGGGAGCTGTGATTCCCACCTCCCAGCTGCAGATCTGCAGCTGGACAGGACGCAGTGGCAGGGACACACACGGGCAGCCCAGGTGTGACTGGCAGGGACAGGAGGTAGCCCCATGTTAGTGGAATACGGAGGCATGCTGCACTGTTCTCCAGGAGATGTGGTAGTCCATAGGGTTAATCCAGGTTGTGCACCAGAGGAACTGATGCTCTAGGTGCCAGGTGGAGGAGAGTGGGGCGACTGCTGGTCTTGATGGGTGCAGCTGGCCTCATTTCACCATATTGTAGCCCAGGGCAGCAAAGAGCTGTTGGGGCTGGTCCTGGCCACCTGAGCACCCTAGGAGATCCTGAGATGGCTTGAGACCCTGCAGCGTGCAGCTTGTCTCCTCCAGCATCTCAACCCCGCAGTACCAGCACTGGCTGCTGTGGGGCCAGCCTTTGCCTGCACCGTTATGGGAGTAAACACTGTGATAATGATGGTAACCATTCCTAACGAGATGAGGAGACCAGGAGCTTAACCACAGCCCAGGTAGAGGTCTTCTAGGCTATGCAGTGACAGCAATTTGCAGTGACAGCATTCAGGAGCCCTGCTGCAACTTGGCACTGTCGTTTCTCCTCACTGTCACTGCAGACTGTGCTGGTGCAGCCCCGATTCATGTGGGGAGGTTGATCACATCCTGGCCAGGTCCCTGTCCCCAGTGTCACACCCATGTCCCACAGCTTTCCCATGCTATGCATTCCCACGCACCAAACTGCAACAATTTTGGTTGGAAAGTACCACTTTCTCATCCCTCAGTCCCACCCAAGGCATCTCTAGCATGGGAATCCATGGTGGAGAGATGGCCTCGGGTCTTGGGCTGGGCTCTTTGTGACCACAGGAGCCAGGAACTAGCGTGCTAACCCAGAGCAACCCCAGAGCCCTCTGACCACAGCTTACACTGACTTTTCTCAGCCTCCACCAACAATAAAACCTTAAATACTTAATCCAAGAGGCAAAACTGAATTTTGCCTGCAAGGCCAGCAGGTTGCACACCCTCTCCATAGGGACCAGGAGGCCAAGTTTCTCAAGGTGTTTGGAGGGACTGTTCATTTCTGGGGCTCTTCCCAGGTTGGGCTGAGGTAGAAAGAGCCGTGCTCAGAGGCTCAATGAGGGTACAGAGAGACGTGAACAGACATGCTCCTACCTCAAGTGAAAAATAGGACCAAGGGTTGCAACATCATTGAGAATTTCCCATCACAGCTTTGAGAGCTGCAGGGGCAGGGCAGCTCCAGAGGGGTTAGTAGATGAATTTGTGGCACCATGATGGAAAGCACCAAAACGCATATCTGAGGGGCTTGGGGCAGATGGTACCGCTCTCAAGGCAGGTGAAGAGATCCTAGTGGTGAATGTCACCTCTTCTCCAGAAGCTTTGTCCCCAGGAGGTGGTGGGAAACTCTGTAGTTGTCCTGGCTGCATGACTGCTCATGCCCAGGCTGGACTGCAGTTCCTGAGGAGTGTGTGCCATGTGTCCTCCCACACTCGTGGCCATGCGGCATGTCTCCTGCCAGGCTGAGTGTGACCAGGATCACTAGGAGAAAATGCACTCTGAAGGTCCTGCAGCCTGGCTGTCTGTGAGGGATCCCTCAGAGCAAGAGCTGCAGGTTGCGAGGGGGTAATCGTGCTGGCTCTTTTTTAAGAAACCATGTCTTGTGTCTCCAGCTCCCTCCCTGTATAACCCATGGCATCTTGTTACCTCCTTTTTCTTTCCTCTGTCCTGCTGGTTCCTGATGTCTCAGCTCTGGTGTCTCCACCTCCTCCGTAGCCGGACTTTCAGCCTGGCTTTCGCATCAGCCCGCTCCTGCCTTATCCCACCCATGCCATTTTCCATCAGAGCATCTCTAACACCTCTCATGGCAGTGTTACCCCACCCTTCCCTCATCACACAGAGGGATGGGAGGAGGGGGAAGGCCCCCCTTGCTGATCCAGGCACCCATCCAGGAGTGTAGCAGCCCTGTTCACATCCCACACCCCCTTCCCCACCAGCCATGGCTGTCACTTCCCTGGGAGAGAATTGCCAGGGAGGTGCCGAGTGTATTTTTAGCTTTGCTGTTCATGTCTGATAAGTGTTTTGACCTTTTTGAGCAGAGCTAATCGTGCCGTCTGCTCCTCACTCCATCTCAGTTCGTGCTTTGCCTGCCAGGGAGCCGAGGGAGGAGCTGCTGGTGGGAGAGGGCTCCTTGCCTGGCAGTCCTGGCTCTGCACTGGGGCTGTGCCCTCATCCCAGCACCCATCACTTCTCTTGCAGCCTCATAGACACACTCAGGGAGTAGATCCGATTTGAAATCCTAAAGGGATGGGACCAGACCACCCCAGCTGTGGGGCTGGATGAAGGGTGATGGTGATTAGGATGGGCAGGAAGCTGGGTTGTCCCTGGGCTGGAGCTACCTGACCACGTTATCTGACATCTCTGAGCTGGCTTTTTGGCCTTGCTCAAAAATAAGATCACTTTTAAGGAAGAAAGTGTGCTTCCACCACCATGCTTGGGTGGTAGCCCAGGGCTGTGCTGCATGGCCAGCCTGCCCTGGGAGAAGTGGGGCGCCTGCTGCGAAGGGGCTGGCATATCGTTGTGTGGACACCACAGCCTTCACCCTGGCAGTAACCAGAGCTGAGATGTGATTGCAAAGCACCCAGGAGACAACAGCAACAGCCTGGAAACCACTGGCAAAACTGGCTGTGTCAGAAAATGGGGATTTGGGCCAATCTCCCTGCCTGTGAGAGGTGTTGCTTTGCCAATGGCACAGCTGAATGGAGGGGAGGTTGCAAAACATAAATGAATGGTTTCACCTCAGTTTCACCTGACTGGGCAGGGAGTTCTGGGAGAGGCTGGGAGGCGGGGAGCTGAAATGCCCTGGCCCTGCAATGGGGTGCCCAAATTCAAACTCTGAACTATGGGAACAAAAGTGAGACCTTGGGATGAAAGTCAGGGCTTGGCCATGTGCAGATGGCTGAATGGGGAGGAGAAAAGTTCTTCTTAGTCTTCCTTGTCCTCAGTCACACCTGCAGCCAGTGCCCCTGTGCAATTTTGTTATGATAAAATCTTGGCACATCTTCCTGTGCCATCTTACATTGACCAATGACCCCCAAACCCACACAGCCCACTTTTCCAGAACAAAAGGCTGGGTATGCTGACCAACAGCATCCTTCCTGCTTGGTGGTGGGTCACAGGCACTGTAAGCTGCCTGCTCTGGTGCCCAGGGACGGTTGTCTTTGCCAGGGAAGGCCAGTCCTGGGCCACCAGTGTGCCTGCACTGGGGAGATGCTGTGCGGCTCAGGAGGGAGCACTAGAGGCTCTCTGCAGGGCCTGGCCTGGCCGTGTGGGATGCTTTCCAGCAGTGGGAAAGAGCTGGTGAGGTTTAGGGACCCATAGCAATGCTCTGGATACCAAGTGATCCCTTCTTGGGGTCTTCTTGTCCAGCCCATCCTGTCTTCAGCCCGAGACCCTCTGGATAGAACCTCACAGAGAGGAGATGCAGGGAGGGGACTTTGCTGTGAGAGCAGGGTGGCTTTTAGCTCTCACCTGGGACCTGCTGATCCAGCCGTGCCCTGTGAAAACCCTCCAGTGATGATGGAGGAGCAAACCCTTCGTCTGCTGCTCCCCTCTCTCTGCTGCTGCTGAAGAAATCCTGAGCCTTGAATAGAAAATCTGCTGTTTCCTCTGGGACTTGCACCAGCCTCTGCCAGGGTGGGTTTGGTGCAGAGAGGCTTTCTGAACCTGCAGCACTCAGAGCCGCTCTCACACCTCATTTGGACAGGCAGACCTTAGGGCACAACGACAGACCCCCCTGTTCAGGCATCCCCCTCCGGTGTGCGGGATCACAAGTTGCCTTCCGGAGATAATACTTTTCCATGTCTTCTTTCAAGACTGTGCACTGGAGAAGGCAGGGCGAGGTGTGCTCTTGGCTTCCCCGGGGCCAGCACTGGGAGCCAGGAGGCGAGTTGCTCTGTGGATCGCGCCAGACAAGCCTCGAGCTCACACTTAATCTTGATGCCTGGGAAATTAGGCAGAAAATGCTCCGATTGAGTGTGAAGGCCTCCGCTGTAATTTGGAGCGAGCAGATGACATGCACTCATCGTCGGAGGGAGATGAAAGCTTTTAGAGCTGGTGAGCACTAGCAAAATCTGTGAAAATCTCTTTTTTGTCAGGAGTGGTAGATGAAAGACAGAAGACAAAATTAGCCCATATGCAAGAGAGAGAGGGAGAAACAGAGAGAGAGAGAGAGGGAATATTTCTCAGAAGACTCTTGGCAAAGAAGGTTTCTAACACCGGTGACTCAGAGGCGAAGGGGAGTCATAGATGTGTGTGTGCCTGTACGTGTGTGCGTGAGCACGTACATACGTGGGGCTATATTTGGCTGCGCTCCCACGGCAGCCTCAGCACCCGGGGCTGATCCTTGCCAAAGCGGCAGACGAGGCTGCACTGGTCTCTGCTGTGGCAGGCAGGGACTCCTCGCCGTGCTGCCCACGCTGCAGCCCCTCTGCCTCGTTGTAGGCAGCGTGGAGGCAGGTCTGAGCTGTGGGTCCTAGTCAGGATATGGACATCCAGCCTTCACAGGAGGAAAATGGTCCACGGTGGCCTCCACCCAGCCCAAACTGGACTGTGTGAATGTGCTGACCAGCAGCCACACACACCCTTGGAGGTGACTTTGAGGACCCATGAGGATGCTGGATCCAGAAATGCCAGTGTCAGGAGAGAAAGGTGTTCTGCTGATCCCGCCCTGCTCTCCTGGCAGGGCCAGGGTGCTTGAGCCCAGCACTCTACAACAGGCTGACGCGATGTGGAGAAGCAGATGGGGAAAGCCCCTCAGAAGGTCCCCTCAGATCCTCTCAGAACCCTCTTCTTTGCAATTATCAGAACCCTCCTCTCTGCTGGATGATGGACTTGTGTTGAGAGATGGAAGAAAAGAAAACTGCTCTCAGATCTCCTTGCTCTCTGCACTGGTGGGTACCAAGAACTAACAGGTCTTTTCCCCTAGCCCACAGCTTCTGCTGCACAAGGGCAGTCTGTTGCCATCAGATGTTACACCTCTGTGAGGGTTATGGCCCTCTTGGGGTTCTGCAGCTACACCTTACTTGCTGAATGAGAATGCAACCACCCTCCAAAACAGCTAGACCCCATAGGCACCAGAGATGCCACAGCTGGTCTCTCCTCTGCTCAGGCAGCAGAGATGGGAGGAATTCCCATTGTCCTCATGATGCAGCCCCAGGAGCTGCAGCCCCAGGAGACTCCCTTGAGTCGTATGACACCCACCAGCATGAGTCAACATGAGCATTAATAACCAGAGAAATGCTCCCTCCCCTGTCTTTCTCAGCTTGCTGTCTGGCAGCACTTGGGCTTGAGGAGTCTCAGCATGGGGGTTAGGGGCCAGGCTGGGGTCCCACTGCCTCAACACACGGGGATGGTGCTGTTGGGAGCATGTAGGGGAATGCAGGTGGCCTCTTGGTAGGGTGGGTGATGGGCAGGAGATGTCCTCTGTCCAGGATGGTGCTGAAGGATGCCCGAGGGTCTTCGGGAGGACGGTTCCAGCATGTGAGTGCCTGGAGAGAAACACAGAGCGCTGCCTGCTCAGTCGTGCAGGCGGCTGAATAAAAGAAATAAATAACCCAGCCGTGAAAAATAAGCAGTGGCCAAAGCCTCCCAAGAAGCCGTCTGTACTTCCCAGCTGCAGTCCCTGTTCCCTGGCTCGTCTAACCCTCTGGGAATGACAGCAGGGACTGCAACTCCTGCAGCCCGGCAAAGACGCAAACCTCTCCCTCCTCCAGTCCTCCGAGTGCTCCGAAATGCCTTTCACCAGCAGAATAATTAGAAACCTAATTCCTATTTCTCCTGCTCAGCTAATTGTCTGTGGACGATTTGATTGTAAGACTGTCCAGCGATGCAGAATAACCATCTTATTTCTGCTAGACATTGCCTTTGCAATTAGTGCAATTGATTGCATCGCTATGTTCTCTCACCTGCTGGATCCTGGGGGACCAGGGGGGCAGCTCTCACCTGGATGATCACCCTCCTGGGGTGATGAGGCCATGTGTTCCCTTTCGTTGTCCCTCATCCTCTCGTGTCCCCTCAGGGGTGACAGCGCAGGAGGATGAGCTCTGCTCTCCAGCGTGGCTCCTGCACTCTCTCTGCTCCACAGAGGTGAACTGATCTCCAGGTGGGGGGGACACCCAGGAGGGTCTCCCCAGAAACAGCAGGGAGCTCCAACTGAGGATACAGGACATCTCTTCGCCTGCTGGGAACTCAGTTCTCTGGCTGGCTACAGCTGAGAGGGTGATGTTTTGGTTTTTTTTTCTTTTTTTTTTCTTCTTTTTTTTTTCTTGTAAAAAATAAAGAAAAATAATATTCAGATTTGACAGCACCAAAAGGTTCTGGAAGAGTATGTCAATTCTGCTGAGCGGTTTGTTTGGAGGAAAAAAAACCCCAAAAGATCAAAACATTTCATTTCAGCATTTTCAGAGTGAAATGTTTTGATTTTTTTTTTTCTCTTCCAAATGACTTTGTTTCAAAGTTTCCCTTAATTTTATTTTTCTAAACATCAAAAAAATTCTGTGAAATGGCTGCGGTTGGAAGAAAATGCACTGGGTTGGTCACAACAAAACCTTTTGTTTAACCCCCCACCCCCCAAGAATTACCCCCCTGTTTTTTTTGATTTATTAGCATTTCCATGGATTTTTGTTCACAATCCAGCTCTAAATTACATATGGTTGTGCTTTCCCAGTCACGAACAAGTCACAGATCTGTTGCCCTGCTCCAGTCAGGGACAAAGGTGTCTTTGGGGGGCTGTAGACCCGCTCTGCCCACAGACTCCAGCCCTCCCTGACAGCGTTCAGTTGGGGACTGGCTTTGTCCCCCCGTCCTCTGGCCCAAAGGACAGATACCACTCTGCTGATTTTGGAGCCAGCCTGGCTCTGCATGCCCCAGGCACCACTTGTGGAGGACAAGGGCTTGCTGGTGCTTGGAGAAAGCAGAGCTGGGAGAGGAGGTGGCCCCGGTTGACCTTCCTCCCGAAATGCTGGGCAAAGCAGGAGCCCTCCTGCCTGCGCTGGAGCTGGGCAGTGGCAATGCGGAGGCAGCAGCCGGGAGTAGAGAGGAGAAGATGCTTGTCTGATGCAACCCATTGAATCACTACCTGAAGAGCTCTGGGCCAAGTGGGGTTTGGGCTCCAAGGTCCAGATGGCTGCAGTAGCGAAGAGCTTTCCAGAGCAAGAGGAAATCGGTGTAAATAGCAGACTGTGCAATTAATTTCACCCACACCAGATTTCTGTCCCCACAGAACAGGAACAACTAAAACACTCCCTCCCAGCCCTGCTGCCTCCCCATACTGGGGAGCTGCAGTACTGCTGGACCACTCAGGCAGGTCCTGGACCCATCTCCCTTCCTGCAAGCCCTTGTTTGCAGACCCACCTCTGCTTTTGCAGTGCAATGGGTCTGTGAGAGGGAGCCCAAGCACGGAGTAGGGAGCACAAACATTCCCAAATCTCCTACAGCCATGGTTTAGCACCAGAGAGGGGCACGGGACCTCCCCACACAAGCTGTAACCCACCCCACAGCATGTGGGTCACAGGAGCTCCCGAACAGCTGGTCACGGGGAACAGCCCCCTGACTGGGAGACGGTTCCCAGCCAAGCAGGGGGGAGCAGGTCCCAGGGAGGGAGAGGTGCGAGGAAGGAATTAGTGTCCGGATCTATAAAACACTTGGTCCCAATTATTATAATGCACTGATTAGGGGAACTCAACAGTTCTGCTGGTGGTTAATGGCAGTAATTACCCAGATATGACTACAGTGGCAATATTAATAACTCTGGGCCATTAGTATTTGTGAGCAATGAGCAGAATACACATCTGCGAGCCTCTTGCTCAGTCTCTCTCTCTCCTACAGCTACAGCCTGTAGCTGGATTGAGTGAAAGGTTGGTGGAAAAAGAGACCTAGGACCTGGGTGACGTTTTTCAGATCCAGAAGAGCATGGCTGAAACCACCTCATCACACATAGAAATGGCCTGTTTCCAGCAGCATCAGCAATGCTGAGGCTGGAAACTTGACTGCTCAGAACACAAACTACCTGCTTTGGCAGTGCTGCTGCTGTGTGGGGCTTCTGGCCACCTGGGATGCCACAGCCCATGTCCCTGAAGACCTGCAGATCTTCTGTCTTGCAATGCAGACCACTGATCTGACCTGGACAATCTCTCTGCTTGTGTACAATGGGACCAGAAACATGGGGGAGGGGCTGAGGGATTGGGCTCTTGTGCTGGTGTGAGCCCACATGTCCTTGGCAGAGAAGAACGAGCTGCAATGGATTCACTGCAGGGAGATCTTCACGAGCAGGATGAATGACCGCCCTTTGGCAGAGAGTGTAGGGAAGGGTCTCTGCAAGTAGCTTTAAAGAATTTGGCTGTGAGAGAGAAGAAGGGGAGTGCTGTGTGCTGTTTCTCTCGAGAAGAGGCAGGATTTGGCTGGCACAACCAACACTGATGCTTGCACACCCACCGTGAAGCCCCCCTGCCTCTGGTGAAGGTGTGCATGGAGGAGTGTGCATGGAGAGGCCCACATGGTTTGTGCACTCATGATGCTCACCAGCAGCCACTGACTGCAGAGTCCACCCAGGACCACCCTTCCCAGCTGATGCAGACCTTCACCGGCTTCTTGCCAACCGGAGGGGGAAGAGCTCCCATGCAAAAAAATGTTTTTTTTGTTGCAAGGGGCTGAGGCAGTGGGAAGCGGCTTCTCCATAACAAATCCCAGCCTCTGCTGTGCTGCCCAAAGCACCATCCCTGGGGACAGGTCACCAGCATGCTTGTGACTGTCTCCTTGCTTCCCCACTACCTTCTCCGTCTGTGTCTGATGGCTCCTGCTGCCTCCTGTCTGCCTTCCCCCAGGGAAACGCCTTTGACTGCATGGCCCAGCTCTGACTCCAGCCTTGGTCTGTGGTTTCTCAGTTATTTCTAAAGAAAAGGGGCGATTAATTGCTCCCTCATTTTCCCTCAGCAGAAGATAACTGTCTCTTCCACCAGCCTCTGGGAGTTTGGCGGTGGTCAAGACAGCAAGGGCATGCTCCTGAAAAGATGCCCAACCTTCATCCAGCAAGTGATGCTGCCAGCTATCTCCTTCCAAAGGGTTTGGGGATGGGAACAACAGGGCACTGGCCACTGTCACAGGAGCAAGGGTGATGCTCACTGCCCCATGCGTGCTGCAAATCCACCCTCCATCCCTGCTCCACGGTGAACTTCCCTGCTTCCTTCTCTCCAGCTCAGTTGTAACGATGGGAGTATTTAGCACGTGGCACAACGTATTCAAACAGTCCCGCAGTCGGAGACACCCTGTCACCCAGGTGACATGCCTCTTACAAGCTGCCAATTTAGCAGCCGCGGCAGCGTGACGCCCCTGGAATCTGGGTTAACGCTGGTAACTGCCAGCCCCAGCTCTGCAGGGAGAGAGGGGTGGGAGCAGGGCACCCCCATCCCCCCGCTGCTCTGCCCCACGGACAAACCCCTGCACACCCGCTGCAGGGTGTGATGCCACGGTACCTCCCTGTGGCAGGGAGGTTTAAAGGAGGCAGGTAAAAAGAGAAAAAAAACAAAAAACCCCACAACCCTCTGATTGCTTTCCACTGCAAGTTTTGTGAGGAAATCTTTTTTCTCCCTTTTCTCTGCATTGCCATCGGATTCCCCCCTTCCTGCCAAACTCTTTCCTTTCATAAATGAAAAACCCCAAACAAAAGCTGTCAGGACAGCAGACGGTGAAAATGCCTGTCTTTCCCACAGCTTTTCCTCACCAAGACCAGAAACATTTTTACCCTTAGAATTTCCAGTTTCCTGGTTTCTATTACAGAAAAAAAAAAAAAAAGGAGATATTTTCCTCAGATTTGCTTTCTGCAAAAGTCACTCAGTGAGCAACCGATGTTTTGACATAATTACACGGCAATGAAACTGTTTGCAGCGGTTTCACTCCAGATGCCAAAGGACAACACCCCACCCTTGTTACACCCTCTGGGATGTCTGGCGTGACCCCGCTCACAGCCAGCCCCTCTCAGGCTGCAGCACACAGTGGGGCTGGGAATGGTGAGGACCGGCCAACCTGGTCCACCCCAGTTCACCCCAAAGTCCCTGGTTCACGTCTGGGTATTGGATGAGATGTGTACAAGGTGATAGATTTGGAATTAAGAAGCTTCCTGTTTCATCCACGGATTCACTGGCATGCCTGGTGCACAACCTGGAATGAAACGTATCTTCTGAAACATAAAGCCTCACCTTTCCAGATGTGTTGCCCAACAGCTGGAACGGTGGGTTAGACCAGGGATTTTTTCATGTCTTGACTTTGTGGCTTTACTTCATTTCAGATTAAATTTTAAGCTTTGTCAAGGGTCCTTTTTGGCCATTTCCTAATTTCTGCGGTCTTCTAATGTGTCTCAGCTCATGCTGGGCCATTGCAAGATGTGGGGATTCACTGCACCTGAGGGTGTGAAGGTGGGAGGTTTGTGGAGATGTTTCCCAGCGCTCCTCTGCCTGCATCGGGAGCCTGCCAGGGAGCTGCAAATGCTACCCTTCCCTTTCTGTGTGCTCTGTTCCCATGCCGTGCCACCTCTACTCCAATCCTGCGGCTGTGGCTTGAAAAGGGCTGGATAATTTTATGATCAATAATAACATTGGTAGTTATTCTTGTCAAAAGAAGGTTAATTGTGCCTCCTGCCTAGGGGCACCAGCTGATCACCGCAGGGGCCAGGAAGGCATTTTCCGCCTGTGTTCAGCATTTCACAACCCACTAGGTTGCGGGACACAGGGTTTAGGCATGTGCTGATGCATCAGGTGCTGCTGTGGGAGACAAGAGAGGAACGTTTCTCTGTCCCTGCTGTTGGATGGGGCATTTTTTGACACGGGTCCTATGCCACAATGCCGCCCTCATTACCTATTACCCACTTGTGGCTACAGAATTACCCTGGGATGGGGAGGAAATGAAGCCCTGGGTGCACTCCCACCACGATGAGGTGACTTGGGGGTCACCCTGCCCTCTCCAGCCTGACGTGGGGGCACAAGGGCTGCCTGGCAAGGGAAGGATCTGTATCCCCATAATCATGGTGGCTGAGCTGCTTCTCTGTCCCTAGCCTTGGTGCAACTCTGTGTTGCAGTAAAATTTTATGACTTGTGGCTGTCATGAGGATAAAAGACCGTTAATGCAGTCAGCAGCGAGAGCAGCTAGAGGCTGCAGAGCTGTGAGTTTCTTCCCCACACAGACCCCAGCAGGCAACAGCTCTTGATACTGGGCAAGGAGGTCAGGACAGGACTTTGTCTCCCACTCTGCAACAGTAGGGATGGAGGGAAAAGTTAGGATGCTGCTGATGGCAAGAAATACATCAGAGAGACCTCCGTGCCTTCACACAGGGGTAGGGATATGGTCCTGCATGTCTGTCTGTGAGACCCCTTGCTCTCTCACCATCCACCCTCAGGCATCCCCGGCCCCCCTCTCCCCTCTCTTCTCCCTCTTGCATTTATAGTCTGTGCCCGTGGCCTCATCCCCAGCCTCGCGTGTGACCTACTTACGCGCAGCCCCAGTTTTTGCCTTTTCTCTCCCGAACAATGCTGTCGTCCAAGCTGCCGTGCCGCCTGCTCCCTGCACAATGCAGAGCCTTTCTCCAAGCCCACACCTCATCCATTGGTGCAGCATCCACTGTGGCTACTGGGAGGATACTCAGCCCCCCTGGCTTGTCTGGGTGCTGCCCCGGGCTCTGGTCCTGGCGGTAACACCCAGCATGAAGCCTTCTGCACTGCACTGTCAGGCAGGGAAGATACTGTGCTCCTGCCTCCCAGGCTGCCTTCAGACAACAGGGGCAGCCAGGTCGCGCTTGGTGGGCTCAGAGGAGGATGCTCAGACAGGGGTTTCCCCCAGCTGTGCCTCGGGCCAGCCCACAGCAGCACCAGATGTGCTCATCCCTGCGCCGATTCCAGCCTGACAGCTCCCCTGGTGAAGGACGGCAGAGTAAGATGAAGACGTTCCTCCTTGGAGGGCCCTGCTGCCACAAGAAGCAGGTCTGAGCACAGGGAGCTGGGATCCTCCCTGCCGTGCCCAGCTCGGCTGCAGGACACAGCTGGGGGAGAGGCTAGTGCCACATCTTGATGATCTTTGAGGTCCCTTCCAACTCTAACAGTTCTATGATCTGCATCTCAAGCGATGTTGGTTGGATCTGGTGCCGGGAACAGGTATGGAACATGGGAACGCTTGGCCTGGCAGCAGGCAGGATGGGTACCACAGCGGCTGTATCCCTGCTCCAGGCCAGGGATGTTGCTGCTTACTCTGCTCCAAGCCATGGGAATCCAGGGGGAGCAGCCACTCCACAGAGTGAGCATCGCTTCTCTGGGGAAAACATTCTCCTGAGGAATCCCAAGGGACACAGGGGGAGAGCTGCTGCAGCCTGCACATGGGTGCACACAGAGAATGGGTGCACAGGCGTGCACACACACCTGCCACACACCCATGATGATGCTAAGCCCATGGCAGATGATGCTGCACCCATGGGTGCAGGCTCTGGGTGCAAAGGATGGAGCTGGAGTTACAAGGCAGGAGGCTGTGGGGGCTCAGGTGCTGCCGTACACGAGCCCTGATGGATCTATAAAACACTGAGATGCCCACGCTCAGACCAGAGCCCAGCCTGCCTGCGGGTGCATTGAGAGGAGGGGGCTCCTCTCCTTGGCTAATGGGAATAATAAGATAATTAAGGGCTGTATAATCAGCATGAAGGCAGGCCCTTGTTGCTATGCGAACACTGAGTTGAGAGATGCCCCTGTCTCACCCTGCACACCTGATAAGTTTCCAGAGAGATGCTCTCCTGGGATCTGTGGCTACTCTGGGTTGCCCCTGCTGCTTGTTACAGAACTGAGAAAACGGTTCCTCCTTCCTTCATCCTCCACTGTCTTCATCAGCTCTGTGGTGGTGAGGTGTTGAAAGGGGTTTCCACTTCAAGGAAGAATTCCCCTGTGCTGTGTCCATGCTGTTTCATATTTGACCTCTGAGCAATACCAGGGAGCTCCTGGGTGCTTGGCTGGTGGTTTCCACTTGCAGATAGAAATAACAAATTATTTCAGCCCCACTTCACCCCCGAGGCATCTCCAGCTCTACCTGCCTGGGGCTGTCATCCACACAAGAGTGTCCTCCATCCAGGGGATGGAGGCTGTTGAGATACAGTGGATCATGCCAGGAGCTCAAATCACTGCCTACCCACCACATAGCCCCGACGGTGCCCGTCACACCCAGGCTGTGCTTCCAGCCCCAAATGGAGACCAGTCACTGTTGCCACACACCTCTGTGGGGCAGGGGCTGTGACACAGCATCACCTCAGCGGCTTTTTTACGTGCCATACTCCATCCCAGGATGCTGGACCCCTGACTCCTTATGCCCCTGCTGGCTCCTGCCCCTCTGCTGAGCAGGATCTGTCCCTGCCACGATCGTGCCACCGCACTGCGCTGCCCCAGCGCCACAGAGGCAGGGCGCGGAGCCCTGACAGGGGCTATAAATTGTCAGGCCCCGTAAAGCATTTAATGATTTTGAATTTATCTGCATCGATAAATACATGACAAGGTAACAGTCAAATAAATACCCATTAGTGCACTCGCTCTCTTTTTTTTTTTTAATTACGAGCTCGGGTGTAACCAATCATTTTCTGCTAAGCAAGCGCTCCAGGAAATCTTCATTAGCACCAGCCCTGCCGTGGCAAGCTCTGCAGCCCGGAGAGGAGGGACCAAGCTGGGAGGGAGGTTTGGTCCCAGCTGCCTCCTGCTCTCACCCAGCAGCAGTGGCAGAAAACCTGGATGGTGCTGGGTTTTCCAGGCATCCATCCCGCTTATGCGGAACGTTTTGCTGTTGTGCAGAGAGACGGGCTCTCCGAGCTGAGCTCTCTTCTGTGGGCATGTGCTTCCCAATCCATACTGGCACTGCTGGTTCTCCTGCTGGCCCTTGCCAGTCTGGGGATGCCCATGAGAGTTGGTGCTGCAACGTGGGGAGAAGAACACATCTTGAGTGTTGAAGGGGGCTCCAGCTTGGGAGGGTGGCGGTACCTGTTCCTCCAGGCCAGGGTGGAGGTAAGGTCAAGGGAGAGGGTTTTGGGCAGTGATCCTGGCTCTGTACACCCCAAGGGTATCATTTTCTGGTGGCAGATGCCAGGTTATCATGGCATGTGCAGAGAGGGGTGGATCTTACTTGTCACTGGGCCATCGCTGCCTTTGGGCATCCTTCACCACTCCGCTCCACACTGGACAAGCCAAAGTGTGCCCAGAGGGATGCAAACCAGCCAGGTCAGCATCTCAGAGCATGTGTCACTTCAGCAGGTGTGCCAGACTCACGAGGGGCCAGGAAAAAAAATAGTATAAAAATGCTGAGAGACGGGACTGGGCGAGTCAATGGGCTGTGAAATCCCAGAGCACCAGTTCTGCTGCTGCAGAACAACCTCCAGCGCCAGCCGTGGAGCTGCTGCCAGTGACAAGGACCAGGGAAAGACGTGGGCAGGAGGAACAGGGTGAAATACAAGTCCCTGGCTGGCATGGGGCAGGCAAGGATGGCACAGGGTCAGGCCACTCTCCCTAGGCGCGGGGCCAGGGCATAGGATGGTAAAGGAGCAGAGTTGAGGGCAGAACCTGCTCTTTCCCCTTCGAACATCCCTCACATTAATCTTCCCTCTGTGTCAAACCACTGGCTCAGAGAGGGGGCAGAGGGAGAAACCAGCTCCTTTGCTCTGTCTTATTTCTGTCTGGCAACACTTTTCCAGCAGAGCAGCTTTTAAAATCTGAACATCTCCTGGGAACATGTCGATCCTGATGAATTTTTTCTATGGTGAAGTGTCAAACCAGATGATTTCAACTTTCACATTTTGTTTCAATAACGTCGAAAGGATTCGTTCCAACGAGAGATGAACATTTCAATTTGACATTATCATTTGGTTTCGTTCCATTTGGGCTTTTATATTATTGTATTACTTCAAATATACGTTTCTATTCTATCTAGCATTTTATTGTTTAATGATTCAGCAGCATCAAAACCCGGCTAAACATTTTGATATTTCTGGGTGGAATTTCCNGTGGAAAATTCTACATCGGGAAGACCCCAGGTTCCCAGGGGAGGGAACTGCCATCTTGCAGCTGGCTCTGACTCCAGCAGCAAGCATCGTTGCAGGGGCAGCAGCAATCCAGGGGCATTTTGTCCTACACTGAGACCGGAGTCCATGTACAGCCATAAATAATGAGTGGCAGCGCTGGCAGGGAGGACACTGAAGACATTGCACACAAAGTGGAGAGAAACTCATCCACAGGGCTGAGGAAAGAAGATTCTCTCGTTACCCAGAGGAGCTCCAGGAAGAGTTTTTTACCTCTGGAGAGCAGGATATGTTGGATGCCAGGGCCAGGTCTATGTAGTGGAGGATGAGTGGCAGTGCACAGACAGGGTTTTCTTGAGGGGCACTATGCGGGGTTTTGTTTGAGGAGTAATGGAGAAGAGCCAGGTTTTCACCCCCATGAGCCACCAG
This sequence comes from Thinocorus orbignyianus, assembly GCA_013400375.1. NCBI lineage: Eukaryota > Metazoa > Chordata > Aves > Ciconiiformes > Thinocoridae > Thinocorus > Thinocorus orbignyianus. Next base: position 456,975 of record VXBW01005447.1, on the reverse strand, counting down.
CCTTCAAGGGCAAGGATGTGTCTCTGCTCCCCAGGGCTGAGGGGAGGCTTGACCTACTTTCTCCTTTGCTGTAGCAGCGCTGGTGGAAGAGGGACTGTGGCTTCACCTTCTGATCTGGGCACAGGCTGCGTTTCTCCCTGAAGAATCAGTGTCACACCAGGTCTTGTGCAGTCGGTGCCTAGGGCTGTGTGCCAGGCTGGAGCTCTTTTCCTGGAGAAGGCAGAGTGGCAGTGTGCCCTCCTAACCCCAGGACACTGCCCCTGGCTCCCTGCTCTGCAGAAATGCTCATGCCATCCCTGGGAAGCAAGAGCCTGGGGTGAGATGCCAGGGTACCCGCTGTCTGCGTGCCACCTGCTCCCCACACGCAGACTGCCAGGCTCCTGTCTCTCACTCCCCAGCATCCCTGTTGTTAACAGGACAGATTAAAAGCTGGTTTAATGGATATTTATGATCCCCATCACAGTCTTTTACTGCCTGTCCTTTTGCATTACGGGTGGCGCTGCCACCATGTGCCCAAGCAGTGGATGAGGATGAGGTCTCTCAGTATGCTTGGGGGCACCCAGCTGCCTGAGGCCATCAACATTCCCCTGACACCCCCCAGACAGGCTTCAGTACCTGTGCCACTTGGGTTTCTGTGCATTCCACCCCACCAGAGATCTCCTAGAAGAACCATCTATAATTATCCCCCAAATTATGCCTTTTATTCCTACTCCCCAGATAAGGAAACTGAGGCAGAGGGAGGAGTGGGCAGACATGCCATTGCCAACACACCCACTTGAGTGCTGGCACACGTGGGTGCAGGTGCACCCAGAAACACAAGTGGGCAGGTGTGTGAGTTGGGGCTGGTGTCTGAGAGGGGCTCTGGGCAACAGCACAGTGGCCGTGGGGGACGTGGGGTGTGCTGTGGGGCGTGCTGTGGGGCAGGAGTGTGGGGCAGAGGAGCAGCCGGTAATGGCTGAGCTGTGGATAAAAGCCAGGTCTGTGGAAAAATGCTTCCTCTGGCATTTTCTGAGAGCTGCCTGCCGCCTTTTAAAGCTGGTGATGCTCTTGGACTACATGGGAAACCCTAATTGAATACCCAGGCTCCGTCTCCCTGGCTCTAAATGAAACTCCCCCAGGATAGCATATTAAACTTGACCTGTGCACCACCTCCAAGATTAACATCAGAGGAGAAAGAATTAAAGGTCTGTGGAGGGCAGCGGGAGGGAGAAGGTGGGCATGTCTCTCCCCTCCTGCTCCAGGAAGGGGTGGAAGGGCGGCTCTCTGGGGGGGTACAGCCCAGCAGGTTCTGCAGGAGGATGGTGGCAGTCCCATCGCCATGCTCACTGGTGCTAAAGTTGATGTTTTTCTTCCCCAGCTGTGTGATAATGTGAAAGGAAAAAAAAAAAAAAAAGCAAAAAAAGCAAATAAAACCCCTCTGGGGCAACAAGGGAGACCAGGATCATTTGCTTTCCCGCAGCACAGAGGCTGCTTCTGGCCTCACAGCATCCTGCTGCCCCCCGGGGCTTGAAGGGGCTGGGGCTTCACACACTCCAGGGACTAGTGTGGGCGAGGATGAGTGCTGGGGTGTGAGGAAGGCTTGCACCCAGTGTCCCAGCAGGCATCCCATGGCGTTCATGCTCCCTTCTTCGCTCTGCACCACAAGCCGGGCTACCCTGGGGAGTCGTGCATCGACTGCATCAGGGTCACGTCCAGCCTGTTCTCTGAGGAGCTGAGATATGGCTGTCATATGCTCTGCAGAAGGAAAGGTCCACCCATAATGGGCCCAGAAGGTGTCCAGATATTCCTGTGGATGGGAATCTTGGCCCTGATCCTGCTCTCCCCAAACCCTGCAAGAGAGGGATGAACAATTTCCACACCAGCATCGTGCTCACCCCAGCAGCGAGCGAGAGGCACCATGGACGCTTACGGCTTTCAAGATCTGACAAGCTTGTGAGAATGAAAAGTTCAAAACCAGTGCTTGGGACGTGTAAGTGTCTGTGAAACTAACTGCCATTCGGGTGGGAGCACATGTGCCAGGACCCGTCTCCTCCCGCATAGCTCGTGCCTGGAGAAAAGGTCACCCTTCAGCAGGCTGGAGTCACCCAGCCTCCCCCAGGTGGGGGACTCAGCTCTCGCTCTTCTTAATGAGGTGACCTTCGCATCGGCGGACACATGCAGTTCTCCCTGAAGAGTCGACAAGTCAAATTAAGCAGATGTTTTATTCTGCCCCATCTCTGACTGTCGAAGATGAAAGTGCAAGATGGACAGAAGCTGAAATGAAGATGCCTCTTGCTTTCCTTCCTCCAGTATTATTTTACAGCATGTAAATGACTGGCAAGCTTCTCGGATGTTTTGTCTCAAGGCAGAGTCCATGCATCTCCAGCCTAGGGGTGTGCAGTGCGCATGTGTGTGTGCTGCAGTTAAGAGGAGCTGTACAAATGGGGATATCAGACCCTCCTGGCTCCCAACCGCACAACTCCCCCCTGAAATTGCTCCACCTCCAGCACTGAAGTAGCTCATCTCAGTCTCGTCATCTGGAGAGTTGATGGGGGACAGCAGCTATCTGAAACAGGCTCTGGGGCTCCTTCGTGCATGCCCCAACAAAGCTTTTCTCCAACTCAAATGTCCTGAGTTGGGTCTCCCTAACCCAACAGGGCTACACTGATTTTTCTTCACTCAGTGCCTCCTTTGATTTCCCCAGCTTCCCCAAATGCAGTGGCCCTTTATAGGATGTTCACTTTGCCAGGAAATGGGGTGTTTGCAGTTTCTAGGAAGGGAAGACATGGCAGTCATCCTGAGCAGTGATAAAGGGAACTTCATGGGACACATTGAGAAGTCAGATGGGTGCATCAGGAACCTGTCCTGGCCAGGTCCTAGACACCACTCTAAGGCAAAATGTGGATAATGAAAGACAAACAAGACAAGAGCATCAAGCCCAGTTTCTGGCCACACTAAAGGAAGTTTCTAGGATGGATTCCTGCCTCTTACAGTGAGCAGGTACCTCTTTTGGTCTTAATGCAGGTCTGACTGGGGAGGACTCTTGTCCAAGCTTGTGTTTGGCAGGGGAAACAGGGAGCTCTGCATCTCCAGCCAGGGGCTGACTGAAAGCCAGACTGCGGTGGCAGCTCGGGGACATTTACACCTTGTGCAGGCTTAAACTCGGCAACAAGCAACTCTGGAGTCACAAATGCAGAAGCTATTTCTGTCCCTTCCTGAAAGTCCACAAAGCCTCAGGACACACCACTGCAGCCAGGCAGCCTCAGGCCAAACCTGATACATGGCTGTGGAACCAGAAACAAGCCAAGGGACAGCCAAGCATCAGAGAGTTGGGGTGGGAAAGTAAAGCTTAGAGCAGTGAGGAAACATCTCACTTGGGGAGGATTTGTTACACGTTCTCCAGTGGGAGCACATTTCACTGATGCTCCTTCCATGAGCATCAGCCCATTGGGGTGAGGTGACCAGCTGGAGGCTGCACCCAGGCAGGGAGAGACCTGGAGAGCTGCTGAGGCCAGTGATGTGCAAACACAGTGCAGTCAAGCACAGGGTGCTATTATGCCAGCATCCCCAGAGCAGAGCAATTTTGTCAGATAGATTTATCCTGCTACAGATTCCCCCCACAGCAGGTCTCCACATCTTCTCAACAGAGTAATGCCATTTCTCAGGGTAGAAATGGTGAGTTCACAGAGGCCAGGGCTGCAAAATGGAGCCCTCCTTTCCATGGCTGCTTTAGTGGAGCCCCGGTACACTGCCAAATTGAGGATGTAGCAGAGACAAGCAGTGGGAGGGGAACGACTTCTCCCTATTGCCCAGGGTTGCAGTGAGGCTCTCCTGCCAGGAGAAACAGTCCCAGATAATTCCTCAAGCAGAGGTGATTCCAAAACGGACTGTGCCTGATCCATGGGGCTCCCGACACAGTTGGGCAGAGAGTCTCCTTTGCAATCAGACTTGTGTGTGTGGTCAGTCTTCCTGAGCATGGAACGTGGACCCTAGACCGAAAAATTCATTTGCAATGGGATGGGCTTCTCATGTTGCAGAAAAGTCAGAATTGTCAGGAGTGTTTTCACTGGCATGATCCAGCTGACATCCAGCAGAAAACAGCCCTTTACCTGCTAGAGTTTAGTGTCCCAGCTGTGCCCACCTGCAAAAGTGGAAGCAGAGACATTTGCAGGACTGGTTCTACACCGAAAACCAATCTCTGCCCAATTCAATTCCCGCAATGCTGATAACAGCTTCTGACCCCCCTCTTCCACCACAACACACTGCCTAAACTTGGGAATTTGTCTGTGAGCCAGGAGGATATTCTGCCTCCTGGGCTGTATTTAAAATTTCGCTTCCTTACAAGACCTATCTCCTAGGCAGAGACAACCTCCACAGAAAAGATTCTTATAGGACCATTTCTGGGAGGAGAAGGAGCCTGAGAAACCACGGCATGGAGTTATCAAAGTGCCCTGGGGCTGCTGTTGAGTCTGTGATGAGCAAGGCCAACTCCAGCCCCAGTGAACCTCACCTCCTCCCTCACCAAAACATGGCTCTTCCCTTGGGCCATGGGGCCCTTTGGACAGGGCAAGCTGCCCTTCCCGCCTATGGTTTGTCATCCTCCCCATTTAGGCATCTGCTTACCAGGTCTCCAAGCACCAGAGCATCTCTCCCAGCCTCAGCTCCATCTCCCTAAAATCCCACCTCTCTCATGCCAGGCTGCTTTTCCTCCCTCACCCCAGCCCCCAGTGTGATTATGAACACCTTTTGGTGTGTGGACGGGAGAGTGCTGTCCTCACAAAGGGTAAAACATCCATGGTGGCTGCTCTGGATTTTCCGCTGGGAAGCAGCTGTATGAACCTACACAGAAACATCACCTTGTCAGAGGCGCAACGGGGACATTCCTCCAGGCCCCGGTGAGTGATTGCAAGAACTGGTCTGTTCTTCTCCTGTGACAGCAGTCAGGGTCAAGATGAAAAGGACTGGGGGGTAAAGCAGCCTGGTTTTGCTGCGGTGTTACTTCCCAAAGGGGGTGGGTAGAAGCGTGGGTGAGGAGAGGCAAGAGACTGCAGCAGCAGCCAGAGCAAATGGTTCTTTATTTTATCTCCAGGATAAAAAGGAATACAGAAACCAGGTTCCTAAGATGAGGTGCCTTCATCTTGCTGCACAGCGTTTGATCATTTTAGATGTTTTACAAGGAGGTGTATGGTTGAATTATCATTAGAGGAGGCGATGGAGCTGAAGAGTAACAGAAAACTTCCCCCATGGCTACCCAGACTCACATTATGTGCTTGAAGGGAGAAGAGCAGAAGAGCCAGGAGCCGGTGTGGCTCTCAGCTGGGGGACCAGGAGGCAGGAGCAGCTCCCAAGCCCCGTGGCAGAACCTGACTGCACCCAGCTGCCTGGGAGTTCTTCTGTATCTGTGCAGGGAGATGGGGCTGGAGTTCGCAACAGCAGACGTGCCACAGTTTCCCAGCTGCCCCTCTGCGGTCTGGGGAAAGGGAGCGAAGCATGGAGAAGAGATATTTAACCGAGGTACATCAGAGCCTTCAAACCCAAGAGAGGCTGAAATTACAACCCAATGCAAAGCCAGTACAGCAGGATCTAGATCTGCGTCGGCTGGGACGGTGGGGCCAATGTGCTCCTGAGCAGGGGGATCCCATCGGTGGCTGCAGTCCAGAGCAGTGGCGTGTAGCAGCAGGGACAAAGGGATCTTGGAGCCAAGGATCCTGCGGCTGGGAGCACTGGCATTCCCATCAGAGCGGGAATTCTCTCCTCTTTTTCCGCATCAATGCCCCTAATCATCCATCCATCACCCATCCCTTCTGTCCTGAGTCCTCCAGCAGGTGTGAGGATGGATGGCATGCCTGAAATTGCCAAAGCCTGCTCTGCGTGCATGCTTGCTTAGCAATAGAGCAAGTGCCATTTCCAGAGCCTCATTAGTATTTGCATTGTTGCATGGCTGTCTAAGAGAAGTAGCAGCTAAGTGAGCCAGTCAGATCTTGCTAATTTGCATGTTAATGAAGCCCACAGAACACAGCTTAGAGAGACTGGCAAGTAGACCTCCAATTGATAGTTCTATACATGCAGCCTGTATATGCTTTAGAGACACAGCAAACACTGTATGCAGACACCCAGATGGCTGGAGAGACAGACAAACAGATGGCTACATACAGAAATACTGGATATGGGGAAAAAATCTTTGTGGAGAGAGGTAGGGTGAAGCACTGGAGAGAGGGGGGAAGGATAGGAAGATGGATAGATGGATAGATAAAAAACATGAGTAGTAAAACAGATTAGTCAAGGATTGTGAACATGCTTGGAAATAAGAATCTTAACATGTTATTTTCTTTTTTATATATATGTATATATACATATATAAAAATATTGTGCATAATCTCTTGCAGAGCACAGGTCCCAAGGGGGCTGTATTTATATCTCTGCACTGGATGCTGCTGCCCTGTGGTGCCGCAGAGGCTGGGCATGGACTGGTGGGGGGACAGACATATGTGGGGCCTGACTGCTCAGCAGGCAACTGCCCAGCCCCAACTTTGGCAGACCGTCCAGGGTGCAAGGGCTATCCAGATACTGCACTCCTTAACCCTCCCTCAGAGGACTAGAAAGGTTGCAAGCAGGATTGTGACACATACACACACACACACACACATATATATACATGTATATATTTACATATAAAAAATTCTAGTGTGAGTGAATGTCAGCCATCAGCAGTTGCAGCTCGTGGTGGGGCTGGTGAATGAGGAAGCCCTTGTCCTTCCTGAAGAAAGGGGCTCCAGAAACCTGGAAGATACTCTGGCTGAAGGGTTGGGAGAGTGTGATAGTCCCAGCCCAGGGACCCAGGGTGAAGGGCCAGGAGACCCCTACTCTGAGCCTTGGTGACCCAGCTGTAACATCCTGCATCCCACACCTACAACTGCCTGGGGACCAGTGCTGACAGCACCACTTCCTAACTGGGAGAGCAGAGTGGGCAATTGAGTGTGGAGGGAGATCACAACATCTTCCACCATCTCCTGGTGGGTTGGGTCTGGGACACTGTGCAAACAGGTGACACTGGATCAAGAAGGCAGCTTGATCTCCCTTGGCCAAGGAGTTGATTTGTCAAGCAGCCCTGGTTTTGGCACAGCTATGGGTCAGCTGTCCCATATCAGCAAACTGGAGAGAGCAGCCAGTCCATCATGTGTACTCAGAAAACTGATACTCACAGCCCCATCTCCTCTCCTGCCTTCATTTGCCCCTCTCTTCCTCTCTCTGCAGGTTTTCTGCCATCAGAGGTGCAAGGTGCAGGCAGGCCAGGCAGACATGCTCCTCTGCAAAGACCGGTGTGTTTTTTGTCCTCATTCAAAGATGTCAGAGGATTGTGGGCATCTCTGGACATATCCCATTCTCACTGGGAGAATGTCCCCAGACTGCAGCAGTGACTCTGAGTTTTAAAGCAGGCTGTCCTGGAGACCAAGCTCTCCCTGTTTGCATGGTTGAGAGGTGGGCAAGGCTGGAGCCAAAGGCAACACACATGGTCCCAGGTAGACTCAAATGCCCCTTGGGCTTTTTGGAGGTTACTGTGCTGCGCACAGGGGAAGGGAAGGGACCACTCGGGATTTGGTCAGCCTGGACCATTCCCATGCCTAACACTCTCCCAGGAATTACAGGGGAAGGAGGAGGGAACCTCTGCCCAGGCCGGGGCTATGGGGAGGGCTGGCACGCAGCTGTGTGATAGTGCTGCCAGGTCTCACACCACTCTGATGTCTGACGTGTCAGTCAGTGCAGCTGGGTCCCCACCATGCCCATTAACGGCAGTGCTGATGCGGATCGGCCCTGAGCCCTGACAGCCCCTGCAGAGGAGCATGACAGGACTGAAACGGGGAGCACAGGCACAAATTACAGATGCTGCCACTGAGTCCTGCACAGTCCCTCCAGAGCATCCCAAAACTGGGAGGAACTGGGGACAGCACTATGGCATCCCCAGAGCACCACTGCCTTGCGGCACTCCATGCATGGACGTGGCCTTCCAGGGCTGCGTCCACCCAGCTCCTGCTCATTAACGCCTGCAGAGTGCTTTGAAATCTCTGGCTGGAAGAGCCCGTAGACACACAGAACATTATTAATTCATGGCAATGATTGTTTCAGTGCCCTCGGCTCCCCATTGCAGTTCTCACACCCCACGCTCTCCAGGGCCCAGGGAGCCTCGGACAGAAAGTCCCCTGAGCTATCAGGGCCACGTCGCATAATTGAGGTGATGCCTTAACAATCCCTCCCTATTCTGCAGGCGGGATTTGTATGCAGCAGGGAGCATGGAGCCGGGCGCTCCGGTGGGAATCGATGGCGGTGGATTAGAGGCCATTGATGGTGGGTAATCACCCTGCACCACAATGCAGGAATTTGGCTGGCGGGATCGCTCCACGGCGTCTGCTCAGAAGGGTTCCTCCCTGCCTTCTTTCTTTTGGAGTGTTTCAAAGGGTCCCTGGGAGCCTTACGAGAGACACCCTGCACTGACTTTGGGCTGTCCCTGGAGCAAGAACAAAAGCAGGAGGAAGAACACTGAAAGGACCCAGTTTGACCCAGCTCTGGCTGCAAACAGCTCTGCTGTTTGTGGGACAGAGGGAGAGCCCAGGACACAGGAGCTCTCAGTGTCCCCCAGACTGGGACCACTGGCACCCTGGGCATATGCCAGTCCTCAGGTCCAGCATGGTTTGGAAATTGTGATGCTTGTGCTTAGCAGGAGAGCTGAGGTGCATCATCCCACCAGTGGAGCCAGGCTTTCAGGCACAAGTGTCTCTAATTATTAATTAGCTGATGAGAGTTTATTATTATGTCTTAATACAGCACTCCTGTTGCCTGTAACACTTAGTTGCAAAGAAAAGGTGAGAGGCCTTGATGTTCCTGTTGGTTGCACAGGTGTGAGCCTTGCTGTGCAGGAATAAGCCATCTACAGAGCCTGTAAGCCCTTTTCCCACGTTGGCAAGGGGGGGGGTCAGAGCTGTAACTCATCCCACAGAAGGAAAGCCCAGCCCCATGCTAGTTATCTGCCCTGACTTAGCCCTTGTCAGCCTCGTTCTCCATCTGCACAGGGTTTAGCACTTGCAGGGTGCCTTGGCCACATCATGCCCTCACTGGGTTTTCTCCAGGTGAGGATGAGCCTGGGGTGAAAGAAAGGAGCTGGCACACAGACATCTGCTTCACCTGGCAATGGTCTGGAGGAAACCTGCTCCCAGCTGCCTCTCTGCAGCCTTGAAGGGGTCTGTGGGAGCTGCAAGGCAGCTGGGCTGTGGTCCACATGGCAGCGAGCCACTCTCTCCAACCCCGGCAACTCCCCATCTCTGTATCATCCTCAGGTGAGGTGGTCCCTGCTGCCATCTCGCCTCTACTCTCTGCTGCCCAGGTGGATCCGGAGAGGTCCCACTGGCTTCAGCCACCGTGGCCGAGAGCTGGCCAGAACAGCCCATGCTGCTGGCTCAGGATGTGCTGGACGGCTGGCATGGGCTGGCAGAGGGAAGGGTTAAGTGCAATTGGGAGGTTCTGACATTTTGCTAATGTGCTGTGTTAATTGATTCGCTCATTTCCATTTGTTCCTGTTAAAGAGAGACAGATGAGAGTGGTCCTGCAGTGCAGTGACTTGGCAGGGAGTGTCTCCGCTGTGTGCAGATGTGCTCCTGACTCATTTATTACCATCAGGCCTCCAAGCTACCAGCGAGCCCCAGCATCGCGTGCGGCTGCTTTCTCCAGGACCAACAAGAGCAAAGCAGCGAACCCCAGACACCCCTCCCGGGGCATCCAGGCCACGTGCAGCCTGCACAGAGCCAACTCGGACGGGGAAGAAGCTGCTGCCTTTGGGAGGAGACAGAAAGCCAGATGAAGCAGCCTGTTTGGAAAACACATGGCCCGGGAAAGAGCTGGACTGCCTTCAGTCAGTGAGGCCCTAAGAGAAATGTCAGCCATTTCCATGCCAGCAGCTTTTGATGTAGAGCAATTACAGGTACCAGGAGACTTTGGTAAGGAGCCTGTGGCCAGCCCAGGTGTCCCAGCTCCAGCATCGTGCCAGCTCGGTGTGCTACATGAGCTGCAGGACTGATACTATCACTCTAGAGGTAAGAGGTGGAGGCCAGGCTCAGGCAGATCATAGAATCATCCAGGCCAAAAGGGACCTCCAAAGGTCATCTAGTCCCACCTCCTCGCAGTCGCAGGGACACTCCCAACTAGCCCAGGTTGCCCAGGACCTCATCCAGCCTCACCTGGAATATCTCCAGGGGAGGGGCCTCAACCACCTCCCTGGGCAACCTGGTCCAGTGTTCCACCACCCTCAGAGGAAAGAACTTGTTCCTAATATCCAATCTAAATCTGCTCTTCTCCAACTTCAAGCCATTGCCCCTCATCCTATCACTGCAGGCCTTTGGAAACAGACTCTCCCCAGCCTTCCTGCAGCCCCTTCAGGTACTGGAAGGCTGGTCCTAGGTCTCCTCAGAGCCTCTTCTCCAGGCTGAACAACCCCATCTCCCTCAGCCTGTCCTTGGAGCAGAGGTGATCCAGCCCCCTGAGCATCTTCGTGGCCCTCCTCTGGACCCGCTCCATCAGGTCCGTGTCCTTCCTACACTGAGGGCTCCAGCCCTGCACACAGTGCTCCAGGTGGGGTCTCACCAGAGCAGATGTGCAGCTTTGCCAGAGTTGTATGGAGAACAGGACTCTTCTCTCTGTGATGGCCATGGCCCTGGGCAGAGCCTCCCACCACACAGCACGTCAGGGCATGAAGGACCACAGGCAGCAGCAGTCCCTGGCAGGAGCTGGGGTCATTCCTGCCCTTGTTCTTTCCCGCAGTCCTGGAAATGGGGGTCCCGCTGGCAATAAATTCATGCCCTGCACTCCTGCTTGCCAGACCACTCTGGTGCAGGCAGCGGTTTCATGCCCAGAGACTTTTCCCACATCTGCAGGACCTGCCTACCCAAGATGTGATGACCAGTGATACCCAAGTCACTAAAACACTTGTTTTCTCTGTTGAAAAATACAATTATGACAAAAAAAAAAATGAAATTGCTGCAGAGGAAGAGCTCATTTTCAGTCAAAATGCTTATTAAAAAAGTATTTCTCTGAATCTTTTTGCTGCCTAAAGAAAAATCTCTCAATCCAAGTGTCACTGCTTGCTTAAAGTTTTCTGTAGAAGAAAGGTCTCTTCCAGGCAGCCTCCAAAGGGACAAGTCTGCCTGTCCCCAACAAGAACAGCACCGAGTCTGTCTGTGGCAGGGAGCGAGGGTGGCAGCAAGGACTGCAGAATGTCGGTCTGTCTGTGCCCACAGAAGAAGGGATGGGTCCCCTCAGAGGCTGGTATCTGCTTACCAGAGGCTGTCGGTCACGGTTGGTTACTCCCACCTCTGCCCATGGTGTGCCACGTTTGCATGGCTGCTGGTGCCAGAGCACAGATGGGAACTTGCCCTTCTCTTCACCCCCCATCCATTCTCCCATGGGATACAGGGGGCAGCCCCAGCTACTGTCTCTACCTGGGGAAGAGGATGCACAGAGGGGCTGGGCTCCTAAAACCCTTCCCATCACAAACTGACCCCCTTTGCTTTTCTGCTTTTGTGTCTTCATGGGAAGGTGTGTGCACGTGTGGGGTTGATCTTGCATGTATGTTTGCATGTCCATGTCGATCTGCATCTCCTGTGCATGTCAGCAGAGGCATGTTGATGTGCTGGGGTTGTACAAAGCCAGAGGATCTTCATCCAGGTGTGAAGATCTTGACCAGAGTAATCTGGAGAGGCTCCAGCAAGCAAATGCCTCATAAGGTTTGCCTGTATTTCAGGAAATGTTAATAATTTACGTCCCCCAAGTCCCTGGTGCTTCTGCATCTTTACCCTGTGGCCATGTCTCTGTACCAGGGAGCCGATTACAGACAGTAGCACTGCTGCAGAAACCATGGATCAGGCAGCTAATGCAAAGAAAAGAAGAGAAAATAGATGCTCAGAGTTGATTTTGTCCTCAGGGAGGAAAGAAGAAAGCACAGAGACAAACTGTGCTGAAGCATCGCTCTGGGGAAGGACAGCAGGCCGTGGAAAGACATGGATCCAGGTCAGACCAGTGATGGTCAGATGGCTCAGGGTATAGCATGGGGGCAAGTGTGGGGGGTTAGAGAGTGGAAGAAGCTGCCCAAATCGAATGGCTGTCAGTGCATAGGGCTAGTACCCCCAGCCTCTTTCTGCATCTCGGCTGATGGGTGGGAATATGTGTGGAGAGTATGTGAGAGCTCATGTCTGTGGGAAATCTGCTCCAGATTTGCCCTGCTCCAGGGCTCTTAAGGCCACTAATCCCTGAGCTGTTCCCAGGTCCTGTCCAGATGAGCTCAGAGACCCCTGTTCTCTTCTCGACTGCTTGCTGTGGTGAATGTCCTTCCTCTGGGGTGAAGGCTGGAGAGCAGCTGGCAGCCAAGATTCTGCATGCAGAGGAGAGGGGAGGGCTCCAGCTCACCAGGGCAGAGAAGCTGAAATGCACCAGGCTTTTTTTCTGTATAGTTATCACTTCAGTCTGAGCCATGTGCAAGCCCTAAGGCTGTAGTAGCCTGCTCTTAGCAATGAAGGAGCAAGGATTTCTCTGGCAGAGCCCTTTATTGGCATGTGGGATGGAAGCAGGGGGCTTCTCCACTAAATGTGGGTGGCAAAAATGACAGCAGGCAATTTCCCTGCTGGCAGTGCCTGTGGCTGCATGGCCACCAAATCCAGCTGCCTTTACCCCTCCTGCTAAAACCAGCATCACTCCCGTGTCTCTGATGGCCCTTTGCTCTACAGTTGCCTTCTGCCAGCCCTTCCATCTCTGGTTATTCTCTTAGGACACCCTCGTTTTCCTCCTGGGACAGCTTTTTCTGGGCTCTTCCCTCATTTAGCATTTCTGTTCCTAAAGCTACTTGAATCCAAAACGAAGAATAATTGCCTCTTCCATTTAGCTAAAATGCAAGATTATAAACTTGCCCATCAGCTGAAGTGAGGTCAGGAACTGTCTGTAAAAGGCAGAAGGCATTTATTGCTTCCAGAAGAGCAAATTTCACTCGCTCTTGTTTCTGCTTCCCCACCCTGATGCCTCCAGTGAGATCTCACTAGAGCTGGGTGGATGCAGCAGGATAAATTTGCCAAAAGAGGAATTCATCTTCTTTCTTCCTTTTTTTTTCGGGGGTGGGGTGGGGTGGGTGGGGAGGGGGTGGAGAGGGACTAAGTATCCCCAGACAAGATTTGTACTGTACAAAACATTTCTGATTGTCCTCTGCCTGATGTACAGTGGGTCAGGGTCATCCCTTGGTAGCATATCTGTTCCTGGTTGGAACAGGGCAACTCTGTTTGTAAACCAGGGCTTCAGAGGCTCTGTGGGGCTGTGTGACACGGCGAAGACTCCACCATAAGGACATCTTGCTGGAGAATAAATTTCAGTTGAGATTCACTTCTGATGACAAGAACCAGTGCTCCCAGAGAGGTCGACTGCGAAAAGCCTGTTGCTTTCTCTCACATGAGGCTGGATGGTAAAAATTTACTCATTTTGAAAGAAAAGAAATATATAGATGCATGTATTTATTTATTATTTTTGGTCAGAATTTTTCATGAAATTAAATGCAGCTTTTGGGGGTTATGCTTTTTCCCATCCCACCTCAAACCTTCTCCCTTTCCATCCCTTCTTCTGCCCCAAGAAAAGATGAAGAGGGATGCAGTGACAGCAAACTGCCAGACTGATTTTCATCCTCGTTTTTCGGAGGAAAACTGTAATCACTCCATCTGAGAGGAGGAGAGGGTGTAATATTCCACTGCTGGACTGAAAACATTTCACGCTCTCTAACAAGTTGAGATGGAAAAAGTTGGTCGTCTTGACTTTGATTGCCTAGTAGGTGTCACTTAAATGATGTGACAGGCGGAAGTAGACTCCTCTTCCCTCAAATCCACCCACAGAGAGTGGTCCCCTGTGCCACGCATCCCAGGAGGAACAACTCGCACTTGGGCAGCACAGCCCTGTGCCTGTCTTTTGGAACACAGGGATATTCATGATGTGGAAAGGGACTCTTGCTTATATCCCCCGGGGCAAACAACTCCGTAAAACCACTTGCTTGCCACAATGGGGGTGTCCGGTTACTTCCCAGCCAGGCATCAAAACTATATGGGTCTAAACTTCTTTGGGAGATTCTAGGGAAAATCCTCTAGTTTGATTTTCTGAGAATGAGTGAAACTGCAAAGGTAGCTGCAGTAGGGAAGGAAAGATGCCCAGCACCACTCAGAATTGTCCCTTCACTGCAGGAGGGGGATGTCATCAGCTCCTGTGCCCAGCCAAGGAGCTGTGAAGGGAGGATGCTATGGACCCAACATCCCTGCAAGTTCCTGCCCCCACCATCCTTCAGGTTGGGCTACATCAGGCTCTGGGTTCATGCTCAGTGCTGCTGCCCACCCAACCGCCACCCCTCCTCCCCTGCACCCATCTCTGCAGCAGTGACCAAGTCCAAGCCCAGGAGGTCGGCCCCAACAAGTGCATCTCTGCTCTTTGTCTGTCACCATCACGCCGAGGTCAGATGATTCGCATGATTCATGTGGCATGACTCTGTATACGCCTGCTTCAGCATCGTAAGATGCCAGTTGCCATGGCAACACAATACAACACATCCTGGCACTGCTTGGGTGAAGTTTTCCAAGCTGGCAGGGTGGGGAAGTCGTCCTCTCCCCTCCTTTCCGAGGAAGCTCGTCATTCAGGCAGGGACACAGTGGGAGATGCATTAATGAAAACCTCCCGCTGCTGACATCCTCCTCTCTTCACCAGGCATCACCTGCCGGCCGCATCCTGCCTGTCCCTGGCAGCTGTGTGAATCCAGCTGAGGTCTCTTTCCCCTCCACCGCTGCTGGTGAGAGCAGAGCTTGGCCCTGCCGACAGCATCCCCACAGTTTGTGCTGCTGGAATCTTTGTCTTGTCTAATCCAGGCAGCCTGGGGAAACTGTGCCCCAAATGGCCTCCCAGAGCTGAATTGCTGCTGGGGAACAGTATTTTCATGATGTTTTGTTCCTTGCTGACCCCAGACCTTGGGTCTGGTAGGCATGGAGAGCCTGACACTCACCAAGACCTGAACCTGTGTGCTACATGCCAGTGAGTCCCTGATTCCGGGCTCCTCAGTGCTGTCATTTCCCATGGAAAAAGCCTGGCTTTCATGCCAGTGCTGCCTGGGACTGATTTGGGAAACTGGCCATTTCGTAGGAAGGGATGGTCATCTTCACTCCAGCTGTGAGTACAGCAGATAGATGAGCCCGACTTCCAGCATCTCCTTTGAGACTTAAGGCAGGCTGTTGGAATTCTGTGGGGCACTGCACATGCTGGGGCAGGAGCAACAGCGATAGATGAGGAAAGATTCAGGAGTGCTGTCATTCCCTCTAACTCTTTTTCAATTTTCCTGGCCTGTAATTTTTAATTTTGGGATCGTAAAACTGGGGAAAGCTCCTGGATCAACTCTTCATGGGGATGGTGTTAACACAAAGATACTGGTGGCCATGCATCAGGCTGAGGACTTGGCCCTCACTCAGTAACTCCAGAAGGGAAAACTCTTTCATTATCCCCAGGCATGAAGGTCACTCCAGGAGGAACCTGTCTCTCTGCCTGGCTCTGGCATTTTATGGTGTGTTCACAGCTATAAAGTGAGACAAGACAGGAGAGACATAGGCAGAGACCTCCACCGTGGGAGGTCCTGCAGCCATGCAATGTGGGACCAGGAGGTCACAGAGGGTCAACGGCCACAAGACCTTGGAGAAAACTCCTCTCTGAGAGGTACATAAAACAGGTAGAAGGTGTCTCTCACACTTAACATGGCTTCCTCATCCCTCGAGCCACAGGACAAAAGCAAGGAGGTGGGACAAGAGGGCAGTGACTGGAGTTTGGGTGAATTGCAGCACTGGACTGAAGCTCATCACTGTCTGAGTGTACAGTCAACTGACTGCCCAGATTGCAGACGTCTGTGTGGCCATATCTCTGTGGGGTGGGAATGTCCAACCAACTGAAATGAAGGTCTCTCCAAGCACTCACCCCCTGCTCACATTCCCCACCCCTTCCCTAAGAGACACAAGTCCTAAGAAGAGGACACCCCACAGCACCTTTCAGGACAAGCCAGGTGCTTGGGCTGCCTGAGGCTGTCAGAGCAGAAGGAAAACTGCAATCAGTTCCTTTGAATCATACAATGAATCATAGAATCATAGAATCAATGATTTGCATTGGAAGAGACCTTAAAGACCATCCAGTTCCAGTCCCCTAGCCTGGGCAGGAACATCTCTCAACAGATCAGGTTGCTCCATGCCCCATCCAACCTGGCCTTGAACCCCTTCAGGGATGGGGCAGCCACAGCTGCTCTGGGCAACCTGTTCCTTTGCTGTTCTCCTTCTCTTCCGCCGCTTGTCCCAAAGGGCAGAATGGCAGAGATGGGGAGATATCTGTGCCTGTCCCTGCCAAGTTCTCCACTCCTGGAGAAGAGGCTCCACAGCAGGCAGCTGCCTAAATTGCTTTCAGCATGGTGGGGACAGCTCTGCCAGGAACTGATGAGGACAAAACCGGTGGGAAGCCTTAGTGTCTGCCCACCTTCTGCCCACTGGCACAGGGATGCACAGGCAGCCACCAGCCCAGGCAGGGGGGAACTTCACCCAGGAGAGATGAGACACTGGGGACAATGCCTGAGCACTACAAAGAAATGCTGTCTCTCATCCTGCCTTCTACAAAGCCACTCTAAACACTGCCTATCCCTGGAGAATAATTTCCTTGGTCTCCATCTCTCCTCCCAGGCAGAGGAAGGCTGGGCAGGTCTGGGGAGCCTGGCAGATAGTCCTGACCCAGGTGGAGGCTGGGGCATCAGCTCTGGCAGCAGTCACTGTGTTCCTGCCACGTCGCTGGCCTCCTGGGAGAGAAGGTTAGTGGGCAACATCTATTTATAGATCCCTCTGAGCAGAGCAATCATTTCCCCAGAGTCAAGAGCAACAGAAAATGCCAAATATATGGAGGATGAGCAGCTGTTCCTGCAGCCTCTCCACTGAGTGCTGGTGGGGTTCATGGGTCCTGTTCTAGAACCTTTCGTGTGGGGTGCTGGGAAACACACCAGCCAGTCAGGGTGATGTAGGGACCAGGCAGATGCGTCTGCTGGGCACCTGACCTGAGGAGACGGCTTGTGACCCCAACCCATCTCCATATCCTCTGTGACTGCACCGCCCTGCTCCGAAACCTGCCCTTCCATGGGATCAACACCCCTGTCTCTTCTCATGGCATATGGTTGGCCCCACAGCACCCCAGGCAGAGACCTGGCAGGGACCTGAGCATGGATTCAGCTCTCATCCTATCAGGAGACAACCCTGACCATCAGAGGTGTCAACAGCAGGATTCAGTGGTGACGCCTGGCTCCCAGGGTTCTCACGGTGCTGGTGCTGCTATGGGTCTTGGCAAAGATGCCACTGAGACCCCAACCCAGATGACAGCTCTGGACCTACTGCGAGTACAGGTGCTGCTCCGCACTCACCTCCAGAGCTTCATCCCTGTGCATGAAGGGAGTGGGATGGGGACTGCTCACCCTGCTTTGAGGGAGGCAGAGGGATAAGCTTGGATGTGACTGAGCACTCAGGGGGTGTGTAGCTCTGCTGGAAGGGGCCATGCTGGCAGCCATGGGCGAGCATGTGCCACCTCCCTTGTTGACGTGCTACAGCCAGCGTGCAGGCACTGTGGCTGCCCGTGCCAGCTCCCGCAGCCGAGGAGGGAGTGAGGCTCTGCTGTCATGTGTGCCTGGCACTCCCCAGCATGGTGATGGCCTCAGCCTGCAGCTGGGACAGAGATGCCTCTGGCTGGTCCTGCTGGAGCAGCCAGGTCAAAGAAGTCCAAGATTTGCTGGGGCCAGGCACTCACAGTTCAGACCAGAGCCTGAGAGTTGGTGGAAGGATGCTTTGGAAGCCTGGTACATGGGAAACCCTGCATCAGGTTTGTACTGTGGAGCCATGGGTATCAGCCGATCCACACTCGTCAAGGAGATGACTCTCCTCTCCTTGCTCATCTCCAGAGGCATCCAGCATTTCCAGCTAGCTTCTTCCAGGAATGTTGTAGTAAAGTGAAACTCTCCTTGTCCTCAGATTTTGTGTCACTCTCTGGGGAGCCGACCTGTAGGACGCAGCCTGCAAAGTCTCACCCAACCTGCTTTACCATGCCCAGAAGATGCTGTTGGTTTCCTGAACAGAGGGATGCTCTTGCCTGCAGTGGGGCTGGTGGGATGATGGAGAGGGTCCATCTCCCCCTGGAAAAATGCCCGTACAAGGACAAACTACAGTATCCTTGCTGTAGTCACTCTGCAGGCTGGGAAAAGGGTGAAATGTAAGGAGAGGGTCCCTGCCAGGGTGCCCAAAGAGCTGTTCATCTTTGCATGGCAGCTTCCCAGCATGGGCACCACAGGGCTTACTGTGGTTCTGGTGAGTCTTTGTAGCAGGTTTCTGGGATGCAAACGGCCCTTCAGTTGCACCCCAAGGATTGTGTCTACTGGGAGAAGGTTCATGGAGGGCTCATTAGAGCAGAAAAGTGGATGCCTTTGGTGCGGGCTGGGGGCCCAGGGCTCGGCAGGCTTGGGGGGAGCTCCTCGGTTGCCCACCCGGAGGTTTCCCATGGGGCGGTTCTCACCCGCGTTGAGCAGCATCGCTGGCAGCAGCACCGTGGCCTCGCGAGGGAAGCGGCAGAGATTGAGAGCAGAGCCCTTGGCTGCTGCCACTTCACAGCACCGTCTTCATGATATGGCGTTGCCTTGACAACTGCAAAGGGTCTTTTACTGCCTGTCGGCTGCTGAGACAGAAGGGGGGGGGAGGGAGGATAAAAAAAAAAAGAGAAGTGTGGGGGGGGGAATATTAACTCCCAATTCCTCAAAGTGGTTTGCACCATGGGAGAGGGTCCAGAGCGCAGGCAAGGCTCATCCAGGCCATTCCTCAGCCCCAGCTGGCCGTGGGCATGGACTGTCCAAGAAAGGGAGCGTGGTGGCTGCTCGTGGTCCAGAGCTGGTGAATAATCGCCAGCAATGAGTGGGCTCCTGTTCCCCCTCCTTGTGCCTTCCCATGACTTTGACATCAATCAGGAGCTGTGGCCATCTCGTGGCTTGGCATGGCCTCAGACCGGTGCCTGAGATCAGCTGGGTTTGTCAGTTTGATCAATCTCCCTGCCCTGTGATTAGGAACTCATGTTGTCCCCCTGACTTTGACACCCAGCATGCTTGCCTTGCTCGTGGTTTTTCCCAGACCCTGGAATGGTCCTTCCTCACCTCTGCAAATGGCCCAGATGCTTCCCCATTCCCAGGTGTAGGAATGGGGCTGCTCCACAATGCTGGTTCCACACCCAGGACCTGTTGGGAAAGAAGATGGAGGAAATTTGGTTCAGGTGGGTCAAAAAAGTGACAATAGGAATGGACACAACTGGGATTTGTCCCCCATACCTGTTTTGTGGGCAATGTGAACCATGCCTGACGTGTGTGGTCCCCAGTTCCATAGGCATGAATGGCACTGTCCATGCCACCCTTGGTCTGAAATGCTGGGCCAGAACCTCAGCTCCTGCCAAAAATAACCCCAAAATGTGTCATCTACTGCCAAGCTCACAGCCACTTTGTGAGGAACTGGGCAAATCCTGAGCACTGGAGGGGATGGACAGGGAGACAAATAATTGCAGGCAGAAGGAGGAAAAAGTCCTTGGTGGTGTAGGGTGTAGACCTTGGATGATTTCAGTCAGCTCTGCTGGAATTAGATGTCCCATGCCGGAGGGGCAGTAGCAATAAATAGTTGCTGGGAGAACAGGCTCATTTGACCTACTTTGGAGATCCATGGGCTGAAGGGCACCCCACCAGCCATACCTCCATGGACTGAAGGCTGTCTAGACACAGAGCACCAGGGCAGATGTCTGAGTGCAGTCAGATGAACCCGACACTGCCGACCTGCCCCAGGCTGTTCAGGACGGCAGAGGCAGGATTCAGATCCCAAACGGATGTCCCCTGGACAACCAGCCCTTGTTCTGCCACCACCCCCAACTGCCAGGGCTGAGCATGCAGCACTGCGGCGCTGTGTGGTGGGCAAGCAGATGAGCCCGGGGGGTAAATTGACTAGACAGTGGCTGGGGACCAACCGTGACTGTAGCTGGGGCTGGGCTGTGGAGAGTCACTGGTTGGGTCACTCCCTGAGGTTTGCTGTAGGGGGTTTGAGTCAACACCCTTGTGAATGGGAGCAGGAGCCATGTTCATGATGTTCACATCACAGCCAGTGGCCTGAGTGCCCCAGGGCTCTCAGCAACACGATCTGGTCTGGATGAGCTGTCTCTCCTCAGATTATGCTGCTCTGGAGCCCATTTGAGTATCCACAGCTGCCCTGTTCCATCCCTTCCCTAATTTATATGGGCACCCATACCCACAAGCCTGGTGGCATCATATCACATGTGAGGGAAAGGCATGTGAGTCCAGTCAGGTAGTATGGGATGTGCCAACACAGACAGGCATCCTTTGACATCCTGACCCCATTGCAGAGCCTTGAGAGGCCAGAGATCATCCAGTCCAACTTCCCCCATTAAAGCAGGATTGCCCAGAACACATCACTCAGGACTGCATTCAGGCTTTAAGATCTCCAGAGGAGGGGACTCCACACCCTCCGAGGGCTCTGACACCCTCACCAGGAAGAAGTTTTTTCTCATATTGGGTCATATTGAACTTTCTGTGTTCCTGATTGTGCCTGTTGCCCCTCATCCAGGGACAGACCACTCACGCCTCAGGAACTTTCCCTGGAGGAAGCTCTTGCAAGCAAACAGCTTTTCCAGAAAGATTCATCTGTCTTTGCAGCCTAGGAGCACGCACAAATCCTACTGAAACTGCCATCCTGACCAGAGAAGAGTCTCTGCTTTCTGGGGTCATTGGACAGAAAAGATGCACTAAACCAGGCCTTAAACACAACATCGTTTTGAAGGACCCATGAACCCTGGGATGGTGGAGGCAGATTCATATGGCCCCAGTGAACTCTGCAGGTTTCCCAGCCAGGTTACATCCTCCGAGTCCTGGCCACATATGGAACATGATAAAATTCATGTGAGCTGCAGGACATTCTGGCCGAGATATTAGGAAGAACTTCTTTGCTGTGATGGTGGTGAGACCCTGAAACAGGTTTCCCAGAGAAGCTGTGGCTGCCCCATCCCTGGAGGGATTCAAGGCCAGGCTGGATGGGGCTTGGAGCAACCTGGTGTGGTGGGAGGTGTCCCTGCCCAGGACAGGGGGTTGGAACTTGATGATCTTTAAGGTCCCTTCCAACTCTAGTGGTCCTATGATTCTATGTATGCAAAGGAGCCCCAGTCTGCCCTGCCCCACAACCCCCCCAGCACCCCTCTGGATCCTGCAGAGGCTCTTTCTGGCCCTGGACATCGTGTAGTGGGGGGTTCTGGTTTTGAAGGGTTAAAAACGTGCTGTAGCGTGACAAAGTGCCAGGGTTCCTGGTGGCTCCTGTGGATGCTGGCAGCTCTCCAGCTGCTTGGCCACCTGTGGCAGCTGCTGCTTTCTTCAGATGCTGCTGCTATTGCTTTTAAATTGATGATGCAATTGGGCCTTATTTAAAGCAGCAGCTCTTTCCCTTCCAATACTGCTCCATGATGGATATTGCCTCTACTTCTCTCCCTCTCTTTCTCTACCTCTTCATCCGGACGCTGAAGTGCCCAGGGATGCGTGTGGAATGACTTTCTACCCATTGTCAAACACTTACAGTATCCCATAAATAATCTAATACTTGTTTGGTCTAAATGTAATTAAGATCCTTACTCTATGCTTGGCGACACTGACCGGCCATAGCGCCAGTGATTTATTGTGTTGTATTGTTTAGGGCTTTAATTGCATGCTGTAGTTTGGCACTCCACTGACAGCTTCTCCCAGGAATGATATGTTTACGCTGCAGAGGAGTTTGGGTGATAACTGTGTAAAGCAGTTTAATAACAAAGAACAGACTTCTAATATGGAGACCTGTTGAAGGTGTTGCTTTAGGAGGCTGATTCCAAGAGCGGAGCAGGAAGTTCCCCGGAGAAAATCAGCTTCTTTTCACGCACATAATATTTGCAAGCTGCTTGCGATTGTAGTGATTGTTACGGAAAATTATGTGAGAGTTACATTTTCCTTCAAACAATTTAACTCTCTGGATCCTGTGGGTATTTAGCGTGGGCTCTTTGAGCTGTGCTGGCCACATGGCAATCAGTCACGTTAAATCACATGGCTCTGCTGCCAGGGCTGGATTGGAGAATGCAACGGTACTTACTGTGAATATTCATGAAGGCAAATTAGAAATTCAGTCCTCCTGAGCATGTCTGAATGTAAGTTTTGTGCCAGGAAGCCAGCATGGCACATACGTCGAGGTGGCACAGGCAAACCCACCCAAGGTGAAGCCCCAGCACCCCCAGAGGCACCATAGTGGTCCCTGGCCAGTACTACCCACCCGGGCTCCTTGCTCAGAGTGGTGGCATCAGTGTACGTGTCCCCACCTCCTCATCCACACACAGGTTGTTCAGTCTGCCCATTTGCAGCAGAGCAAGGCATCACGGAGCTCAGCCGGGGAAAGCCTGGGGTGTCCTCAGCCTCGCAGCTTCCCTCCCCTCCCTCTTGCATCCTCAGCACCTCCCTCCCATCACCAGCTCTCCCTTATCGACACTCGCTGCTTCCAAATTAGGACAGATGCTATCCTCCTCTCTGCTGGGCTGCTCTCATCTCTGCCAGGCGCTGCTTCCACAGGGCTGGTGAAAAGCAAGCCGGCTTCTCCTAGTCTTTTCAGATAAGCAGGATTAAAATCCGTGCTTATTCCTTCCCTACCTGAGCAAGGGCAGGAGGGACGGAAGCAGGGGGGTCCTTATCTTCTTCTTATCTCCAGTGCAGCTGCTTGTCTCTGGTTGTGGAGGAGAGATGCCCCCAGACCCTGCTCACACAGACACATGTCTCTTCCCGTGCCTGACAATGACCCTCCTTGTACGAGCAGGGGCCTCGCTCCCTAACACCGGTTTCTTTTTAACTGTTGCTGAGGCCTCTAGGGAAAACCTTCAGATACCTGATTGCGACAGATACCAAGGGAAAACCACAGCAACCCTGATCCTTTTCCCTCACGTACACACAAACAGATATGCTCAAAACCACCTGAAAACCACAACGCACGCTGCTCTTGCAGCTCTGTCCGCTTCTCTCTCTTACAGGTAAACGTCTGTTATTCCTCGTGATTTCGAGTCAACCCCAGAGGGATTGTTTTGTCCAGAGGTTTTTTCTTTCATGTCTTTCTCTCAGCTGAGCCAGGATGGTCCAGCATCCACCTGGCCAGGGCATAGTGCAGCAGCTCTATGAGAGGTGAGATTTAGATTAGATCTTAGGAAGAAATTCTTTGGTGTGAGGGTGGTGAGACCCTGGCCCAGGTTGCCCAGAGAAGCTGTGGCTGCCCCATCCCTGGAGGGGTTCAAGGCCAGGCTGGATGGGGCCTGGAGCAACCTGATATGGTGGGAGGTGTCCCTGCCCAGGGCAGGGGGGTTGGAATTTGATGATCTTTAAGGTCGCTTCCAACTCTAACGATTCCATGATTCTATGATTCTATATCCTTAGCTACCCACATCTGGTGTCAGAACCCTTTCAGGATGGGAAAGTGTCTCCAGACACACACAAAAAAATCTTTCCAAAGGTTCAGGGCACCTCATCAGAAAACAAAACTTGTGCCCATCAATGTGTGGATGGGGCAGCACGGCTCTGCCCATCTCGATGGGAGATGCTGCTGCTTCACATCCTCATCCCAGCTCCTCAGCCACTCCTGGGACTGCCCCTTCCCACACCCTCCCACTGGGTACACCCAGCTCTTCGCTTTCCAACTGAAATCAAAGCAGGGCTTTTCCTTCCCTTGCTGACCTCCTGGCTTTGACCTGGCCCTTTACCTGAACTGAATTGAGCTGAAGCAAAGTTATTTGGCACCTGCAGGGCTGTTGACCAGTTGCAGAGCACCTTTAATTATCCCACACTTGTACTTGTGCTGAAAATATCGAGTGTGCTGTGCAGAGCCTCTCAGCCAAAAGGGGTAAAAGCTATGACCTCCTTCGTAAAATATAGTCAGATTTAGTGAAGGAAAGTGCTGTGCAAGAACTAGAATAGTGTATATGTCATAATACACATAGTATGTAATTTTTATATATAATATATAAATATATATATTATTATATGCAAGTATTTATATATCATAATGAAGGGCACACACGGACCCCAGCAAGGGGATCAGTGTTCAGATTCCCTCGAGGCATGTGAATCTTGGCCAGACCTCAGCTGTGCCCGGGAGACAAGGAGGTGTCAGGGCTGAGCAATGCCCTGGTGCTTGTGAAAGGAGCTGGGCTGTCATCTCTCCAGCCTTCAGAATGACAAGTTCACAGCTGCAAGTTTGCAATGAACTCATTAGCTCAGAAGTTCTAGGTCCTGGAACGGGCCCTCTCTGGGGGAGGCTGAACATCCACCAGAGCCCTGTGGCTTTGGGCCATGCCCAGACCTCAGCAGCATGTAACTGCCTTGTCTTGTCCATCATCCATTACATGGTGCAAAGGGACGGAGAAGGTCAAACAGCACAGCAGGTGGAAACTGCACCCTGGAGCCTGGACAGACTGGGGGAGGTGGTCCGCAAAGACCACCAGCTCTCACTCCCAGACGCCCATGGGATATCTGAACCTTTCACTGAAGTAGAGCAAGGAAAGATCCAGGGATCTGGGATGTCTCAACATCCATTTGATTCTCCATTTTTCACATCTCCAGTCCCAGCTCAGAGCACCACACAGTGTGCCTGGCACCGTTCAGGGATGGACAGGATGTGCCAGAACTGGTGCTGTGCACCCCAAGGCAGTGGAGCAGAGATGGGACCCCAGAGACGCTAGAGCAGAGACCTTTGGAGACAGATCTGGGGTCAGTGCAGAAGCACTGCTGGAATCTCCATGGGCCTGTGCCCTGGAAGGGTGGTAACTCTGACTGGGAAACACAAGGAGGGAAGGAGCTGAGAGAGGAGGAAGGTCAGGCTGACCCCATCGCTGTTGTGACACTGCATCCACAACATCCCTTACCCCAGGGTCGGGAAGGCTTTGGGTTTGCTTTCAGATGCTTTTTAAAAACCAAATTTTGGCCCTTTGGTTGACACATGCACTTGCACACATACACCTTCACATGCATGAACACTTATTATGCACAAATATGTTCATGTGGGAAGACACTCTTGTGCACCCACATGTTAAATTCTGATGTGTCAGACATTCCTGATGCCTGGGACCTGGGTAAGGAGCTCTGAGCTCCACCACCAGCCCAGATCCTCCTGTCCTCACACCTGGGCTCTGTTTCTCCCCTCTCCCTCCCTATCGCACACGTTAAGGGATTACACTATGATCTTTTCAATCTCTCTGTCAATAGATTTCTTTTTTTCTTTTTTTTTTTTTTTTTGCCAGCCGATTTTTTTCCAGCTCGAGCTCTTTCACTTCATTAATGCGCCCAGAAAGGAAGAGCAGCTGCCTGCATTGTCTGTCTATGAAAATTTCTTGCGCTGCTGGATTTGTAAAACAACTGATTAAAGACAATGCAATTAATTATTCCTTGATGAAATAGTGGAAATTATACTGAAAAATGAAAAAATTTAGCAGTGGAACATTAAATCCCCATAATTATGTCATTCCTACAAAAGGGGTGGGGAGGTGAAGTATAAAAATAAAATCCATCCGCAGTCTCTGTGCTGGTATCTTGCTGGGTGCTGCGGGACATGGTGCTCTCAGGCCACTTCTTGTCTTGGACCTCTGCCCCACAGGCTCCCCTGGATACCCCGTGGAGACCCTCTGTGCGGGCAAGAAGCACAAGCCAGGGGTGGCCAGTCCCTGCTGAGCCCTTACACGTTGGTCCAAGCCCTGTCCTGTGCCACAGGCTGGGTGTGAGCATCCAGCTGTGCTTACAGCATCCTCTGTCACTCAGCCCCCAGGGTGCGGCGAGGGGAAATGCCCACACCCTGGCACCACCACCACCACCCACCCCTGCCGGGACAGCCCTGGAAACTTTGAGGTTCCCTTGGAGAGGAAGCTGTGGCCCAACCTTCCTCATCCCCACCCTGGCTCCTCGCAGAGAGGATGAGGCTCCAGCTCCAGCTGCTCCTGGGAGGACGTGGGCAGCATCAAGTGCAGCTGCAGGGACCCCAGATGTGCTGCCAGGATCTGCCCAGTCCCCTTGCACTGTCTGTACCTCAGCCCCTGGGGTGTTCCCCAAGCCAGGCTCTTGGAGTTGTCCCCTCTGTGTGCCCCTAGCGCGATCTTGATCCACCCACTTCCTCCAGCATCCTCTGCCCCATGCTTTCCTCTGGCTGTCTCTTGCCTGTCATCACTCTGCAGGAAGTCTCCGTTCTCACCACGAATCCCCAGCTCCTTTTCCTCTTCTTCAGCTGTGGATCTTCCTGCCACCAGCTCTCTGCCTTCCCTGGTCCTGCTCCACACTTTTCCCCATCATCTCCTGCTGTCAGCATCCCTGCCAGAACCACAAACCTGGGTACTATTCCGTGGTCCCCCAAAGCACCCACACTGCCTCTTTTCACCCTGTCTCGTGTGAGTGCATGTACCGCTGCGTGTACTGGTGTGCGTGTGTGTGTGCCGGTGCCTGCACACTGTCGGCACAGGGAGAATCCCCCCACGGGAGGAGGGATGTAATGCTGAATCACAGCCCCAGTGCAGTGAGCACGGGAGGCAGGGGGAGCGCGTTGCATGGGGAGAGGATATGCCTCCTCCACACTCGCAGCTGGGGACTGTTGATTTTATTTATTTATTCTATTCTGAGATTTATCAAACGTGGGACTGGAGCCTTCCCAAGCCTGGTGTGCGTGGAACGAATCCAGGCCCCACATACCACCTGCTGAAATGTAATTACCAGATGCGTTAAATGAATAAATCTTCCGGGCACCGTTTTCTGCTAGTGCTGTTAAACCCATGGGGAAAGTCTCCGACTCTGATCTGAGCTGCCTGTGCCACCTCCGTCACTCTCAGCCCCCTGCATACCCCAGACACAGGGTCTGGGACCTGGACAGGTCTGCGCCAAGATCCCCCAGGGCCTCACCTCTGGGTCATCACCATCAGGAACCATTTGGAACCAGCTTTATGTCCCTCGATCCTTCTCAGCGTGAGGGGAAGACCTGTAACGGGGACCCTGCCCGTAGCGTGGGTGCTGTAGCTCCAGGAGGAGTAAAGTGTACAGATTTTTATGGCAGGAAGCAGAGAGGGCTGCAGGGATTTAAGAAGGGACAGGGTCCCTGTGGGATGTCAGGCAAAAGGCAGGCAAGGGGTCACCAGAGGGATGCCCCATTTAAAGCTTTGGTGGGCAAAGAAGGGTGTTGGGGCCTGGGAGTGGGAAAAGGTCTCCACCTCAACCTTGGAGACCAGACACCCTCATCCAAGCATCAGGAGCGGGTCCTGGGTGGAGGATCCCTGCAGGCTGGTTTATGCCTCTTTCTTTAGGAAACACATCCAAGCAGGCTGTTTGTGCACTTTTGTGAGAGGACACTTATTTTCCCCTTTATTTTTATTTCATCCTTTACACCTCTCCACTGAGGTACTTTTGGTGGGGCTGGTTGGAGTCTGCAGATGTAACTCACACAAAAGAGAGTTTAGTCTCCAAAACAGTCTTGAACTCAGCCATACCCAGGCTTGTATTCTCATATTTCTGCTTGCTCATCTTTTGAGGGGGTTCTAGGGCAGGCTTTGCTTTCTATTTATCAATGTATTTCAGAAAGGTCTGCTCCTTCTGTGAGCAGAAACTCCCCTCTTTTCAGAGCTTTTAGCTAGAAACAAAGCATGAAAAGTTCAATCATGTGCTGATTAATATTTTTCTAATTCCAGTGTAAAAAAAAATAAAAGGCATTGATGGGTATATAGGCTTAAGGAGCCTGGGTGTTGGGGACAGCTCGTAAAAATTGTTTTGCACCCATTTTCTGACCATTTCTACTAATCACATACCATGAAATGAACAGTTTGCAAACACCCCATGGGCTGAAATTTGTTTGCATAAGCTATTCAGTGAACACTTGCAGATAACAAATTCATTTGCAGAAATCAGGATCAGCTTCTCAGCAACTCGCAAATGGGAAATAAAAAAAAACACCAAAAAACCAGCCTTCAATGAATCATGCAGAAGGAGCTTCTTCCTGCAGGACTAGAGTCATCTTTCCAGTGATGCAGCTGTTTTTGGTGGTGGTGCAGAAGGGCTGCATTACTTTCTGGCACAATCAGAAAGAGCCAGGATCATTTGTGGTAAAGAATTTGTGGTGATTTTATATAAAAAAAAACCCACCACGGGCTGTGTCAGAGGCTTTCTGAGGAGAAGGGTAGGGATTTCAGAATCATGGATCCAAACTGGGTCTACAGGAGAGGTGCAGAGCTCCCAGGGAGACTGTACACAGTACCTAGAGGGATTAGGTTGTAAACGAGACCTTTACAACACAGTTCTCATTTGGTTTTTAAATAGAGCAGAATTATTGGAAATTTGACTTTTTTTTCGGTGCTGACAGCTGGTAAATCCAGCCACGGGTCCTGCTGAATGGGACTCTCTTTTGTGTTGTCTCCCCAGGGAACAGAGAAGCCAGAGGAGACCCTTAGCATGGGTGGGATGAGTAAGGCATTGAAGGTACCCCTCCAACCAGGGAAACTGTATTGGATGGTGCTGGCATCTCTGTTCCTGCAGTTTCCTCGTGCTTCCCCAGGTATCCCTGCTCCAGGACCTGTTCTGCAGTTTCTATTATTTAAGAGTGAAAAGTACAATTGGACTAGCAGAGTGTGCAGCTATCCCAAAGCAGACAAATTGAATACAAAGAAAAGTCAAGTTTCCAATTGTCATTTTTCCTTTTTAAAAAAGAAGAGATATTTTTCCCCTCCAGAGAAGAAAATTTCATTTTAGACACTTTTTCAGATGGTAAATGGCATTTGATTCTTCTGCTAAGCCTCCAATACCAAGAAGGTTGTGCTGATACCCAGACTACCACAGCTTTAAAGGAGTGCAGAGAATGACCCACCCCAGCTATTGGGTCCCATCTCTCTCATGGCACTCACATTGCTGGTGACATGTCCTGCTTCACACAGCCTGGTCTGGTGGCATTGGGAAGGGTTGTGTCCTCTGCTGTGATGAATGCTTATCTGCAGGAACTGGAGAAGACCTCTCTCTGCTTAGCTCAGTCCGTCTCTGGGAAGGTCCTTGGTCTTGGCATGGCGAGGAGACAAGAGCAGCTCCCAGCTACCTGTAACAGAATCCCAGGCTCTGGGGTCAACAACAGGACAACAAGGGACCAACAGATCACAAAATCCTAGACTTGCAAGGGCTGGAAGGGACCTCTGCAGATCATCCAGTCCAATCCCCTGCCAAAGAATGATCACCCAGAGCAGGTCCCACAGGAACATGTCCAGGTGGGTTTGGATGTCTCCAGAGAAGGAGGCTCCTAATCCTCTCTGGGCAGCCTCTGCCAGGGCTCTGCCACCCTCACAGGAAAGAAGTTTTTCCTCAGGTTGAGATGGAAGTTCTCATGTTCCAGTTTGTGCCCGTTGCCCCATGTCCTGTCACTGGGCACCACTGAGAAGAGTCTGGTCCCATCCTCTTGCCCCCTGCCCTTTAGCTATTGATCAGCATTGATGAGATCCCCTGCTCTTTTGCTCTTTTCCAGCTGAACAACCTCAGACTCCTCAGCCTTTCCTCAGCAGAGAGATGTTCCAATCCCCCATCATCGTTGCAGCCTCCACCAGACTCTGCCCAGTCATTTATTGTCTTTCTTGAACTGGGGAGCCTAGAACTGGACCCAGTGCTCCAGCTGTGGCCTCTCCGGGGCAGAGGAGAGAGGGTGGATGATCTACCTGCACCTGCTGGCCACGTTCTTTTTAATATTCCCCCAGGAGACTGTTGGCCTTCTTGGGCACCAGGGTACATTGCTGGCAGATGGGCAACTTGTTGCCCACCAGGACTCTCAGGTGCCTCTCTGTAGAGCCTCTTTCCAGTAAGTCAACATGCAGCTTGTGCTGTGGGGTTATTCCTCCCCACGTGCTGAACCCTTTACATGATGATGGGGCTGGAACCAGCCAACAGACCCCAGGCACCAGGATATCCTTCCTCCTCCTCCTCTCCCTGCCTTGTCCCAGCAAGCAGGAACCCAGCCACCCACAGGGAATCCATCCCCCTCCATCACAGCAGCTCAGACTTTCCAGGAAGGAACTGAGCTCCAGGAATTAAAGGCTTTGCAGCGAGATGTTACAAAAAGGAAGAAAATGCCTTCAAATGTGCCTCCTTCATCTCTCCCAGCACTTCACCTTTCTGTCGGCTTCAGTGATTTCACAGCCTCTGGAAAAGAAGGAGAAGTAGAAGAAGGAGGTAAAAAAAAAAAAAAAAAACGGTTAGGAACTTGCTGAATAAATCATATCTGTTCCCTCCCCCACCTCCCTCCTTTCTTTTGTGCAAATCAAAGGCTGGGAGCTGCCAGGAGCTGACAACGGTGCCCCCAGCCCCCACCTCGCTGTTCCTCCCGGCCCCCATCCTCGGGAACTTTGGGGGAATACGCGGCGGTTTCAGAGGCAATCAAACTCTGACAGCCCAGCCGGAGGGACGGCGGGGGGAAGTGGGGAACAGGGAGCGGGAGCGCTTTGCTGCTGTCGCTCCTGCAGGCACTTGCTGGCTGCTCCCCGTGGGTCTTGTAGTTTGGAAACAAGGTACCAAACATGTGGGGAAGGCTGATAATCTCCAAAGTGTCTGTGATTAAGTGAAACCAGCAAATTGAGATGCTTAGACAATTAGTAATCTTGGCGTGAAAAAAACTGGAAGAATCAAAGAAGAGCGGAGGGTCTGGGGTTTATTTTTATTTGGTTTTATTTCTCTTATTCTATTCCTCCCTCCCCCCACAATCCTTCTAATTTCCTAAGCTTGTTCCAGTTAGATTTGAAGCCAGAGGGAAAGCAGGAGCACTCCCTGCCCCAAAATACTCCTGCCTAGCACCCATCTCATCTCTGGGAGCGAGGGGACAGGCACGGTCACGTTGCTGCTGCTGGCGGGGAGGGAGGTGACCCTGGGCTGCTGGCTGTGTCTGATGAGGCTGCCAGCTGCACTCCCATCGCTGCCACGCTGCTTAATTCTGCAGGGCAGGGGAGGTGGCAGTGTGCCCACGGCAGCCCACACACTAGCAGGGCTGACGAATGGTGCTCTGCCCGTGCCTGACTCCTGGGATGGCAGGATGGGCAAAGCCAACAGCATTGCAGACCCTGGACCCCACATTTCCCCCGTGCCCCCCTGCAGCCACCCCCCTGCTGCTCTCTTGCATGGATGCAAGTGGTGGCTGGGCCATTAAGGAGGTTAATCCCATACATGAGCCTTGCCCCAGATGTTGAATGCCCATGCCAGGTCTTGTCCCTGCACTGCTGTGTGCCCAGTGTCCTCATCCACTCCATAACACCCCGCTGTTGGGTCAGGATATTTCTGTACAACCCACGGTGAGCTCAGGGCATCCGTCAGTGCAGCCTGACATTGGCAAAAGCGCAGTCAGGAGCAGGGCAAGTGTATCTTTGGGCAATTCTCTTACTGTACCTGTACCCGGTATCCTTTGAAAGCTGAAGTGTCGTTTTTCAAAGTGTCTGTGTCACTGGCTCCACCCTACCCAGCTGCAATCAGTACCCCAGGTGTAGTTCCAAGCAGCTGGGCATGCTCTCTCCCCGTGATGAGCTCCCCAGCCTTGGCCAGCCCCTACCTTTTAAGGGCACAGAACCAGCACCATGCCAGACCTGGAGGGTGCAACTGATGGATGCTGCTTAGTGTAGAATCAGCTTAGTCTGCAGCCTACACACATTTGGACTGTGAGTCATCATGGGACCCATCATCTTTGTCAGGAAGTCTAGTGATAGGACGAGGGGTAACGGTTTTAAACTGGAAGAGGGGAGATTTAGATTAGATATTAGGAAGAAGTTCTTTGCTGTGAGGGTGGTGAGGCACTGGAACAGGTTGCCCAGAGAAGCTGTGGCTGCCGCATCCCTGGAGGGGTTCAAGGCCAGGCTGGATGGGGCTTGGAGCAACCTGGTGTGGTGGGAGGTGTCCCTGCCCATGGCAGGGGGTTGGAACTGCATGATCTTTAAGGTCCCTTCCAACTGTAACCATTCTATGATTCTGTGATCTCCCCTCAATAGAGACAAGGACCCTCTGGACAAATAAAAATGCTTGAGGAACTCCTGTGCTACCATGGGTGAAGACTCAGCTCCAGGGCAGTGGCTCTGTGTGTCCTATGTGGCTGTAGGTCCCTGCTACCCAGCCTCTTCCCTCCCAGCCCAGGGCTGCCTTAAAAGCTCTGGGGCTGGCTCAGGCCCCTCCACTTGACTTTCAGGTTCCCTGCTGCGTTTAATCTCCTCAGATAAAGCTTGGAAGAAGCTGTGTGTTTGAGGGACTCTCCAAAAGCTGGAGCTGCCCTGGCTTCCCAGGCTGCCCATGGGACCTGGCACCACTCATACCTGCCAACCCTGCCAAAAGCTCAAGTGAAAGGACAATATCTTGTCACGCCAAGGATGGGGAGATGACTGGGAGTTTCTTTCCCCAAACCAAAGTGTCTAATAGGGCTCTCTGGGTTCACCCCAATGTTCTAATGCCAGAACCACTGAAACACAGAGGTCATGAGCATGTGGAGAGGTGCCTGACTGGCACTTCCAGCTACTTCCAGCCACAGAAAACATACTGGAGAGCTGGGCAGCCTCACACTCTCCTCCTTACCTGTCATCGGTTTTGCCCCTTTGTCCTTTTACCCTTTATGATGTTAGATTTCCATTTTTCAAAGACAGCTCAGGCAGCCCTTTGTATACCACTTTTTGATCAAGTTTCATTTCTTTTTCTTTTGTCTCCTGTCTCTTTATTTGTTTAGAGTTTTATCTCTGGGATTCCAATTCCTCCTCAGGAGGTTGTTGCATAAGTAGCCTCCATACTGATTGCAAGGATTTTAATTTGGTAGCTTTCATCTTAAGCTGTTTCTAAGGCACTTCCTCATTTGTTGAAAATCACCCTGCCTAAAGCTTTCAAACTGTTTTTCTGGTTTCATACTTCCCAAAGGGCTGTGGGACTTAATTAGAGTCCCTGGTTCCTTTGTGGTTCAGCGACAGTTGTCTGGATTAAGTCAAGAGTTGCCACTCCACTTGTGTGCACCAGACCTCGCTTTGCAGCTCTGACATTGAGACATCTCCCATGAGATTGGGATCTCTTAACATGTGGGTAAATACGGCCGCTTGTAAATGCTCTCCTCGCAGCTCTCCGTGACCTCCTGGTGCATGGGCTGCCTGGCTGTGAGGGCCAGGGGCACACAAAACTCCAGAGGAACACAAAATCCCAGGAGACAAGGCTCTTCCAGTCAAGGTGAGGATTGAATGCCCAGCCAGCATCCAACAGGGAAAGTTTCTTTTTAGAGAATGGGGAAGTAGGTGGAAGAGAGAGCAAAGCAAAGAGCACGAGCAGAGGAGGGAGGGGAGGAAACTCAGGGTCACCCAGAGCAGGTCCCACAGCAATGTGTCCAGGTGGGTTTGAATGTCTGCAGAGAAGGAAGCTCCGCCTCATCACTGGGCAGCCTCTGCAAGGGCTCTGCCACCCTCACAAGAAAGAAGTATTTCCTCAGGTTGAGATGGAAGTTTCCATGTTCCAGTTTGTGCCAGTTGCCCCTTGCCCTGTCACTGGGCACCACTGAGAAGAGTCTGGATGATACTCTTGCCCCCTGCCCTTTAGCTATTGATCAGCATCGATGAGATGCCCTCTCAGTCTGCTCTTCTCCTGCTGAACAGCCTCAGGTTCCTCAGACTTTCCTCAGCAGAGAGATGTTCCAGTTCCTCATCATCTTTGTAGCCCCCACTGGACTCTGCCCAGTCATTTCTTGTCTTTCTTGGACTGGGGAGCCCAGAACTGGTACCAGCACTCCAGCTGTGGCCTCCCTGGGGCAGAGGAGAGGGGGTGGATGATCTCCCTACACCTTCTTGCCATGGTCTTTCTAATGTCCCTCAGGAGACCGTTGGCCTTTTTGGCCACCAGGGTACATTGCTGGCAGATGGGCAACTTGTTGCCCACCAGGACTCCCAGGTGCCTCTCTGCAGAGCTGCTTTCCTATCCCTTTCTCCTCCCTGATGGTGCCTCTGTAGTCTGGCTTTCTCCAAACTGGAAGGGAGTTGTGCTGTGAGGGTCAGTCTCAGGCCAGCTCTGTCATCCGTCGCAGTGGGGGTGTTTGCCTGAGCCCCACCTCTGTTTTACGGGATGTTATTTATGCTGATTTAATTGGTGTCAGTTTAATTGGCTCATCCAACTCCCATATGTGTTGGGAAGGGGCCAGAGAGAGCATTAAGTGATCATTACACATTACGGGTGTCTTTCTGCATATCCTCTCTGCCACTGCTTCCCCTCGCTTACATTTTAGAGAGTCAGGATGCTCTGGCATAAGGTGGGAACCTTTTTTGGGAATCATGACCATGGGAACCTTGTTGAAATCAGATAAAATGGTCACCAGGACTCCCAGGTACAACTGCAATGTATAGTGCTCCCACTTCCTACTGGTCCCCTGGGAGATTCCAGTCAGGAGCATCTCCGCAGGGAAGACCCAACAGCAGTCCCCAAGTCCTGCAGGAACTGTCATGCCTCCAATGCTGGCTGCAGTGGGTTACAAAGCCTGACATGATCCCTTCCAGTACTGCAGCTGCAGAGGCAGCAGTAGCTCAGGGAAGGATACTGGGCAGACATGGGTAATTGTGTGTCCCAAGGATTTGAGGCGAGTATCCCTGTGCAAGGTGTGCATCAGATAGGATGACCCCAGGACAGGCTTACAGAATCATAAAATGGTTAGAGTTGGAAGGGACCTCAAAGATCATCGAGTTCCAGCCCCCATGATGCCCTACACCACATAGGGATAATCAGTGTGACAGGGACTGGGACCTCATGTGAGGAGGGATATTATACACTCAGGGAGCATGAAGGGAGAGTCAAGGATCCCACATGTTCTCTGGCTTCCAGATGTACCAGCCTCAGGTTCCTTCTCACTGCTCTGCTGCCACACCTCAGCCTGGCATCACCCTGCTGTCAACCACTGCTCCTGGATGAACCTGTCCCTGTCCCAGGCAGGGTTGGTACCCTCTCCTGGGACCTTCTGAGATTGGGAGCTAGGCTAAACAACCACTTCTCTTCCCCCCTAGGGATGCTCTCGTTCCCAGGTGATCTCCTGTGCACACACACCCATGGGCTTGTGCAGATTGGGGTACCCTCCCTGCCATTCAGTCACCTTTCCCAGATCCCTGCTCTGCCACACACAGCAACAAGACTGTCTCCAAAACTCTCTTCCAGGCCAGATGTGCCCAGCGTACCCCAGAAACTGCCAGCATCCCCCGGGCAGAGCAACCCACCCATCCAGCTCCCAGCCCTGCAGAAAGCAAGTGGGAGAAATGCCCCAGCCCCACAGGCCCTAGCGCTGTGCTCAATGCCCTGCAGCAGCACAGATGTCTTCTGAGCTAAATAAGGGAATCAGACAGAGCTGTTAAGTTCTGTACCCTGCGGAGGCTGGAGGGAAGACAGTGACAATTATACACATTACAGCAGGAACTCTACTAGGCCAGGCACTGCATGGGCACCGAGGGGAGCCGCTCTGCCCTGGCAGCCTCGGGGCATTTCTACCACTTGCTCTCAGATGCCAACATTTTGTTGCTGGGCACCCGTGGGCCAGGGATTCACAAGTCCCTGAGGGGTGGTGTAGGGAGGAAACAGAAGCTTTGGGCTTCTCCTTGACCCCTGGCTTCCTTCAGGGTTTTGCTGGGACACACCATGCCTCCCCCTGCAATTTAAGGAGAGGCAGCTGGGGGCAGGATGCAGAGTCAGGGGTGACGTTCCCAAGGCTGTACAGAAGGGATCCTGCCCTGCCCACCCCATGAGGAGGGTGATCCTCGGGATAAGACACAAGGTCCTTGTTTTTCTCCTCTAACAGACCTGCTGCTTTCCTAAACTGCCTGTGGAAATCCACTGTGGAAGGAAACCCCAGAGCAGTGAGCTGGAACCCTGGAGCTGGGTGAGTGCTGAGCGTGGGTGCAGGCTCCGAGAGAAGCTGGCTGGGGAGCCCGGTGATGCTGCCAACTTGGCATGGATCAGGCGGCAGCCCCAGTCCCAAACCACCCAAGCTGTTGGGAGTGGGTATAAAACAGACCCTGCTGGCCGGTCCCCAAGGGGAAGAGCTGGTTTAGGCAGGAAACATCATCGTTGACATTTAAGAGCTGGGGAAAAAGCGCCCAGTTGGCAGGCGGGGAGAGCAGCACCCGGTACTCCAGCAGTCCTCCTCCTCCTCAGGGCTGCAGTCCCTTCTCTCATGCCTCACCACTGGCTCCATCTCCCACTGCTGTTTCCCTTCAGCATCTACAAAACAGCCAGGGCTACCACACTCCTGCTCACTGTGACCGGTGGAGAGCTGCTTGGTCCCGGCTCTGCCCAGTTCCCTTGGAGTAGAGCCATCTCTGCACACCAGCCACAGGATCAAGGGTGTTTCCCATGACATGCCAGTCCGGGATGCGCAGGGCAAGGCTGGCCTGGGATGGGAGCTGCACTTCTAGCTCACAAGGGTTCCTGGGGCAAAACCAACCCTGCCCTGAAGGGGAACACCTAGGAGAAGTATGGTGTGCACCAGCCTGGCTGTATTTAAGGACCACTAGCCCCAGTTGCCCTGTCCTCGAGTGACACCCTCCCAGCAGAGATCACATGGAAAATCCCATCCCACCAGACTGGGAGCCAGGGTAGCCTCCAAACTTGGCTCCCAGTGGGCAGCTGAACCTGACTCAGTGAGAGCTGTAGTCCCTCTCTGCAGACGTCTCTGTCTCCCCGATGGAGTGACTCACCTCCTGCTGCCGGAGGAAGAGTTGGGGTGAGCAACTTCTCCAGACCCCGTGGTCAAGGCAGGAATGTCTGCAGGGCCAGATGGGAGCATCTACTGGATCAGCTCTGCAGCCCTGAGGCTGAGGTGAATCATAGAATGGTTTGAGTTGGAAGGGACCTTCAAGATCATGCAGTTCCAACCCCCCTGCCATGGGCAGGGACACCTCCCACCACACCAGGTTGCTCAAAGCCCCATCCAGCCTGGCCTTCAACCCCTCCAGGGATGCGGCAGCCACAGCTTCTCTGGGCAACCTGTTCCAGTGCCTCACCACCCTCACAGCAAAGAAGTTCTTCCCCAGATCTCATCTCCATCTCCCCTCTTTTGGTTTAAAACCCTTCCCCATCATCCTGTGGCTCCCCTCCCTGATCAGGAATCCCTCCCCAGCTTTCATCTAGCTCCTCCCCAGACACTGTCAAAGCTCAGCCTCCAACCCCAGCCTGTGCCCCTCAGTGCCATGCATCCCGAGGAACAAGGATGACACAAAAATACTGGAGCTTCTCCTCCTGGAGAAGAAGGGAGAGTGGCTGGGCAGGGGGCTTGGAGTCAGAATGCTGGAGTGGGGTCCCTAGTAGAGTACAGCCCTGGACAAGGATGGGGTGGGAAGGTGGAAGGAGCACACGGGCAGGGGATGGGGATACTGGCTACTGTAGGGAGCTGGACATATCAAAGCAAAATCCATTCCTGCAGAGCCTGGAGTTGGTCCAGGGAAGCCAAAATCTCTTCTTGGGCTAACTCACATCTCCAGACTGGACACCAGCAAAGAGCAGGAGGGACAGCAGGGCCCTGCTCACCCCAAAGTCACTGTTAGCATGAGATCCCCTCATCCCACCATCATCCCAGGGGAGCATTGAATGACAAACTCTATGTGGGACTCTGGGAGATGCACATGTGAAGTCCTCAGGGCTGGTCATGGTCATCGTCTCTGCTGGTGGAGCAGCACATGGCTCCAGGCATAGGCAGTGGCCAAGGTTGCTACCCAAACCCACCAACCCCGAAAATTCATCCTAGTCCCATAGGCTGCCAGTGAAGCCCAACGAGAGCATCTCTCATGGTGCCCACTGTGTTGAGCTGGAGAGCGTACCTGAGAGCACAGATGGTAAACTCCAACAGCAACAGAAATGCAGAGATCATAATTATCTGAACATAATGAAGGGTTTCATTAAATACACTTGGAAAACAACTCAGCAGCCGCACAAAGTTAAACTGCTGGTCTCAACTCTCCAAACTATTTAAAATTTATTAGCTTCCCCTGCGGGTTTCAAGCTTTTAAGTACCAGAGAATTCTTGAAAATAAGATATTTTTTCCTTTCCCCCCATCTCTTTCCAATGTTTTTT